>JBAMBO010002578.1:0-24564 GCA_037044535.1 Lordiphosa magnipectinata | reverse complement strand
TCCATATGCATTTTTAGTCGCTGAATTCAAATCAATTGTCCCAGCACGTCAGGTTTACGAGATATTTGCATAAACGTGCGTTGTTTTCATTTATAGGTCCTGTGACCGCATTAATTAACCTTTTCAAACCAAATTTGTTTTAATGTAAGCTGCATTGAATGACCTTACAGAAAAACCACACACGAAGTTTTGATTTGATTCATAAAATACAATTTTGTCGGATTTTAATATGGAAAATATGGTTATTTTATTATAAAATCGTTTTTTTTTCTTGTTTAAATAATTCTGAAAAATGGTCTGATGACAGAAAAATTTCTTAGGAAACATTAATGGATAGTCCTCTGTCTCCTCTAATTTAATACATTTTAAGTTTTTTGATATAATAGCTCTTTTTAAAGTCATGGACCAAATACTATAAAAATTTACGACTCTTTTTCACATATTTTAAATAATATTAGGTTCCAAAATGTTTTTAAATTAAGCAAAATTCATTTCAAATAATTTTTTAATAGTCACTTTTTTGTTTCCCAATGACTACTTTGCTGTTATACAAGAAATTTTCATGGTAAATTTCATGCAGTAAAAATGTAAAATTTTTATAGTTTTTGGCCTATAACTTTTAAAAGCGGGATGATATCGAAAAACTGAAGATGTGGAAAATTAGAGGAGACAGAGGACTATCCATTAATGTTTCCTACGATATTTTAATATTTATCTTGTAATTAAAAAAATTGTTATTTTTCGAGCAAATTGCTGATTAATTTCAAACTGCTAAATCCATTTGAAAACAATGTTTTAATTTATTATTGGGAATTTAATAATCTTTCGACTCATAGCTTGCTTGAGATCTAACGTTTCTTAATCGATATTTGTCTTTAAATATATATACATCCCGAAAAAATTCATATATTATATTTTTTCTTTTAATATAAAATTTATTTTGATTTTCATGATAGCGTCTTTAAACTTTGTAATTGGTCGATCAAAATTATGTCGTTTTAGAACGACATAGTTTCGACATTCCGATTCGAGTTTTTAATCGAAATAATGTCGTTTTGTTTTGTCGGAATATTGTAATTCGAGCGAAATATTGTCGTTTTGTTTTGTTGAAACAATGTCGTTCCAAAACGACACAATTTCGAGCGAAATAATGTCGTTTTGATTTGTCGGAATAATGTCGTTTCATAACGACATAATTTCGATTCCAAATGTACTGGGCGAAATTATGTCGTCGGAATTATGTCGCTATGCCAAAAAAATTATGGTGCCTCATAGTCCATTTTTGTTTAGGCAGAAATGTAAGTTTTAGCGCGATTCAGAACTTTATTTTGTTTTGACACCTGATTGTTGTTGACGTGTTTGTCATGATGTTGAGTATGGAAAAAAACTATTTATGTTCTCTCATAAAACATTATTTTTTTAGAGGCAAAACGGCGAAGGAAATAACAGAAAATTTGGATAAATAGTGGGCTAATGTTCTTTCAGATTACACCGTGAAATATTGGTTTCCAGAGTTTCATGGTGGCCGAAACCCCACTGCCTATGAAGTCCGCAGCGGCAGGTCCTCCGATGCGGTTACAGAAGACAATGTCACAGAAATACTTGAACTGGTGTTGGCTGACCCGAAAGTGAAGGTGTGCGAGCTAGCAGATGCCACAAGTATTAGTACTGAGCAAACACGACCCAAGATTCTGCATATGAAAAAGTTATCCTGCCGCTGGGAACGCTGCGAACGCGAGCGCAGGGATTGGATTGGATTAAGTTCAGAATAGACCATTGAATAAAATAAAAAAAAAATTTTGTAAAACAGTTCTTTCATTCCCAAGGTGGTTACTTTTCACCCCACCTAGTAAACTTCGGTCGAGCCGAAGCTAGCTTCTGGCAAAAATTGTAAAACTCTTTGCAAGGGTATAAAAATAAATAAAATAGTTGAGGCTTGAAATATTGAATTTACGCAAGATGATTGTAGCATTAGCGACAGCAAAGTACATTTAAATAACGTTTCTAGCTAACTGCATGTACATTTTTTATAAATATTATAAATTAAGTAGAAGTTTCGACATTGTATAAAAAGACTTTAGACATAGCCTATAACTCTTTCCCGATCGACATGATCGTACTGTGAAAATTTCGTGACGATCGGTTCAGCGGTTTGGACGCCTATAAGGAACAAACAAATAAAAACACTTTCACTTTTATATATGTATATGTATAGATGCTAATGATTATTTTTAAATTTATAATATAAAACTCAGGAAATAATTATTATGACTTGAGGGCTTATATCCAGTTAATTTTTTTAAATCGATGATTTTTAAAGTTACAGACGTAGCAGGTAAACTTACAGTGCATTTAAAACTTTAGACGCGTTTTTCAAAGTCGGTGAACACGATTTCACGAAAACGGCAAAGCCGAATGGCCTCAATTTTAATCAGAAGCTTCTAAAATATATTTTTGAGTAATTAGTCGAAGGATATCTTTCATCGATGAATATTTTTTTTATAAAAAAAACAGCAGTTTTGTGTTGTGAAGCTTACATTTCAATTGCCATATATCAAATCTTCATGATAATCTAAGCTCAACTTAAAATTTTAGCATTTATCTATTCACCCCCGTGTACATGATAATCTAAACTTATACGAAAATTGAGTAATTTTCGCCATTTTTAAGAATTGTTTATATTCACCATCCGTCTATTTACCCTTCATTTTACCCGAATATTTCGCCGTCTTCTTGACAATCTAAACTCATTATAAAATTTGGCAAGTTTCGCGATTTTTTTGACTGATTGGCCTAAGCATTCGATTTACCCGTCGACAATTGTCAGCTATTAAATCTAGATGATAATTTAGACTTATTACAAAATATGGCAAATTTTTGCGATTTTTTTCGACCGATTGTCTTTTTGCCGTTCTGCTATTCGGGGCGGAAACAAATCCAACACATCAAAGATCTTAAAAATCCGTCCAGCCGTTCTTGAGATATAAGTAGTGTAGCACACACGACTTTGCTTTATATATGTATAAGATATAAGAATAGATATATAGATATAATCACATAACCCGTTAACTTACCGCGTATCTGTAAATTTAGTCACTTTTGCTGGGTGAACTCTGCGTTACAAAGTGCCACACTGCGCTGTGACACCGAATGTGACACTCTGGAACGCAGTGTGCGCAAAAGTGTTTAAATGCACCAAGACGCGGTAAGTTCTCCACATATAAACATGGTAATAAGTATAGATATATAGATTTAAGGCCAATATTTGGGTGAACAATCAAAATTTTCTTGGATAAAGCTGCCATTTTGCCAACAAATTTTATTTTGCTTATTGCCTTGATTAATTTCAAGATTCAACAATACATTAACAAAATGCGTTGCCTTTTTTTTTGTTTTGGATGGTCAACTGCACAGATAGCGAAGTTGAAAACACCAAATTAATTTTATTTAAGAATAAAAGCCATCCACATGCGGTGGAACTCGGCCTGACACATTTCCGTCAGCACCTTGTCCGAGCTAATGAAGCAACTCGCGAAATTGCCGCCCAAGTCATGATTGCTCCAATTGGCCGAGCCACAGATCACCACACTGCAATAGTTACGCGTACTTTTCCACTCCTTTAATTTCAGAATCTCCTTCACTCGTGCCGCTCCATCAATCACACAGAATTTGTGATGCATCATCAGAACTTTGACGTTGGGTCCGCGCACAGGCACACCAAAGCTAGCCAGGTATCCAATCTGCGAGCCGGAGCAGTAAACCTTTTCCGGGTCACCGACAATACGTATCATCACGCCACGTTTTAGCGCTCGCTTAAACGCCTCCAACAGGATCTGCGAGGTGAAGAGATACATGGCCAGATCAATGGAATATTGAGCCTGATCGATTTTCTCTGCCAGGCGCGAGACATTCTTAAGGGAGCAAAATTCGCGTTTGCAGCTTCTGGCGTATATATTTAATCGCGAACCAAATTAGTTCGGCAGCGCCAACGCTGATTATGGCGGTCACTACGGGATAGCTTTTTACTATATCCATTATTACCTCGCCGGACATTTTTTTCTTCTCTTTTTTCTGTTTACCCTTAGTAGTCGTAGTTGATAGTTCAGGGCTGGCGAAGCTCTCACGAGCTTATTCTGCCATCGCAGTGTCTCAGTTGATGTGCTTCAAAATAGCGTCGAATTGGAACGATTGATTCTGGAACATTGGACAAATTTTTATTTGTTAAATTACTCTCTAATTAGACAAAAAAAAAATTCAGATCCGTAAATGCAAAAATTAAGAAATGCAAGAACTGCTGTTTTAATTGAGTTTGAGCAGCTGTTGTCGGCGTCTATTGGTGAATGGCAAACAAATCTGTGTCACAAATTCTGTTCTTTGGTTCTGTTGAAATCTTTTTCAATACTATTTAAATAATTTAAGCATAAAAGATCGTAATCGTCATTTTGAATCCCGTTAAAGAGTAATTGCTTAACACATTACATATTATGAAAATTTAGTTTCCACTCTCGAACTAGTTCACCTAATCCAGTTCCATTTTGAAGCAGCGGCAACCCTGACCAATCGGCGTTATGCTTGAGAAGTTCCAAAGCGACTAGTTACTTGTTGTTGAAAATGTTTGGCTTGATCATCTCAGGACGATTGTTGAGCCAATCTGCTGTTTATCTTTCTCGATACTCTGCTAATGTTCCTGCTCTTTCATCCTCAGCCTCAAACGGGATAAGTTGCCGTGTACGTGAACAAATTGCTCGTAAATGACCCGGGTATTGAATCTGTGAATTACTTAGTGATATTCCTAACGGGCGTTTCTCCTGGCACTTGGTACAGCAGCCCAATGCCAATGCAGCACTTACCTGGCAATATATGGGGCACATCAATAACCAGAAACCCTCAGCCATTTTCAAGATAGCACAGCTGAAGAAGCACATGGCCAAGACATGGTTTTTGGGGCCCAGGAGATCTCATAAACAGGCCAGATTGGTGTGTCCATAGAGCCGGAACTGAGAGAGAGAGAGAGAGACTTAGAGAGCGCACTGCGTTGTGCGTTGTGTGTTAACTGGCCGTTTGACTCGTGACCAAATTCGAGCTGCGACATTAAGGGTGCAGAGTATGTAATAGTCAGGCTTGACCGACGTTTTCAAAAGTTTTGTTGTCTGATCTGTTTATCGTGATGAATTTGGAGTCATTTATGTTGGATTTAGTAATTGACAAATGTCTATTAATATCTGGCGGATAATAAATAGCCGAGTTAAAAAATGTTGCATACTTTTCGGCTGACCCACCTCAGGCATACAGGAAGGCTAATAAACATTTATTTCCATGAGTAACGGGTATATCGAAGTCGGTTAGAGCCGACTTTAACTTACGCTCTCGTTTTTATTTAGTTTTTAAACGTTGTATCTCTGTAACAAGCACTCCGATTTAAGCGAAATAAATTTTGCTGTATAAAGAAATCAGTCATTTGTGAAATAGCAAAGTTTCTGTTTTGTTTTTAAATCATTTCTATTATTTGTTCAAAACATAAAAAAATCTTAATTTTTGTTGGCTCAACTGAATAAATAGGTTTGACACTTTTGACTTCACTTTTTGATTGACTGCGTGATTGAAAAGAGTTGAATTCTTTTGTATTCCAAAATTTAAAGCAACTGCTATCAGTTTTTTGTTAAATGGGACGCGGAAAACCTTAAACCGATTTTGAAAAAGGTCAAATAAAAAGCTATATTGAATCTGGCTTAAACCACTATGAAATAGCCAAAAAAATCGGTCGAAGTCAAATCGTTGTAAGTACTTTTCTCCGTAATGAAGCAGACTATGGAAAAAAAATGAATGAAGGAAATAAATATGCAACAACAGCAACCGAGAGGAGACTTATCCTACGAACTGCCTTAAATTCCCACCTTTCTGCTGGTAAAACGAGAGCGTAAGTTAAAGTCGGCTCTAACCGACTTCGATATACCCGTTACTCATGGAAACAAATGTTTATTAGCCTTCCTGTATGCCTGAGGTGGGTCAGCCGAAAAGTATGCAACATTTTTTAACTCGGCTATTTATTATCCGCCAGATATTAATAGACATTTGTCAATTACTAAATCCAACATAAATGACTCCAAATTCATCACGATAAACAGATCAGACAACAAAACTTTTGAAAACGTCGGTCAAGCCCGACTATTACATACTCTGCACCCTTAATGTCGCAGCTCGAATTTGGTCACAAGTCAAACGGCCAGTTAACACACAACGCAGTGCGCTCTCTAAGTCTCTCTCTCTCTCTCTCTCTCTCTCTCTCACTAAGATTGCTGCTGAACGCAATGCTTAGGTTATGGGTGGGGTGGGTGGTGGGTGTTAACTGACCGTTTTTTGCTCATAACTTGAGTATCGTTCATCCGATCTTTATCATTCCTTCAGCAAATCGATAAATAATTTTGTTTACAAGGTATCTCTAGAAGGAACGAACGATCTACTGTAGGAGATATGAAGTTTTTTCCAAATTGCGGGGGCGGGAGGGGGCGTGGCAAAAATGGAAAATAAACTTGATCTGCCTGCAAGTATAAGAAATATATGTCCCATACATGTCAAACCTCTATCTCTTACCATCTCTGAGATCTCTTCGTTCATACGAACGGACAGACAGACAGACGGACAGACAGACAGACGGACAGACGGACATGGCTATATCGACTCGGCTGTTGATGCTGATCAAGAATATGTATACTTTATAGGGTTGGAAACGATTCCTTCTCCCTGTTACATACTTTTGCACAAACTTAATATACTCTATGTACCTTCGGTACAGAGTATAAAAATATTATGATTCCCTACCAAACCGCATGTTTGAAATAATAAAGAACAAGGGTGGGCATACCGAATACTAAATAATGCTAAAACAGTGTCCTTTATTGTTTAAGTTACCTTAACCTTACTTTTGTTTAATAGTTTTAGTGGTCAAACCTATTCAGTTGAGCCAAAAAAAATGGAAATTTTTTGTTATGTTTTTGAAAAAATAATAAAAATGATATTTTATAATAACCAAGCTAACAGAACAGAAAATTTGCTATTTCACAAATGACTGATTTCTTTATAGTTAGTGCTTGTTACAGAGATACAACGTTTCAGACCTAAAAAAAGGTCAAACCTATTCAGTTGAGTGGCACTGTATGTGTAATATATCTATATACATTGTATATATGTAACTACCCGACGGTATATACGTATGTGCTTTTGTACGTTCCTGAACTCAGAATATATATATACCCTTTATGCCTCAAAACAAAAGGATTCTGTGATTCTAACAAGAATTTTTATTTTATAACAGATCCTAACTGGTTCAGAAACACAAAATCTGTTCGTAAAACGAATGTGAACAAAACCAAAAACCGGCAAAGAAAAGGGTTCAAAAAGGAAAGGTCTTATCGAAATGTGGAGATTTATTTTTATTTTGAATACCCTTGCAGAAAGTATATTAAAATTGTCCATATTGTAGTAGGCAAGGAGTACCCTAATGTAGTAGGCAAGGTGTACCCTATATATTCTACTATTAAGCGTTAAAGAATGACATACATGTTGTTGAAGATTGGTCACACTAAAAAGAATGTCTGATACACACAGACACAAAACGAATGTACATACATAAGCTAAGCGGAAATTGAGAATAAAGAACAGTCTTAAGCGAGAGTCGAAAGAGATCAGACGCATTTTTATTGAATTGCTGGCGCCAACTCTACCACAATATGTTTGTAACGCATAGAAGGAAGTATCTCCGACCACATAAAGTATATATATTCTTGTGTCCGTCCGTTTGTTTCTGTGGTATTTCCAGCGTCAGCCTTTTGGTACAAATTCAGGGATCGAAGACTATAGCATTTAGCAGTCACAGGAACTATCGGTCGAAAAAGTAGTTTTGATAAGAAAAACTTTTTTGCCTTCAACGCAAACGTGCCCAAACCTCGTATTTATATGTTTTCTATGCTTGTACATATTTAAATCAAGTTTGATGAAAATCGGTCAACTATATAGTAGTATATAGTATATTTAGCTGCCATACAAAATATAGTTTTAAACAAGAAAGAAAGTCGGTCAAGCCCGACTATAACATACTCTGTACCCTTACACTCGCATTTGCTCAGGAGTCAAACGGCCAGTTAACACCCCGCGCACAACGCGTTGCGCTCTCTAAGTTTCTCTCTCTCTCTCTTTCTCTCTCGCACTAAGATTGCCTGTGTTGAACGGTTAGGGTATGTTGCTGTGGTTGTTGGTGGGGGGTGGGTGGTGTTAACTGGCGGTTTTTTGCCCATAACTTGAGTATCGTTCATCCGATCTTAATCATTCCTTCTGCAAATCGGTAAATATTTTTTTTGTTTACAAGGTATCTCTAGAAGGAACGAACGATCTATCTCCAAAACTGTAGGAGATATGAAGTTTTTTCCAAATTGCGGGGGCGGGAGGGGGCGTGGTCAAAATTGAAAATAAACTTGATCTGCCTGCAAGTATAAGAAATATATGTCCCATACATGTCAAACCTCTATCTCTTACCATCTCTGAGATCTCTTCGTTCATACGGACGGACAGACAGACAGACAGACAGACGGACAGACAGACAGACGGATATAGCTATATCGAATCGGCTGTTGATGCTGATCAAGAATATATATGCTTTATAGGGTCGGAAACGATTCCTTCTCTCTGTTACATACTTTTGCACAAACTTAATATACTCTATGTACCTTCGGTACAGAGTATAAAAAAAATCCTAGTGGGAAAAACTTTTTGTTTTCAATGCTATAGCTCTCAAACTTGTAACTGATCAATATTATATGTTAACACAATTTAAGTTAACACAATTCTGCCAAGTTTGATTTAAATCGGATGACTATAGCATATAGCTGCCATTGGAAAAAGTTATTCGGTCGTGTTCTACAAACCTCTAACAACCCAAAAGCAATTGTCGGTATTCCTGAAAACTCTTTTGGTTGTTTTCAAATGTTGCGAGTTTTGTGGCGACATTTGGTCTATGTTTTGCTAATAAAGAGATTTCAGTCAAATAGGAACAAAGCTTGAATGATCGAATTACATAAATATTATTAAAGATTTTTATGGGTTTTAAGTAATAAAAATGAGTTTGAAAATATTGTCCACCAAAACAATGCAAGGAGGGCAGCAGAATGCAACAATACGCAAACCTGCCAACTTATTCCAAAATGTGACAATGTCATTTTCGGAGTTTTAATTTTGTTTTCCAAATTAAAAGTTTGTTCGCATAAATGAAGTATAAATTAAACAAGATAATGTGGATAAATTAGCAGTTTATTAAAATATGATATAAAAGGTTAATTCAATGAAGTATCAAGAAAAACCTATCGATAAATTATATCGGCGAGAATTTCAAACTACGTAATGGAAATCAAGTTGTCTGCGGTGAAATTTCTAGCTACGCTTTTAAAATTTATTTTAATCTTTAAAAATTTTAGGATGATTTTATGGGGGAATCATTGAACTCCGGAGGAATAGGTAGTAATGCCATATGGAAAACAGTCGGATATCGCGGCAGAAAAGTAGCTTACGCTTCATCAGAAATCAAAAGTAGATTGCATAATTTCTGAAACTTTTGTTTCAATAATGTCTCCCTCGCCAACGCCCTTCTCCCAGCAATATCCAAACAATTAATGCAGCCGCGGTCATTTTTATACCCTGTTCCCATTAAAAATGGGAAAAGGGGATCATGAAGTTGTGCAAATGTATGTAACAACCAGAAGGAAGCTTCTCCGACCCTATAAAGTATATATATTCTTGATCAGCATCAACAGCCGAGTCGATATAGCCATGTCCGTCTGTCTGTCTGTCTGTATGAACGCGTCGATCTTAGAGACTATAAGAGATAGAGGCATAAATTTTTGGATGCACGTAGGTGTATACCGTACCCATATCAAGTTGGTTTCAGATTCAGAAAATTCTTTCCCTCACCCCTAGGCTATCAATTCTCAAAAGGAAAATAAGATCCGAGCAAAAACACCGAAGTTAGTCTGTGCGCTCGCGTGTGTGTGTGTGTGCGCGCGTGTGTTTGTGTGTGCGTTTGTCTATGTATGTGTGTTTGTATGTGTGTCTCAAATGATCAGGGTTTTTTTTTTAGTCTGGAATCTCGACGACAGCGCTCAAACTTGTTGAATTTATAATTATGCACTCCACTCACTTGTAAGCAACAGGGTTGTCAATACAAAATGGTTTTGTGGCGGGGGGTCAGCGTTCTCTTCAATTTTTATACTCTGTTCCAAAGGTACACATAGTATATTAAGTTTGTGCAAAAGTATGTAACACGGAGAAGGAATCATTTCCGACCCTATAAAGTATATATATTCCTGATTAGCATCAACAGCCGAGTCGATATAGCCATGTCCGTCTGTCCGTCTGTATGAACGAAGAAATCTCAGAGATGGTAAGAGATAGAGGTTTGACATGTATGGGACATATATTTCTTATACTTGCAGGCAGATCAAGTTTATTTTCAATTTTTGACACGCCCCCTCTCGCCCCAGCAATTGGCAAAAAACGTCATATCTCCCACAGTTTAGATGATAGATTGTTCGTACCTTCTAAAGATATCTAGTAAACTAGTATCCAGTAATAAAAAATTATTTATCGATTTGCTGAAGGAATGATAAAGATCGGATGAACGTTACTCAAGTTATGAGCAAGAAACGGCTAGTGAACAATAGTTTATAGTTTGGAATTCAACCACAACCACTTGCAGCATTTGGCTTAGAAACTACCAAACAAAATTTGAATCCTACATTAATTTGAACTATTTTGAAGCCTGCAACCCCAACTGAAAAACTACCAGTCTGCTGTTTTTGTCAGTATTTTTGCATGCAACTCCGAAGCTAACTCCGAAGAACGAAATCTCCGACATTTGTAGAACACCGACATTTGATTTCAAAAACAACTGACCCCAAAATCTCTAGAGATTTCTGGAACACATCGGACTATTTTACAAATAAACTAATAATCAAATACAAGCTGCAAGGGTATATAATCTTCGGTGGAGCCGAAGTTAGCTTTCCTCTATTTTTGAAATATGTGATCATAGTGGGAAAAGGCTATTACAAATGCTTCTTTAACCAGTTCGATACTGATAGCCGAAAACCCGATAGTTAATTGTTTTACTCAAACGACTCTAATCAACAATAATATAAATATGCAAAACTTGTCATTTTTATCCACTAAAATTTCATTTTATTAGCTTTATATAGTAATTACTTAACTGTACGTTTCTAAAATGCAAAATAAACGGTTACCTCAACTTCATATCCGTTCCAAGAGGAGGGGAGCCCAGAATGAATCTCATTTCCGTAGCAGAGCGTTATTAATGCTTGCCTAACCTGCGTTAAAGCCGAAGCCCCTTAAAGTGGATGAAAAACGAAGGTCAAATTAAAGAACTTTTTGGCCTAGTTTCTTCATGTACATACACACTTACTATGTGCTTATCCTTTTGGCACTCTACTTTCCAGTATATTTGACATTTGCTTTCCTCAGTCTCGGGCAAAAAATTGGAAACATTTTAATTTTCCACTAGATTTGTGTGGATTTCGCTACTTTTTTCCCCGTCTCCTGCTTGCATTTTGATTCTTCTTTGTGGCCTTTGATTTTTAATGGGGATGAGTGGCGTGACTCCAATATGTACAGAAATAAAAAAGTACAAAAAATGTCCATTAACAATGCATGTGATTTTGATTTTTTTGGTATAAGCTCAGGACTATGTAAAAAAGTAATTGAAATTTTATTGAAAAATTAGAGAGAAATCAAAGACTTTAGAATATGTAGATATGTATATAAAGCGTGTGAATTTGATTATTTTAATTACAATCATTGAAGTTTGATTTTTATTGGAGAAGTTATCATCATTAATTCAAAGACACCGTTATTTAAAAAAAAAATTTATTTAAAATTGAAATGAACATTTTTCGGGATACTTGACGGGCGGGGAAATTAAAAATGTCTTTTAGACGGCCGGAACTGAACAATAATTCGTGACAATCCGGGCTGGGTCTTATTTCTCGTTGTGCGCCCATTTCTGATTTCAACCAAAGCAAACCTGTTCCAGTAGTACATTGTTAGGGTTCTATTCCTTCTTATAATTGTTGTAATGCGATATTAGGGATGCAAACCGCTCTGGAATCGAAACATACCATTGATAACATTGGCTAAGACGATTATATCTGTTTCCATTATTGTTGGATTTTTTTTTTAAGTATACAAAGTAATTCAGTTCTATTTTAAAAGGAAAGAGCGTCATTTGTCTCATGTTTATGGCATAGCGTCATTTCTCCGACCAGTACATTTTGCCGTCGGAGATATGACGTTTGAAAGCTTTATATCTCCGCTCGGAGATATGACATTATAAAACGACATATCTCCCCCGTGTTACAAACGACATATCTCCGCGCAGAGGTATGTCGTTTTAAAACGACATATCTCCGACAGAAAAAAAGCGTCATATCTCCGCGCGGAGGTATGTCGTTATGAAACGACATAACTCCTTAAATATGAGCTTATTTTAAAGCTACTGAAATTTTATATCACTTTCCCTTTGGAATTTTTCAAATATCTCCTTCCGTTCAAAAGTTACGAATTTTTTAACGCTAAATTAGCGAAACCGGCCCCTGTGCGGCGGAGATATGACGTTTTAAAACGAAATATCTCCGACAGATAAAAAGCGTCATATCTCCGCTCGGAGATATGACGTTTTGAAACGACATATCTCCGACAGTAAAAAAGCGTCATATCTCCGCGCGGAGATATGTCGTTTTGAGACGATATCTCCGCGTCTCCGCGTCATATCTCCGCGCTTTATTTCTGTCGGAGATATGTCATCAGAGCTATGTCGTTACCCCCATGTTTATACGTCAATGAAACCGAAACTGTATATGTTTGCGATTTGGATCCGGCCTTGCCTTTTCGCAGACATCAGTTTGATGTGCGCTTCAGTTAGATTTGGCTGGGCTCGTCTCAGAGCCGGATTACATCCCTGAGTAAAATTTAATTAAAAATTTTTGGGTAATTAAAAATTTAATCACCATTAAAATTATAATTATTTCGTAATTAAATATTACAATTACCATTACAATAATTTTAATATTACCTAAATTGGTTAATAACACTAACAGCCAAAAAGACCCATTTCTACTGGAACAATTTTTAACTGTAGTGTGGATTATGTAAAATTGGCTCAAACAGCACCTCCAGGAGGGTCAGGGCCAAGCTTCTCTAGTTTGGATTGGTGATCTCAAAAATTTTTTCATGGCAACGTTTTTATACCCTTGCAAAAGGTATTATAGTTTTGCCCAGAAGTTTGCAACGCATAGAAATATTCATTTCCGACCCCATAAACTATATATATATTCTTGATCAAGGCGACGAGCTGAGTCGATTGAGCTTTGTCCGTCCGTCTGTCCGTCCTTCCGTCTGTCAGTCTGTTTCTACGCATACTAGTCTCTCAGTTTTAAAGCTATCGAGCAGAAATTTTGAACAGAGTCTTCTTTTTACTGCATGCTGCTAATATGTCGGTACCGACCGGATCGGATGACTATATCTTATAGCTGCCATAGGAACCATCGGTCGAAAAGTGGGTCTTAGTAGAAAAACTTTTTTGTCTTCAACGCAAACGTCCCCAATCCTCGTATTTATAAGTTTTCTATGCTTTTACTTAATTCCACCAAGTTTTATGAAAATCGGACAACTATATAGTATAGCTGCCATACAAAAGATATGTCTGAGAAAAAGTCTAGTAGGAAAAACTTTTTTGTTTTGAATGTTATCACTCCCAAACTTGTCACTAATCAATATTATATGCTACTGCACAATTCTACCAAGTTTAATCCAAATCGGATGACTATAGCATATACATAGCTGCCATAGGAACTATCGGTCGAAAAAGTAGTTCTAGTGAGAAAAACTTTTTTGTTTTCTATGGTAGCGTCTTTATACCTTCCAGTTGTGAATATTATCAGTTTCCACACAATTTTGGGGAGGTCAAAATCGGATGAACACATCGTATAGCTGCCATATAACAAACTGGGAATCAAATGCTCAAAGTAGTGGCGCCATCAAGCTACAAGGCTATATAAACTTCGGTCGAGCCGAATTAGCTTTCCTCTATTTTTATACTCTGTACCGAAGGTACATAGAGTATATTAAGTTTGTGCAAAAGTATGTAACAGGGAGAAGGAATCATTTCCGACCCTATAATGTATATATATTCTTGATCAGCATCAACAGCCGAGTCGATATAGCCATGTCCGTCTGTCTGTCCGTCCGTCCGTATGAACGAAGAGATCTCAGAGATGGTAGAGATAGAGGTTTGACATGTATGGGACGTATATTTCTTATACTTGCAGGCAGATCAAGTTTATTTTCAATTTTTTCCACGCCCCCTCCGACCCCGCAATTTGGAAAAAACGTCATATCTCCCATAGTTTTAATGATAGATTGTTCGTTCCTTGTGGAGATATCTAGTAATCAAAATTAAAAGTTGCTGAAGGAATGATAAAGATCGGATGAACGATACACAAGTTATGAGCAAAAAAAGATATACGTCCCACCCACCCTCACCCACCCAGCCAACCACCGCTGTATTCAATCAACCCACAATCTTTAGGAGAGAGAGAGTGAGAGAGAGAGAACCTTAGAGATGAGCGTATAATATGTATGTATTATAATATTATAGTCGGGGGCAAATGAACTGGTACAGAGTATGTTATAGTCGGGCCTGACCGACTTTCTCACTTGCTTTTTTGTAAACTAGTGTAATTGGAATAATTATGTCGAGACCTAGAGCCGGCTAACATCAACGTTCTAATAATTAGAAAGGTCGCTAACCAACAACAATTAAATAATAAAGCAAATTAAAGTTCTTAAAACCAGCCTCATGCACAGACAAAAAAGAATAAGAAGAATATTTATTGATGAACCATTGGAAAAAATTTGGTATTCATTTGGACTGGATATTATTAATATTCGTCTTTTGGTAGTAAAATAGACATTTAATTTTAAAAAAAGTTCTTAGCCGGCTCAAGGTCGTGTATATTTTAAGTGCTAAGCCCAAAAACTATCCATTTAATATTTAATTGATCTTAGATTTTCATTTAATGGAGCTGAAAATCCTAAAAAGGAAAGGAAAACAAGAAAGAAAGTCGGTCAAGCCCGACTATAACATACTCTGCACCCTTAATGTCGCAGCTCGCATTTGGTCACGAGTCAAACGGCCAGTTAACACACAACGCAGTGCGTCTCTCTCTCTCTCTCTCTCTCACTAAGATTGCTTCTGCTGAACGCAATGCCTAGGTTATGGGTGGGGTGGGTGGGGGGTGTTAACTGATCGTTTTTTGCTCATAACTTGAGTATTGTTCATCCGATCTTTATCATTTCTTCAGCAAATCGATAAATAATTTTGAGTACTAGATATCTCTAGAAAGTTCGAACCTTCTATCATCAAAACTGTAGGAGATATGACGTTTCCAAATTGCGGGGGCGCGAGGGGGCGTGGCAAAAATTGAAAATAAACTTGATCTGCCTGCAAGTAAAAGAAATATATATCCCATACATGTCAAACCTCTATCTCTTACCATCTCTGAGATCTGTGCGTTCATACAGACGTACAGACAGACAGACAGACGGACGGACGGACAGACGGACATGGCTATATCGAATCGGCTGTTGATGCTGATCAAGAATATATATACTTTATAGGGTCGGAAACGATTCCTTCTCCCTGTTATATACTTTTGCACAAACTTAATAAACTCTGTGTACCTTTGGTACAGAGTATAATTATGAAAAAATGTAGCGTGCGTCACAAACGATTCATGTCCATTGATAAAAACCGACAAAATATTTTTGCTGCAAATTTTTTTTTTTGGATCTTCTAACATTCATCTTGCTTTAAAAGTATTAGTCGTTGTGTGCTTTATTACGCATGATTCGCTAAAAATTACGAAAACACACTTCAACTTTCAAAGTGACTTCCACTTTTAGTACCGTGCGTCACAAAACTTTGTGGTTATTTCGCAACGGGTGATGGAAATTAGACCGCGTGAATTAGGACCGCTGTCGGCGGTCTAATTGCATTCTGAATAATGAATTTAGACCGCCATCACAAAATGAAATTAGACCGCGCGGACTAGTTCTTCAATGTTTGTTGTTTGAACGGATTGTAGATAGATACTTTTAAACTCATTTCCACACCCGCCGTATACAAAATTTTTTTTTTAAATCGTGCGATTTTTTAAAAAATGTTGCCTGCGGAGCTTTTATACGTATAGAGAGCGCGCAGTCTAACTTCATTTTGTGATGGCAGTCTAAATTCATTTTGCAGAATGAAATTACACCGCGCGGTCTAATTTCATTTTGTGATGGCTGTCTAAATTCATTTTGAACGAGAAGGCAAAGCTAACTTCGTCTGTGCCGAAGTTTTTATACCCTTGCAACTGCTGTTTTTGAAATGACAGAGATTAAGAACGCTTACATAAAAATCATAAACTTTTGTTACTAAGACCCATTTTCCGACAGATAAACTTTTGATTTCGACCAAATTTCGGGAATCTTTTTGAAAACATATCAAATTAACAATCGCCGAGTTTAAGAACGATAAAATTGAAAACAAAAAAGTTTTCCTCAGTAAGACTCATTTTCCGACCGATCGGTCCTATGGTAGCCTTAAGATATAGTCATCCGATCTCGACCAAATTTGTCAAATTAGTTTGAAAGCGTTTAATAATAATAACCACGGACCGATTTATTTGAAAACAAAAAAAAAAATTCACTAAGACCCATTTTCCGACAGATCGGTCCTATGGCAGCTATAAGATATAGTCATCCGATTTTGAGCAAATTTCGCAAATCTGTTTGAAAGCATATAATATTAATAATGGTCGAGATTGAGGATGCTAACATTGAAAACAAACAAGTTTTTCTCACTAAGACCCATTTTCCCACCGATGGTTCCTATTACAGCTATAAGATATAGTCATCCGATCTTCACCAAAGTTTGCAAATCTGTTTGAAAGCATATAATATTAATAATAGCTGAGTTAAACGCCGTTAACATTGAAAACAAAAAAGTTTTTCTCCCTAAGACCCATTTTTTGACCGATGGTTCCTATGGCAGCTATAAGATATGGTCATCCGATCCGGTCGGTTCCGACATATTAGCAGCGTGCAATAGAAAGAAGACGCTGTGCAATATTTCAGTTCGATAGCTTTAAAACTGAGAGACTAGTTTGCGTAGAAACAGACGGACAGACAGACAGACGGACAGACAGACGGACGGACAAAGCTCAATCGACTGAGCTCGTCGCCCTGATCAAGAATATATATAGTTTATGGGGTCGGAAATTAATATTTCTATGCGTTGCAAACTTCTGGGCAAAATTATAATACCCTTTGCAAGGGTATAAAAATAGAGGAAAGCTAACTTCGGCTCGACCGAAGTTTTTATACCCTTGTAGCTTGTATGATTTATATAAATTCCCACCCGACAATCGTTAGCGAGAACGGATCCGTTTTCGATGTTTTCTCGAAGTTTTCTCTAACAAAACTATCAAGAATGTGTTCCGTTTTCGGTCCGAAAAAGTATTACCTGTCGCTCAGTTTGTTGCAGCAAAAAAAGGGTTCTCGATACACGTTTTCGAATCCGTTCTCGACACTTTCTCGACAGCGAAAACGGATCGAAAATTAAATCGTTTCCAATACGTTTTCGCTTCGGATTCGAAAACGTATTGTAAACGTTTACTTTCGCGATAATTGATAAGAATGTTTTGTTTTCCATTTTCCCATTCCATTTTGTTTCCCATTAAAAAATTTGTTCTTTTTGTTAGTTTTGTTTCTTTATTTATATGAATTAATTGGCACAAAAATAACTGGAAATAACAGTTACAGCTAACAATAGTTTGCATTTTCTTTGCTAACTCTTCTATTCTGCGGAATATTGTCATTGCTTACTTATTTAATTTAACACCTTTGATAAAAAAAAACACTGTACAAAGAAGGCTCGACTCCATTAGGGTTTGCTTGACAATGTGTTGTTCATCGGTCAGCAAACTGAGCGTCATGCAAAGAATTCATTTGCTCCTCATAGCGTGGTGTGGGCATCTTATAGAGAAAGTAAACAGCTGTCTACGCCAAAGCGGCAATATTCCGGGCAATGGCCGTGTGGCCACACTTAGTTAACCGCACTTAGTTCACTGGCCAAATCCATGATATAGGGCAGTATTTAATCGGGAAAGACATTGGCTTTGCTGCGTGGTATATTCTTAACTATGGCTAGGTAAGCAGTAAGTGTTGTACCTTGACGGCAGATTTTTGGGCCAGATTCAGCTAAAGACAGAGAGAGAAAGAGAGATTTAGATGAAGATTTGGAAATTCCTTAAAGTACTCACAATATAGGGCAAAATGCGATCCAGTATAGTCTCGGAGGTAATATACTTGGACAACTTTTGCTCAGCTGCCTACTCTTCCTTCATCGAATATATAAACATATACCATGGAGGTTCTCAATGCCAGTCAAATGATTCTTTCACCAGCTAGCGTTTCCAACGTCTGTAGGCCAGCAATTGGAAAAGCTTAAAGAATTCTGTGCTCTCGGTCCAGACCTCCAACAAAGCGCATCTGCAAAACTAAAAAGTCCTATCTAGAATTCCCCTTTTCAACCCAATTTTACTTACCTCGCCTCGAAAAGTATTACCCGCATAGCTTGGACACCGAACGAACTTTTTCGCTCTAAATTTATCAACAAATGAGGTGGTTGGAAACGCCAATGACTAGCTGTCACAAACAGAAAAAATTGAAAATCCGTATGAAAACCGCTTTTCTTAAGAAATCCGGATTTCGTTGTTAAGAGAAACTATCGTAAATGTCGTAGGTCCGTTTACATACGTTTATTTGTCGGGTGGGTTAGTAGCCTGATTCCACAGACACAAATATTTTTTTTTTTTTTTTGTTTTTTATATAGGGGGGAAAGCATTGAAAGCCGGATAATGTGGGACTTGGGACTACCTCATCCACTAAAACCACCCCTATTCTCCGTTTCCCTCTCGCGGTACCACCGCGGCACCACTTCACGAGGGGGAGCTGGCATGAAAGCCTCAGCTAGATACCTATCTAGGACTTGAAGTCATTCTGCGCAGTCTTTCAGCGCGACGCAGGGGCTTAATTATTCGTGCTGCGAAATTGCTAAAAAGCAGACCAATTGTTTTGCGAGCTAAGTAGAATACCCATCAAGTCATTGACTATGAATGGTCTCCCAATCTCTAGACTTAGCTCTTCCCGTTCAGCAGCGAATCTAGGACAGACAAAAAGAACATACTCAGCGTCTTCAAGGATCCCTGCACAGTGTGTGCAAAAAGGATCCGTCTCATGCTTAAACCTAAACAAGTAGGATTTAAAAAATCCATGTCCCGTCAGTGCTTGCGTCATGTAAAAGTCAGTATGCCCGTGCGTTCTACTTACCCACGGCCTTAAGTCCGGTATTATCCATCTTGTCGATTGCCCGTTGGTAGCAGTTCTCCATTTCGACTCCCACAGCACAAACGTCTCTTCCCGGCGGCCAAGTGGCGTGTTTCTGCTGCAGGCTTCTTTAGCAAGTAGGTCCAACGGTGCCATGCCTGCTAGGACCAGCGCAGCGTCCTCGGAGACGGTGCGGAAAGTGCTCAACACACTAAGTGCGCACCTGCGGTATGCAGATCTACAGTCCCGGCCGTACGAAAGTACCTCCATTGCTGGTGCCCATATCGGTGATCCGTATAGTATTATCGACTTCACCACGTTTGCGATAAGCTTCCTGCTTCGCTGACGGGGTCCGCCAATATTCGACATCATTCCCGCTAACGCGGTTGAGGTCCTGGCAGCTTTCTCGCCGAGACTATTTAATTTATTATTTCCGATTTGGATCCATACTTATTTCGCTCAATCTACGCAAGAATCCAAACCTGAGATCACTCAGCTTGGATTCTTGCGTAGCTTGAGCGAAATCAGTATGGATCCAAATCGGAAATAATAAATTAAAATAAATTAAATAAGAAATTAGCTCAGAGCTATTGCGGGTGCTTTTAAATAAAGAAATAAAAGTATCTGTTCGGGTTGGAGTCCCAAATGGAAATGAAATAAGTAGCTAGAAAATCAAGCAGGTTAAACCAAAGCAAAAATCAAAGGCAACTTAGGGAAGTACAGAAATGAAAATAAACTGTTAATAATAATACTTCTTATTTGATTCATTTGACATCTGCCTACTACATTAATTTCTTCTCCTGATTTTCCTTTTACTTATTTCTTCTGCTAGCGCATCAGTCTCCATAACGGTTTGACATTTTCCGAGCTCTTGTTGATCGCTTAAGAACTCCTGATTGATCCATAAAAGAATATGTCGTTGAATTCGACTGTGGTGTCTTTTCGACGTGACTAACATTTCGCCTATAGCACGAGCCTATACAGGGGTTCTCAATTATAACTTCGGAGCCACATCTTTTTATAGCATTGTACACAGTTGGCTCAAACGTAGTAGCCAATTTGTTGGTCACCATTAATCAATTTGCTACTACCGCATCTCCTTCTTCAACGTCTTTAGTTCTTTTAGTTCAGAAAATCCTCCATTGTCCGCTTCATTGGGACGTCGTCAATCCGCGCAAATGCGTTTATTTGATGATGTAAATACAAACCAACCGTGAACCCCATGTCGACACATCACTTAATGTCTTAATTGTCTTAATCATCACTTCATCAACTTTGTCGTCAACAATTTTTTCCAATGCTACCGGATCCCGTCTTCCCGGCTGGACTATGCCCTTGTAATCTTTTTTGATTGGCAGGTCAACAATCAAACCTTTTATTTCTCCAATTGGTTTCAACCACTCTATTCTTGTTTCGATAGTACTGTCGCTATTGAAAATGGCGTTATAACCAATATGCAATACGCCCTATGCTCTAGCTGTTTCGTATCCGAGCAAAATTTTTCCCAATTCGTCAGCCACATAGATATCGGCCAATGTTTGTGCTTTTGGTGTTTTGACAATCGTTGTATGTATTTTATGACCCTTATCTACTGAAACTTTTTTAAGCAGTAGTTTGGATTGGTGATCTCAAAAGTCGATTTCAAAAATTTTTCAGGGCAACTTTTTTAAATACGAATGTTTTTAATTTTTTCGGTAGGTGTACTCACTTTTTGAGCCATATCTCACTTCATAATCGTCAGATAGAAATATAAGTCGAAAGGTAATTGAGCTTTGTTTTCAAATCGGTTTAGAAGTTTGAATAGGTTAGGTTAGGTTAGGTTGCGATGGCTGAGAACGACAAGTCGTTCTCCCACTTAGGCCACTTTGTTCCCATTGCGATGCCATGTTTGTTCCCTGTTAACCCTTTTTAAGACTGAGGGGGGTCCTCGGTACTGAACCATTGTGTGGACAGAATGAATTTTAGTAGAGCTGGGATCTCTAGCCCGGATATCTCCGAGAGGTTTAGTAGGAGAGGTTTACCAAGTGTCCTAAGTCTCCTTCTACTTAAAGCAGGGCAGTGGCAGAGAAGGTGTTGTACTGTTTCCTCCTCTTCTTCATATCCGCAACTTCTGCAGAAGTCATGGTGCCTGACGCCTAGGCGTGCTGCGTGTCTGCCCATAAGACAGTGACCCGTGACGGTCCCCACCAGAAGTGAAATGTGTTCCCTTCTGTGACGTAAAAGTGTGCTAGTACGTTTTAGGTTGAATGTAGGCCACGTAAGTCTCGATACAGCACAGGAGGAAAGGTTTTTCCATCGATCCGTGGCGAGACGGAGTGTTTCAGCTTTTGTGTGAAGCTTATATGTTGCCATAGGCATCCCTATCATTCTCTTCTCTGAAAGGAGTTCGCAGGTGGTACCTATTCTGGCCAGTTTGTCCGCAGACTCGTTTCCTTCTATGTTGCGGTATGTGCGGTACCCATATTCTTCTTCTTCTTTATTGGCCCGATGTTGCATCACAACCGCTTGACGGTCTTGGCCTCTGCAATGAATGCCCTCCACTCGCTTCTGCATTGTGCGAGCTGGCACCAGTTGTTCACACCAAGGTTGGAAATGTCTTTCCGCACTTGATCATCCCATCTTAGTGGTGGGCGACCCCTCCTGCCTTGTCCTCCAAAGTCAGCCGCCTTCGCTTTGTACGTCTTTTTTACTGGAGCTTCTTCATCCATCCGGATTACATGTCCTAACCAGCGCAGGCGCTGTTGCTTTATGCGCTTGACTAGACTGATGTCCTTATAGAGCTCATACAGTTCGTGATCCATTCGAATGCGGTATCCATCGCCAACTTTTAAAGGTCCATATATCCTCCGAAGGATTTTTCGCTCGAAAACGCCAATCGCCTCCTCATCCGCTGCTGTCATTGTCCATGCTTCTGCGCCGTATTGCAGGACTGGGATGATGAGCGACTTGTATAGCGCAATTTTGGTTCTTCGAGAAAAGGCTCTGCTCTTGAACTCCCTACTGAGCCCGTAGTAGCATCGGTTTCCAAGAGTAATTCTTCTTCGGATCTCCAGGCTGATGTTGTTGTCGCCGGTAATCATCGTCCCGAGGTAGACAAAATCCTCTACAACCTCAAAGTTGTACTCCCCCATAGTAACAAATTGTCCAAGACGCGTAGACTTCTTGTCCGTGGATACTAGGTACTTTGTCTTGTCCTCGTTTACCGCTAAGCCCATAAGTTTAGACTGCTTCTCAATCTCTGAAAACGCCCTGCTTACCGCCCGTTCGTTTTTGCCGATAATGTCAATATCATCGGCGTATGCGAGTAGCATTAGATCTTTATAAAGAAATGAGCCCGATCTGTTGGCATTTGGGCACTGGCGCAGTATATACTCCATCAGTAGATTAAAGAAGTCACACGATAGGGTGTCACCCTGCCTAAAACCTCTCTTGGTATCAAATGGCTCGGAGAGGTTCTTTCCTATTTTGACGGAGCTTCGAGTGCTTCTCAACGTCATCATGCAAAGTCGAACGTACTTTGCTGGTATACCAAAGGTAGACAGGGCTTCAAAGAACCTTGACCTTATCGGTGTGTCAAAGGCTGATTTATAATCAACAAAAAGATGGTTGGTTTTGATATTTCTCTCATAGGTCTTCTCCAGGGTTTGTCGTAATGTGAATATCTGGTCTGTGGTGGATTTACCAGGTCTGAAGCCACACTGATAAGGTCCGATCAGTGTGCTAATAAGCGGCTTTAGACGTTCACAAATAATGCACGACAGAATCTTATATGCGATGGGAAGGAGACTGATCCCGCGGTAGTTGGCGCAAACTGCAGGTTCTCCTTTTTTAAAAAGTGGGCAAATACACTTAGACTCCAATCTTCAGGCATGCTCTCGTCGGACCATATTCTGCTGATGAGTTGGTGCATGCACCTTACCAACTCCTCGCCTCCAGCCTTAAACAGTTCAGCTGGCAGGTCATCTGCACCTGCTGATTTGTTGTTCTTAAGCCTTTTTATGGCTACACAGACTTCGTGATGGTCCGGTGGGTCTGTCTCTATGTTGTCGATTGGTGGTGACGCTACTACTCCAGAGGCGGTATTGTGTTCGTTGTCGCCTCCCAGCAGGTTGGCGAAATAGCTTCTCCATTTGTCTAGCGCCACTTGCGGATCTGTGACCAGATTTCCATTTTCGTCCTTGCATTGTGTGACTTCGGGTTTGAAACCTTCGGTAAGTCGTCTAATCTTTCGATAGAATTTTCGAGTCTCACCCATGCCGAATAGCATCTCGACTTCCTCACGCATGCGCCTCTCTCGCTCATTCTTTTTCCTTCTGAAAAGGCGCTTCTCCTCTCTCCTTTTCTTCCGGTATTGCTCTTTAACAGCCCGCGTTGCTCCCGACTGCAGAGTTCTCCTGTAGGCAGCGTCTTTCTCTGCAGTAGCGTCGCGGCACTCCTCATCATACCAAGTCTGCTTTCGAGGGTGCTCGGCGTAGCCGAGTATCTCCTTGGCAGCCGTACTCATGGAGTGTGATATATGATACCCATATTAGGTGTATACTAAAATGTCGTGCGATCTCGTTTAGAGATAGGCGACATTCAGTAAGTGTTTTAGCATTGTTGGTATGTGAGTCAAGTGCTTTAAGGGTGGCTTGACTGTCTGAATATATAAATACGGTTTCTTCTTTGACCGTGAGCGTGTTAAGGTAGGTGGCAGCTTCCTGAATGGCTACCATTTCCGCTTGGTACACACTGCAGTGGTCAGAAAGGCGGGACGACAAGTTCATATTTCCCCTCCCCTCCTATTTTTTCATCAAGCTTAGAACCATCAGTGTATATGATAATGGCATTGGCTCTGCTGTGGGGAAGGTTTTCCCACTCATGTCGGCTCGGAATATAGACGTTGTATTGTTTGTCGAACGTCGTTAGTGGTATACAGTAGTCTGTATTTAGTGGTATACCCTCTTGATCTTCGAGAATGGTGGAGTGTCCCGAATTGCCCCTATACCTGGCTTCGGATTTCCTTAGTCTTAAGGCTGTTGTGATAGCCAGTTGCCTTGCTACAAGGTCTAGTGGTAGAAGGTAAAGAATTGTATT
>JBAMBO010002577.1:0-38782 GCA_037044535.1 Lordiphosa magnipectinata | reverse complement strand
ATCTGTGGAGTTGACCATCCAAAACAAAAAAAGGCAACGCATTTTGTTAATGTATTGTAGAATCTTGATATTAATCAAGGCAATAAGCAAAATAAAATTTGTTGGCAAAATGGCAGCTTCATCCAAGAAAATTTTGATTGTTCACCCAAATATTGGCCTTAAATCTATATATCTATATCTATTACCATGTTTATATGTGAACTTACCGCGTCTTGGTGCATTTAAACACTTTTGCGCACACTGCGTTCCAGAGTGTCACATTCGGTGTCACAGCGCAGTGTGGCACTTTGTAAAGCAGAGTTCACCCAGCAAAAGTGACTAAATTTACAGATACGCGGTAAGTTATCGGGTTATGTGTCTATATCTATATATCTATTCTTATATCTTATACATATATAAAGCAAAGTCGTGTGTGCTACACTACTTATATCTCAAGAACTGCTGGACGGATTTTTAAGACCTTTGATGTGTTGGATTTGTTTCCGCCCCGAATAGCAGAACGGCAAAAAGACAATCGGTCCAAAAAAATCGCAAAAATTTGCCATATTTTGTAATAAGTTTAAATTATCATCTAGATTTAATAGCTGACAATTGTCGACGGGTAAATCGAATGCTTAGGCCAATCAGTCAAAAAAATCGCGAAACTTGCCAAATTTTATAATGAGTTTAGATTGTCAAGAAGACGGCGAAATATTCGGGTAAAATGAAGGGTAAATAGACGGATGGTGAATATAAACAATTCTTAAAAATGGCGAAAATTACTCAATTTTCGTATAAGTTTAGATTATCATGTACACGGGGGTGAATAGATAAATGCTAAAATTTTAAGTTGAGCTTAGATTATCATGAAGATTTGATATATGGCAATTGAAATGTAAGCTTCACAACACAAAACTGCTGGTTTTTTTTATAAAAAAAATATTCATCGATGAAAGAAATCCTTCGACTAATTACTCAAAAATATATTTTAGAAGCTTCTGATTAAAATTGAGGCCATTCGGCTTAGCCGTTTTCGTGAAATCGTGGTCACCGACTTTGAAAAACGCGTCTAAAGTTTTAAATGCACTGTAAGTTTACCTGCTACGTCTGTAACTTTAAAAATCATCGATTTAAAAAAATTAACTGGATATAAGCCCTCAAGTCATAATAATTATTTCCTGAGTTTTATATTATAAATTTAAAAATAATCATTAGCATCTATACATATACATATATAAAAGTGAAAGTGTTTTTATTTGTTTGTTCCTTATAGGCGTCCAAACCGCTGAACCGATCGTCACGAAATTTTCACAGTACGATCATGTCGATCGGGAAAGAGTTATAGGCTATGTCTAAAGTCTTTTTATACAATGTCGAAACTTCTACTTAATTTATAATATTTATAAAAAATGTACATGCAGTTAGCTAGAAACGTTATTTAAATGTACTTTGCTGTCGCTAATGCTACAATCATCTTGCGTAAATTCAATATTTCAAGCCTCAACTATTTTATTTATTTTTATACCCTTGCAAAGAGTTTTACAATTTTTGCCAGAAGCTAGCTTCGGCTCGACCGAAGTTTACTAGGTGGGGTGAAAAGTAACCACCTTGGGAATGAAAGAACTGTTTTACAAAATTTTTTTTTTATTTTATTCAATGGTCTATTCTGAACTTAATCCAATCCAATCCCTGCGCTCGCGTTCGCAGCGTTCCCAGCGGCAGGATAACTTTTTCATATGCAGAATCTTGGGTCGTGTTTGCTCAGTACTAATACTTGTGGCATCTGCTAGCTCGCACACCTTCACTTTCGGGTCAGCCAACACCAGTTCAAGTATTTCTGTGACATTGTCTTCTGTAACCGCATCGGAGGACCTGCCGCTGCGGACTTCATAGGCAGTGGGGTTTCGGCCACCATGAAACTCTGGAAACCAATATTTCACGGTGTAATCTGAAAGAACATTAGCCCACTATTTATCCAAATTTTCTGTTATTTCCTTCGCCGTTTTGCCTCTAAAAAAATAATGTTTTATGAGAGAACATAAATAGTTTTTTTCCATACTCAACATCATGACAAACACGTCAACAACAATCAGGTGTCAAAACAAAATAAAGTTCTGAATCGCGCTAAAACTTACATTTCTGCCTAAACAAAAATGGATCTATGAGGCACCATAATTTTTTTGGCATAGCGACATAATTCCGACGACATAATTTCGCCCAGTACATTTGGAATCGAAATTATGTCGTTATGAAACGACATTATTCCGACAAATCAAAACGACATTATTTCGCTCGAAATTGTGTCGTTTTGGAACGACATTGTTTCAACAAAACAAAACGACAATATTTCGCTCGAATTACAATATTCCGACAAAACAAAACGACATTATTTCGATTAAAAACTCGAATCGGAATGTCGAAACTATGTCGTTCTAAAACGACATAATTTTGATCGACCAATTACAAAGTTTAAAGACGCTATCATGAAAATCAAAATAAATTTTATATTAAAAGAAAAAATATAATATATGAATTTTTTCGGGAGGTGTATATGTATATATATTAAAAGACAAATATCGATTAAGAAACGTTAGATCTCAAGCAAGCTATGAGTCGAAAGATTATTAAATTCCCAATAATAAATTAAAACATTGTTTTCAAATGGATTTAGCAGTTTGAAATTAATCAGCAATTTGCTCGAAAAATAACAATTTTTTTAATTACAAGATAAATATTAAAATATCGTAGGAAACATTAATGGATAGTCCTCTGTCTCCTCTAATTTTCCACATCTTCAGTTTTTCGATATCATCCCGCTTTTAAAAGTTATAGGCCAAAAACTATAAAAATTTTACATTTTTACTGCATGAAATTTACCATGAAAATTTCTTGTAGTTTGATAACAGCAAAGTAGTCATTGGGAAACAAAAAAGTGACTATTAAAAAATTATTTGAAATTGAATTTTGCTTAATTTAAAAACATTTTGGAAGCCTAATATTATTTAAAATATGTGAAAAAGAGTCGTAAATTTTTATAGTATTTGGTCCATGACTTTAAAAAGAGCTATTATATCAAAAAACTTAAAATGTATTAAATTAGAGGAGACAGAGGACTATCCATTAATGTTTCCTAAGAAATTTTTCTGTCATCAGACCATTTTTCAGAATTATTTAAACAAGAAAAAAAAACGATTTTATAATAAAATAACCATATTTTCCATATTAAAATCCGACAAAATTGTATTTTATGAATCAAATCAAAACTTCGTGTGTGGTTTTTCTGTAAGGTCATTCAATGCAGCTTACATTAAAACAAATTTGGTTTGAAAAGGTTAATTAATGCGGTCACAGGACCTATAAATGAAAACAACGCACGTTTATGCAAATATCTCGTAAACCTGACGTGCTGGGCGAAATCGACCAATTGATTTGAATTCAGCGACTAAAAATGCATATGGAACCTATGTTATCATTAGAGTTTAAGTAATTTATAATATGCTATGAAACTCCATACTGGATTTATGTACAATTATTTTAACACAATAATAAACTTCATTAACGAAATTTAATGTTGGAAGATTACCTTTCTGCGTTCGGAGGCGGAAAATAAAATATTTTTGCATAATTTGATTTTATTGGCGAAACGTAGCGTCGAAATTATGTGGTTCTAAAACGACATAGTTTCAACAAAAAAAAGCGACACAATTTCGATCGAAACTATGTCGTTTCAAAACGATATTGTTCCGACAGACGGAAACGACATAATTTCGTGCGCAATAATGTCCTTTTAAAACGACATTGTTCCGACAAATCAAAACGACATAATTTCGTGCGCAATAATGTCCTTTTAAAACAACATTATTCCGACAACTCAAATCGACATTATTTCGCTCGAAATTGAGTCGTTTTTTTCTGTCGAAATTATGTCGTCCCCCCGTCTGTTTCTACGCAAGCTGGTCTCTTAATTGTAATGTTATTGAGCTGAAACTTTTCACAGAGTCCTCTTTTTACTGCACGCTGCTAATATGTTGGAACCGACCGGATGGGATTACTATATCTAATAGCTGCCATAGAAACCGTAGGTCGAAAAATGGGTCTTAGTGAGAAATTTTTTTTTTCAATGTTAGATTCCTCAAACTCGGCCAAAACTTATATAACATGTTTTTAAACAAATTTTAATTATTAAATAAAATTAATAAATAATAAAATTAAATAAATTTTAGTCTATTTATCTGCCACAGGACCGATCGGTCGGAAAATGAGTCTTAGTGAGAAAAGCTGTTTTGTTTTCAATTTTATCGTTCTTAAATTCGGCGATTGTTAATTTGACATGTTTTCAATAAAGATTCGCGAAATTTTGTCGAAATTAGATGACCATCTGTCGGAAAATGGGTTTTAGTTAGAAAATTTTATTGATTTTAGTGCTAGCGTTCTTAATCTCGGATATTTCAAAAACAGCATTTGCAATTGTATAAAAACTTCGACACGTACGAAGTTATTTTGGCCTTCTCATTTAACTTAACATTTCGAAATAATATAAAATATATTTACTTATATGTTTGATTTACATTGATTTGCTTATTTTTTTACACTAGAAAAGTGTATTATAATTTTGTCCAGGAGTTTACAACGCATAGAAGGAATCATCTACGGCCACATAAAGTATATATATTCTTGATCAGCATGATGAGCTGATTCGACTGAGCTTTGTCCGTCCGTCCGTTTCTACGCGAACAAGTCCCTCACTTTGAAGCTATCGAGTCTTCTTTTGGCTGCACGCTGTTAATATGTCGGAACCGGCCTGATCGGATGACTACTTCTTGTAGCTGCCATAAATAGAAACGATCGTTCGAAAAATGGGGTTTTGTGAGAAAAACTTGTTTGTTTTCCATGTTAGCGTTCTTAAACTCGGTCATTATTAAAATTCAATGATTTCAAACTGATCTGCGAAGTTTGGTCGAAATCGATAACCTTTTTCAAGTGTATTAAAACTTCCGTACAGACTGTTTTGCTGAGCCAATTTTATTAATGACATATCTTGCGCTGGAAAAAGAATCTTATGTATAATTAATATTATTACTTGAATAGTCAATTAGTGGATTTGCATTCCATTGCTTTGGTGTGAAAAATGTATCCTAATTTCCTTATTACTAAAATTTAAATCAGTGCCGAATGTCCACTGGCATTGTGCACATTTAAGCCCTTCAACTTAATATTTGCCTACTACTGTTCTTCTATCAAGTATTTAAAAAAAATTATGTCCTTTGTTTTGTTAATCATAACTGTTGTTAGTGGTTTGACTTCGTCCATTCTAAACCAATCTGCTTCTTTTGTAATGGGAAATAAAGGATTTTGAATTTCACCTTTGGATGATACTGCATACCCCGCCGACATCAGGTGGTTCTTATGACTCGCAGTGCAACCTTCTTCTAATTTTAAAACCCCTTGTGGTGCTAATTTTATAATTTGGCTCTGATGTGTGCCACCATTCACTTCTAGCTTTGAATCGTGAAATATTTTATATAACCACTAAAGATTATATATAGAAGGAAAGATAGTTCCGTCCAAATGGTTTTTGTTGAAGTTTGCTGAAACTCACAATTCGGATTATCTACTTGTTTTAGTGCCGATATTTCACAAGAATTATCGGTTGCTGAACTCCATGCCCAATGACCCTTACACATAAGATGATCATTACTTTGACGAGCGCATTTGTTAAGTTCTGAGTCTAGTCACTTAATTGTACACCATGTGCTTACTTTTGATTTGGGCTTTAGTTGTTTTACCATTTTTTATAAATGGTGTTGATATTAGCTTGTATATTATTGATGTTTCTTGATTGAATAGTGGAACTTCGGTTTTAATTATAAGCCTAAGTTGTAGACCTCACGTAATTCTGAACCCTTCTTGCCAGGTAAAATTAACCTTAGTCGGTAAATTTCCCTTAATATTTTCAAGTTCCTGTTTTAGCTGTTTTGGCCTTAGCAGTTGAGGATTAAATTTCCCGTTGATTTAAATCTAGTTAAAGTTTTCTCGCAATCAGCTATAATTAGATTTATTTGATCAACTATCATCTGAAAGGATAAATCGGCCCTGTTTGCATCTTTGACTTGAGCAAGAAACCGATCTAATTTGATTATATGTCCCTCTATATCCTTTAGACCGGGTGTGAGGCCGAGTGTGGTGCATCGGTAGTGTGTGTGGCTGCTGATGCGGGAGGTGTGGGTTTTTATCCCACTTCGGAACATCTAATAAAAAGTTTAATTCTTTCTTTAGAAAAAAACTTTACACGTCCGGTCCCTTCACCAGCTATTGGTACCAGCGCTGACGTAACTAGCCATGAAAAAGCTTCTCGAATTTTGCCGTTCGGATTCGGCGTTGAACTGTAGGTCCCTTTTTTTTGCGAAAATTTCAAGCACACACGCCAAAAGATTGAGAGAAGTTCTCTTGACCCTTTGGGGCTGTAAAGGCAAGTATTTATTTTTATACTCTGTACCAAAGGTACACAGAGTATATTAAGTTTGTGCAAAAGTATGTAACAAGGAGAAGGAATCATTTCCGACCCTATAAAGTATATATATTCTTGATCAGCATCAACAGCCATGTCCGTCCGTCTGTCTGTACGTCTGTATGAACGCACAGATCTCTAGAGATGGTAAAAGATAGAGGTTTGACATGTATGGGGCATATATATCTTATACTTGCAGGCAGATCAAGTTTACTTCCTATTTTTGCCCTGCCCCCTCCCGCCTCCGCAATTTGAAAAAAACGTCATATCTCCTTCAGTTTTGATGATAGATGATAGATGGTTCGTACCTTCTAGAGATATCTAGTAATCAAAATTTATCGATTTGAAACCGTCTTGGACGATAAAGATCGGATGAACGATACACAAGTTATGAGCAAAAAACGGCCAGTTAACACCCCGGTGTTGTTTTCTTTAAAATATTAACCGTCGAATCTATGAAGGAAGTTTGGTTTTTGTATAATCCATCTAATTCAAGTTGGATGTCGTATAAATTTGACATTTTCTCTTCAAATTTCCTTTCGGTCGAATGCATCCCTTGTCCCAAATAATGTATGTTGTAATAATCCTACAAACTCAAATGGAGCTGTTTGAAACCGTCTTAGACCTATTAAAAGTTCGTTGTAGACTTCAAATGTTCAAACTACCATAGCTTAATTGCCAAGTTTCAGTCACATAGCTTTAAAACTGACTGCGTGGCAAAGCTCTATTTAAGGGCATATTTTTCTTTGTTTATCACTTCAAAAATTAATATCTTTTAAACTATAAGAGTCTCCATGTTTTTGAAAGCACTGTAATTTAAGTTATGCTTAGGGCAATAACATGTATATTCTTAAAACCTTAATCATGGTGGTTAACACTGAGAAAAAATTATATATAACCTTTAGCAACAATTACTTAATATTATTAAATTGTTTAAAAATGTATGAAACTATGATTTAACTAGATACAGTAAAATACTTTTCAGCAATATCAACACGAATCGTATCCGATAAACCAAACCTGAGATATCAAATTTTTAAACAACCCTTTTTTCCATTTTTCCGTTTTTGACGATTTTTGAAATTGTTTATAAAATTAACAAACAATTTTTTTGCAAAACCGAAAATCACGTTTTGGTGGGAGTGTCGAGATCTAATTTCGGATTTTTTTTTATTTGAATCAAAAATGGTAAATTTTAAAACCGTTCGGTTTCAAAAAGAATGACCCATATATAAAATATTATTTTCTTTAAGTTTTTGTGCCAAATTATATTATATATGAAATAAAAGATTACACTGTGCAAGTCGAAAAAAAAGACATGACCGAACTCAGCGTTTTTCCGCTATTTTGGGTTCCAGGAATCGAACTGTATCATTACTCTTTTGAGTTATCTCGACAGTTTCATACAAAAAATTAAATGTTCTTTCAGATTACACCGTGATATATTGGTTTCGAGAGTTTCATGGTGGCCGAGACTCCACTGCCTATGAAGTCCGCAGCGGCAGGTTACACAGGAAATTGTCAAAAATAAATACATGAAATGGTGTTGGCTGACCCGAAAGTTAAGGTGTGCGAGCTAGCACAAGGATTAGTACTGAGCAAACACGACCCGAGAATCTGCATATGAAAAAGTTATCCTGCCGCTGGGTGCCGCGCATGCTGACTCCGGACCAAAAACACGAACGCGAGCGCAGGAATTGGATAAGTAAATAGACCATTGAATAAAATAAAAAAAAAATTTTTAAAACATTTCTTTCATTCCCAAGGTGGTTACTTTTCACCCCACCTAGTAAACTTCGGTCGAGTCGAAGCTAGCTTCTGGGAAAAATTGTAAAACTCTTTGCAAGGGTATAAAAATAAATAAAATAGTTGAGGCTTGAAATATTGAATTTAAGTAAGATGATTGTAGCATTAGCGACCGCAAAGTACATTTAAATAACGTTTCTAGCTAGCTGCATGTACATTTTTTATAAATATTATAAATTAAGTAGAAGTTTCGACATTGTATAAAAAGACTTTAGACATAGCCTATAACTCTTTCTCGATCGACATGATCGTACTGTGAAAATTTCGTGACGATCGGTTCAGCGGTTTGGACGCCAATAAGGAACAAACAAATAAAAACACTTTCACTTTTATATATTTATATGTATAGATGCTAATGATTATTTTTAAATTTATAATATAAAACTCAGGAAATAATTATTATGACTTGAGGGCTTATATACAATTCATTTTTTTAAATCGATGATTTTTAAAGTTACACACGTATCAGGTAAACTTACAGTGCATTTAAAACTTTAGACGCGTTTTTCAAAGTCGGTGACCACGATTTCACGAAAACGGCTAAGCCGAATGGCCTCAATTTTAATCAGAAGCTTCTAAAATATATTTCTGAGTAATTAGTCGAAGGATTTTTTTCATCGATGAATATTTTTTTTTTATAAAAAACCAGCAGTTTTGTGTTGTGAAGCTTACATTTCAATTGCCATATATCAAATCTTCATGATAATCTAAGCTCAACTTAAAATTTAGCATTTGTCTATTCACCCCCGTGTACATGATAATCTAAACTTATACGAAAATTGAGTAATTTTCGCCATTTTTAAGAATTGTTTATATTCACCATCCGTCTATTTACCCTTCGTTTTACCCGAATATTTCGCCGTCTTCTTGACAATCTAAACTCATAATAAAATTTGGCAAGTTTCGCGATTTTTTTTTACCGATTAGCCTAAGCATCCGATTTACCCGTCGACAATTGTCAGCTATTAAATCTTGATGATAATTTAAACTGATTACAAAATATTGCACATTTTCGCGAATTTTTTGGACCGATTGTCTTTTTGCCGTTCTGCTATTCGGGGCGGAAACAAATCCAACACATCAAAGATCTTAAAAATCCGTCCAGCCGTTCTTGAGATATAAGTAGTGTAGAACACACGACTTTGCTTTATATATGTATAAGATATAAGAATAGATATATAGATATAGATATGTACCCCGTTAACCTAACGCGTATCTGTTAATTTGTGTATTTGTATGTAAATCTGTAAATTTTGTAAAAATGCCACACTGCGCTGTGACACCGAATGTGATACTATCGGACGCTGTGTCCGCAAAAGTGTTTAAATGCACCAAGACGCTGTAATTTCGCTGCATATAAACATGGTAATAGATATAGATAAAAAGATATAGATATATAGATTTAAGTCCAAAATTTGGATGAACCATCAAAATTTTCTTGGGTGAAGCTGCCATTTTGCCAACAAATTTTATTTTGCTTATTGCCTTGATTAATTTCAAGATTTTACAATACATCATTAACAAAATTCGTTGCCTTTTTTTGTTTTGGATGGTCAACTCCACAGATAACGTGGTCAACGCAAAGCGTGCCGCGAAGTTGAAAACACCAAATTAATTTTATTTAAGAATAAAAGCCATCCACATGCGGTGGAACTCGGCCTGATACATTTCCGTCAGCACCTTGTCCGAGCTAATGAAGCAACTCTCGAAATTGCAGCCAAAGTCATGATTGCTTCAATTGCCCGAGCCGCCGGGCGTTTCTTCTCTGGCACTTGGTACAGCAGCCCAATGCCAATGCAGCACTCACCTGGCAGTATATGGGGCACATCAATAACCAGAAACCCTCAGCCATTTTCAAGATAGCACAGCTGAAGAAGCACATGGCCAAGACATGGTTTTTGGGGCCCAGGAGAGCTCACAAACAGGCCAGATTGGTGTGTCCATAGAGCCGGAACTGACGGTGGCTCAAAAAACACCTGCAGTGGTAAGGTCTTGAATGATTTCCCCTAAGGATTCCTCCTCTCACTTTAACATTCTTATTCTTTGCCAATTGCAGTCGAACGCTTTTGATAATAAGCCATTTGGCCAGCGCATCCAGGACAACTTCTTCAATTATGCTTCGAGTTTTTGTGTGTCAGCCCAGGATATTCCATCTGTAACCAGCGAATCATTTGTGCCTTTCTCGGTTATGTAAAACTGGTATACGAACTTTCAGCGTCGAATAGAACAGAATCCGAATTTCTGGAAGCATTGAGAAGGAGGAACACACGGTTCTCTGTAGGTATGTACATACGTATGTTAAATATTAAACCCAAAACACATTTGAAAAATTTATGTCTATTATTTTACAAGTTTAATTGGAATAGGTTAGAATTTTAATTAGTTCCGCCAGCGGAGGAAACGTCCCTCATTTGTTATCCTTCGGTTTGGCAGCATCTTATGGTAGGGACCACCAGCCCAAGCAGCCACCATCTTTACCTGTCGGCTTCTTCTCCGACTCCTTCTCCTTGGCATTTGGTTCTGCAGCAGCAGCGGCCGTGTCCTTCATTTGCTTTTCACCCACGATCGGCTTCAGACGATTCTTATTAGCCTAGGTCAGTGGGAAAAAAACGCTGGTTATATAAGCGTTGTACTCGGATTTATTCCGAGATATGTTGCCAGTTTAAGTGCAGAGTTTAGTGGACGGCCATGATAGGAAATGCAACGATTGTGAATGAGAAACGAGATTTAATGGTGGGACACCTATTATATTTTCACTTGCAATTTATGTTTCGCCTGCCGCACAGCAGCGGCTGCCAGTAAAATTTGGCCAGGAAATGTCAACATATATCTACAGATCCTCTATATCTTTAAAACCAAACGGTTTTAAAATTCACCATTTTTGATTTCAATAAAAAATCCGAAATTGGATTTCGACACTATCACCAAAACGTGATTTTCTGATTTGCAAAAAAATTTTTTGTAAATTTTATAAACAATTTCAAAAATCGTGAAAAACGAATAAAAAAGGAAAAAAAGGGTTTTTTAAAAACTTGGATTCTCGGGTTTGGTTTATCGGACAGGTCTCGTGTTGATATTGCTGAATAGTATTTTTATGTATCTACTAAAATCATAATTTAATACATTTTTAAATTATGTAATAATATTAAGTAATGGTTGCTAAATTTTATTTATAATTTTTTCTCAGTGTTAACCACCATTATATAGCTTCTAAGGATATACAAATCATTGCCCTAAGCATGACTTAAATTACGGCGCTTCCAAAAGGATGGAGACTTTAATAATTTAAAAGTTATTAATTTTTGCAAGTTATAAACAAATAAAAATATGCCCTTAAATAAAGCTTTGCTACGCAGTCAGTTTTAGTCAAAATTATATATAAAATTTAGCAGCAATTACTTAATATTATTAAATAATTTAAAAATGTATTAAAGTATGATTTAAGTAGATGCAGTAAAATACTTTTCAGCAATATCAACACGAGTCCTGTCCGATAAACGAAACCTGAGAAATCATGTTTTTAAAAAACCCTTTTAACTTAGTTAAGTTAGCTGGCCGTTTGACTCGTGAGCAAATGCGAGTGTAAGGGTACAGAGTATGTTATAGTCGGGCTTGACCGACTTTCTTTCTTGTTTTTTATTGAAATCAAAAATGGTGAGTTTTAAAAATGTTCGGTTTCAAAAAGAATGTCCCTGTTATGACCCAGTTGGGCCCTGCGTGTGTCCTCCAGTGGGCGTGCCGACTAGCTTAAGCCTTCAGGGATGGATTACTTAGCCCTGCCCACCACACGTAACAATAAGACGTCTTCTTCTTCTTTATTGGTCCGATAGTTGCATCACAACCGATTGACGGTCTCGGCCTCTGCAATGAATGCCCTCCACTCGCTTCTGCTTTGTGCGAGCTGGCACCAGTTGTTCACACCAAGTTTGGAAATGTCTTTCCGCACTCGAACATCCCATCTTAGTGGGTGGCGACCCCTCCTGCCTTGTCCTTCAAAGTCAACCGCCTTTGCTTTGTACGCCTTTTTTACTGGAGCTTCTTCATCCATCCGGGTTACATGTCCTAACCAGCGCAGCCGCTGTTGCTTTATGTGCTTGACCAGACTGGAGTCTCCATAGAGCTCATAAAGATCGTGATTCTTTCGAATGCGGAATCCATCGCTCAATTTTAAAGGAAAATAAATCCTCCGAAGAGTTTTTCGCTCGAACACGCCAATCGCCTCCTCATCCGCTGCTGTCATTGTCCATGCTTCTGCGCCGTATTGCAGGATGGGGATGATGAGCGACTTGTATAGCGCTATTTTTGTTCTTCGAGAAAAGGCTCTGCTCTTGAACTTCCTACTGAGCCCGTAGTAGCATCGGTTTTCAAGAGTAATTCTTCTTCTGATCTCCAGGCTGATGTTGTCGCTGGTTATCATCGTCCCGAGGTAGACAAAATCTTCTACAACCTTAAAGTTGTACTTCCAGATGATAATAAATTGTCCAAGACGAGTAGACTTTTTGTCCGTGGATACTAGGTACTTCGTCTTGTCCTCGTTTACCGCTAAGCCCATCAGTTTAGACAGCATCTCAATCTCTGAAAACGCCCTGCTTACTGCCCGTTCGTTTTTGCCGATAATGTCAATATCATCGGCGTATGCGAGCAGCATTAGATCTTTACGAAGAAATGAACCCGATCTGGCTTTTGGGCACTAGAGCAGTATATACTCCATCAGCAGGTTGAAGAAGTCTCATGAACGGGTATCATCCTGCCTTAAAAACCTTTTTTGGTATCAAATGGTTCGGAAAGGTTCTTTCCTATTTTGACGGAGCTTCGAGTGCCTCTCAACGTCATCATGCAAAGTCGAACGTACTTTGCTGGTATACCAAAGGTAGACAGGGCTTCAAAGAACCTCGACATTACCGGTGTGTCAAAGGCTGATTTATAATCAACAAAAAGATGGTAGGTTTTGATAGCTCTCTCAAAGGTCTTCTCCAGGGTTTGTCGTAATGTGAATATTTGGTCTGTGGTGGATTTACCAGGTCTGACACCACACTGATAAGGTCCAATCAGTGTGCTAATAAGCGGCTTTAGACGTTCACAAATAATGCACGACAGAATCTTATATGCGATGGAAAGGAGACTGATCCCACGGTAGTTGGCGCAAACTGCAAGGTATCTTTTTTAAAAAGTTGGCAAATTACACTAAGACTCCGATCTTCGGGCATTCTTTCATCGGGCCATATTCTGCAGAGGAGTTGGTGCCTGCACCTTACCAACTCTTCGCCGGCAGTATTAAACAATTCAGCAGTTCATCAGCACCAGCCGCTTTGTTATTCTTTAGCCTTTGTATGGCTAAGCAGACTTTGTAATGGTGCAGTGCGTCTATTTCACTATCGTCGATTGGTGGCATTGCTACTACTCCAGAGGCGGCATTGTGTTCGTCGTCGCCTCCCAGCAGGTTGGCGAAATAGCTTCTCCATTTGTCTAGTGCCACTTACGTATCAGTGACCAGATTCCCATTTTCGTTCTGGCGTTGTGCAACTAGGGGCTTGAAACCTTCAGTTAGTCGTCTAATCTTTTGATAAAATTTTCAAGTCTCATTCATGCCGAAAATCATCTCGACTTCATCACGCACGCATTTCTTGCTCATTATACCCTTGCAAAGGGTATTATAATTTTGCCCAGAAGTTTGCAACGCATAGAAATATTCATTTCCGACCCCATAAACTATATATATTCTTGATCAGGGGGACTAGCTGAGTTCATTGAGCTTTGTCCGTCCGTCTGTCTGTCTGTCCGTCTGTCTGTCTGTCTGTCTGTCTGTCTGTCTGTCTGTCCGTCTGTCTGTCTGTCCGTCTGTTTCTACGCAAACTAGTCTCTCAGTTTTAAAGCTATCAAGCTGAAATTTTGCACAGAGTCTTCTTTTTACTGCACGCTGCTAATATGTCGGAACCGACCGGATCGGATCACTATATCTTATAGCTACCATAGGAACCATCGGTCGAAAAATGGGTTTTAGTGAGAAAAACTTTTTTGTTTTCAATGTTAACGTGATTAAACTCGGTCATTACTAATATTATATGCTTTCAAACAAATTTGCAAATTTTGGTCTAAATCGGATGACTATATCTTATAGCTGCCATAGGAACCATCGGTCGAAAAATGGGGTTTAGTGAGAAAAACTTTTTTTATTTTTGATGTTAACGTGATTAAACTCGGTCATTAATAATATTATATGCTTTTAAACAGACTTGCAAATTTTGGTCAAAATCGGATGACTATATCTTATAGCTGCCATAGGAACCATCGGTCGAAAAATGGGTTTTAGTGAGAAAAACTTTTTTGTTTTCAATGTTAACGTGATTAAACTCGGTCATTAAAAATATTATATACTTTCAAACAGATTTGCCAATTTTGGTCAAAATCGGATGACTATATCTTATAGCTGCCATAGCACCGATCGGTCGGAAAATGGGTCTTAGTGAAAAAAAACTTTTATGTTTTTAAGTAAATCGTTCTTAAGGACGGTGATTATTAATATTAAACGCTTTCAAACTAATTTGAAAAAGTTGATCGACATCGGGTGACTATATCTTATGGTTGCCATACGACCGATCGGTCGAACATGAGTCTTGGTTAAAAATTTTTTTGTTTAGTTTTGTTAGCGTCCTTAAACTCGCTGATGACTTATTTTATATGCTTTCAAATAGATTCGCAAAATTGGTCCGAAATCGGATGACTATATCTTAAGGCTGCCATAGGGCCGGTCGGTCGGAAATTGAGTCTTAGTGAGAAAAACTTTTTTCAGACGTTTATCTGTCGGAAAATAGGTTTTAGTTACAAAATTTTTTGATTTTTATGTAAGCGTACTTAAACTGTGACATTTGCATTTGCAAGGGTATAAAAACTTCGGCACAGACGAAGTTAGTTTGGCCTTCTCGTTCTTTTTATACCCTTGAAGAGGGTATATTAAAATTGTCCAGATGTTTGTAACGCATAGAAGGAAGCATCTCCGACCACATAAAGTATATATATTCTTGATCAGCATGACGAGCTGAGTTGATATAGCCATTTCCGTCTGTCCGGCCGTATGTTTCTATGCTGTATCCTCTGTCAGTTTTAAAGCCATCGTGACAAAACTTTGCACGAAGTCTTTTAGTATAAATACGCTGTACATTTGTCGGAACCGGCCGGTTCGGACGACTATAATATAAAGCTGCCATAGGAACGATCGGTCGAAAATCAATTTCGAATGAGAAAAACTTTTTTCTTTTTAATGCAAACGCTCCCAAACCTAGTATTTATTAGTTTTCTATGCTGTCACATAATTCCACCAAGTATGATGAAAACCGGACAACTATACAGTATAGCTGCCATACAAAAGATTGGTCTGAAAAAATGTCTTAGTAGGAAAAACTTTTCCCAAACTTGTTACTGATCAATATTATATGCCACCACACAGTTATGCCAAGTTCGATCCAAATCGTATGACTATAGCATATAGCTGCTATCGGTCGAAAAAGTAGTTCTAGTGAGAAAAACTTTTTGTTTTCAATGATAGCGTCTTTATATTTTCCAGTTATGAATATTATCGGTTTCCACACAATTTGGGGACGTTTGGTCAATATCTGATGAATATATCATATAGCTGCCATATAACAAACTGGCAAGCAAATGGTCAAAGTAGTGCACTATGGGGAATTTGCCCGATTTTTTTGGAATAAATTAATAACTCGCGAACTATGTAACATATTTCAGTGAGTTTTTTATAGTGTTCTAAATACCTTTACACAACTTTAACCCCACCCCCCCCCCCAATTTTTTTTTTTATAGCAAATTTCACTCTATATGTTCTTCATTTTCAATATCAATGTTATACAAAAAATCATAGTCGTTTTCCTCTTCATAATCATCAACATCTAAAGACTCGTCTCCAGGTTCATATTCGCATAATAACAATTCAATGACTTCTGGTGGAAGAGAAAGCCGCTTATGTTTTCGTACGCGCTTCTTTAAATTCATTGATGAAATGATGGGGTCCGAAGTATCCATGGCTGTCTGGAAAACATCTGTAAAGTTGGAGATTCGACTGTGCTTTCTCGCATGGTGGAGTCTGTCGGATTTATAATACTTATTCCTGGACTCTGCACCCTCTTCGCCAAAATAGCCGACTGCAAGAACGGTTTGTTCTAAGATGAGTCTGGAGTGAACCAAAATCTTGTGGACAGTCGGTGTCATGGGAAGCCATGGATATTTGTCCACAATAAGGTGCCCAGTTTCTTGGCAAAGTTGCTCATATTTGTCCAGGTTTATTGGTAATTGACATGATAAGCATATTAATATGGTTCTCATATTTAAAACGACTTGGATATCAATGCCAGTTATATTCGAGAATTCTATATAGCTGCTAAATGCACGGCGCGCAGTATTTCCGACATTTGAGCTTCCGAATCCACCTTGTTTTGGTTGATCAACCTTAATTGTCGCCTTGATTCATAATTCTCCACTTTTTTATATCAATTTTGTATGCGGCATGGAGTATAAATTCAAAAAATCTAATCCAGCAATGTAGTGGACTTGCACCATATTTTGAATTGTCCATAATAGGAACAAACTGAAGACACTTAAAATTTTTGTTTCCAAAAAAATCCTTTGGCGTCGCTTTGCATATGGGGCAAGCTTGGGATGATTTTGTTTCCGTTAAGGCATTAAGTACTTTGCCATCAATTACAGTTAAGTGCAGACTGAGCTTTACATACAAGCATTGATTGTTTTTTAGGATTACTTTGGATGATATTAAATTTTGTATTTCAGCTTGTATCTGTAAATGCTCTCTCTTAATAACTTCAATTGATATTTTTATTTTTGGTTCAGAGTTACTGATTTGAAAGTGAGCTCAAAATTAAGCAAAATGTAAACAAACCATGTGCGGTTGCAACAGCTGACTTTAACAGTTGGTATTTAAACACTAGACAGTTAAGTTAACATTTGCGGTATGTTACAAAACAGCTTGATGTTTTCTTAATACATTAAAATAAAACAAGAAAGAAAGTCGGTCAAGCCCGACTATAACATACTCTGCACCCTTAATGCCGCAGCTCGCATTTGGTCACGAGTCAAACGGCCAGTTAACACACAACGCACAACGCAGTGCGCTCTCTAAGTCTCTCTCTCTCTCTCTCTCTCACTAAGATTGCTTCTGCTGAACGCAATGCTTGGGTTATGGGTGGGGTGGGTGGGGGGTGTTAACTGTCCTTTTTTTGCTCATAACTTGTGTATCGTTCATCCGATCTTTATCATTCCTTTAGCAAATCGATTAATAATTTTGAGTACTAGATATCTCTAGAAAGTACGAACCATCTATCATCAAAACTGTAGGAGATATGACGTTTTTTCCAAATTGCGGGGGCGCGAAGGGGCGTGGCAAAAATTGAAAATAAACTTGATCTGCCTGCAAGTATAAGAAATATATGTCCCATACATGTCAAATCTCTATCTCTTACCATCTCTGAGATCTCTTCGTTCATACGGACGGAAGGACAGACAGACTGACAGAGGCTATATCGACTCGGCTGTTGATGCTGATCAAGAATATATATACTTTATAGGGTCGGAAATGATTCCTTCTCCCTGTTACATACTTTTGCACAAACTTAATATACTCTATGTACCTTCGGTACAGAGTATAAAAATTGAAAATCGGCATACTTTTTAAAAATACATTTATTCCAAAAAATCGGGCAAATTCCCCATAGTGTAGTGGCGCCATCTATTGCTGAGTTTGGGAAACAACTCAGCTAAGAATGTTCGACGAAAATCATTTAAAACCTTATTTTATATAAAGTATACAAGCTACAAGGATATATAAACTTCGGTCGGTTTCCTCTATTTTTGGTATTGAAAAAGGGTATTTCCTGCCTTGCTTTTATTCGAGTTCGAATAAATCCATCCCAGCTTTTGGTCAGCATGAGTGTGGGAAGGAATCTTTTCAAATTTGAGTAAACTAGTTCCTGATGAAATAAGGACCTCCATATGCTTGTTATTATATTTCATTGTCATTGGAGGTTCCGTAATCTTTTCTTTCGCCCAATCTATTAAATGATAATAGTTCGACGCTTGAGCTTGAAGCTCTGGAAGTCGAAACTCGCGAACTTTCATTCCCTTTCTCTAATTTCGCGCCATCAATATCTTTCGAAGAGCTAATTCCCTTATGTGGGATGCATCATCTTGTAACATAGCCAACAAAATATTGTCTGGATGTACGAAGAATGAATTTCTTTGTATGGTTTTCAAAACAATGCTCTTCAGATCATCTCTTAAATATAAACTCCTTTTAACCATGTTGAAAACGTTAACCTTCTCTACAAGATGACTTTGTCTTGATGTCAAACCAGGTTGGTGCGTAAACTTTCATTATGAATTTAATTTTTCAAGTTTGAAATAGCGTTAATTTTTTTCTATTTATCGACTACCGATAATTTGATTACCTTATAAAAGTTTACCTTAAACCATTCCGATATATATCTGAACAGCTGTGAGCTATCAAACACAGCATATGATTTGGCAAGTGCTTTTCAATTGATTCCCGCATTTTTGCAGTTTTTGTTAATTCAGCTGTGAAATATAAAGTTCTCGTTGTTTTACAAAAAAAGCTTGGTTATATATTAATATAAAGGTATGTATTAAGCAAAAAATCAATGTAAGTGACCCGTCGTCTTGTAAGACGTAGTGAAAGTAACGCGTATTATATTTTATTTAAAAAATAAAAAAAATTTCATTAAAAACTTTTTTTTTAATTTTTTATATTATATATAATATATTATATATATCTCATTTTACTTTGAAAGATATTAATTTCGTTTCGCTAAATTGGTCATTTCGCCCACTGTGTGCTGCCGGAAAAACTATTAGGGCCTGTGGTGGTACCTTCGAGACTAAAGAACAAATGGCGAAGTGGTAATTCATTTGCATGGAGCAAGCACACAAACCATTGCAAAGGCCGTTCCAGATGTCTTTCCAATAAACATATGACTCCGTTTTTATGCCCCGTGTTCACAGCAGTTCCATCACATCCAATTGCCAGAAGAAAAACTCGACAATATTTTGCTCAATCGTTGTTGCTTTCCCTGAATTAATCGCAAGATGACCGATGTACTCTGAAGACCGATGTACTCTGAGGACCAGATTATATTTTGCGGAGATGACGAAGTAATTGAGGTATCAACAGTTTTCTTAACAAATTTATCGTGCTTTCGCTTCCTGGTTTTATTGCGATGCAGAGATTTCGTCATCAATTATAACTAATTCTAATGAAATTATAATATAAGACTTTATGTGACTTAATAATTCTTGGGAAATTATAGCGAATGACATCAAGTGTTAATAGTAATTATGTTATTATGAAATAGACTAATGATGCGAGCTCCTGGGGCGTCGTTTTGAGGTACACCTCAAAATACATCAAAGATCTAATTGAAGGACACCAACTTTTGTTTAGCTTCTCGTAAAATCACTACGATATTTCCCTCAACCGATTTAGCAGTTAACAAAAAACACGACTTTTTGGGAATGATACAACAAACAAAACCGCTCATGCGCCAACTCAAGATAAAATCGCAAAACTCTGAGTTTTTTGCCAGATCATGGTTTTTTATAGGATCATCGATTAATCATCTAAAAATAAATATTTTTTTTGCCTGTTTCACGCCACCCTACTAATCAGGTCGATTTTAGAGTTAATGGAAAATATCATGAAAATAGTTTCATCCAAATTTTAGCAGGCTCGAAAATGATTTTAGAGTTATGGTTACTTGGGCAAAAATACATGTTATGGCCAGGGCTGCAAACGCAACAAATTTTTCGGAACCTCCGGTTTGCAGGTTCGAACCAAAATTTACCAACGGTTTAGGTTCGGAAATTTCAGGTCAGAGGTTTTTGGGCTTTGGTTTTGGTTCGAACCCTGGTTCGTTGCACGTTTTACCCAATACTTACAAAATTACAATACAATAGGTTTACACCTGACGCATAAATACATTGTAAGACTGTAAGACGTAGATTATAATTGACGTGAGATTGACGATCGTTTGCTGGATATGGACATCCTTCATTTCTAGTGTATAAATCTTCAGTCCGATTGAGTATGCTTTCCCGTATGCACTTAAATCAGTCTTTCACTCACAAAATTGAGCATCAATTGGTTTTTATTCGCCACACTTGGATCTTTTTATACCCTTGCAAAGGGTATTATAATTTTGCCCAGAAGTTTGCAACGCATACAAATATTCATTTCCGACCCCATAAACTATATATATTCTTGATCAGGGGGACGAGCTGAGTTCATTGAGCTTTGTCCGTCCGTCTTTCTGTCTGTCCGTCTGTCTGTCTGTCCGTCTGCCTGTCTGTCTGTCCGTCTGTCTGTCCGTCTGTTTCTACGCAAACTAGTCTCTCAGTTTTAAAGCTATCGAGCTAAAATTTTGCACAGAGTCTTCTTTTTACTGCACGCTGCTAATATGTCGGAACCGACCGGATCGGATCACTATATCTTATAGCTGCCATAGGAACCATCGGTCGAAAAATGGGTTTTAGTGAGAAAAACTTTTTTGTTTTCAATGTTAACGTGATTAAACTCGGTCATTAATAATATTATATACTTTCAAACAGATTTGCAAATTTTGGTCAAAATCGGTTGACTATATCTTATAGCTGCCATAGGAACCATAGGTCGAAAAATGGGTTTTAGTGAGAAAAACTTTTTTGTTTCCAATGTTAACGTGATTAAACTCGGTCAATAATAATATTATATACTTTCAAACAGATTTGCAAATTTTGGACAAAATCGGGTGACTATATCTTATAGCTGCCATAGGACCGATCGGTCGGAAAATGGGTCTTAGTGAAAAAAAACTTTTTTTTTTAAGTAAATCGTTCTTAAGGTCGGTGATTATTAATATTAAACGCTTTCAAACTAATTTGAAAAAGTTGATCGACATCGGATGACTATATCTTATGGTTGCCATAGGACCGATCGGTCCGAAATTGAGTCTTAGTGAGAAAAACTTTTTTCAGACGTTTATCTGTCGGAAAATAGGTTTTATCAGGTAGGTTATAACATTTTTTGATTTTTATGTAAGCGTTCTTAAACTGTGACATTTGCATTTGCAAGGGTATAAAAACTTCGGCACAGACGAAGTTAGCTTGGCCTTCTCGTTTTCACAATGATTTGATCAAAAATGTCTTTGTCTTCTTTTGAAGGTGCCGCATTAAATTTGCAGCATGCCCGTCGGTCATGTTTAGTTTGCATTCGTGACATTCTGATTTATCAGTGCTTACATTGTATGCAAATTGCGTGAATATTAAATTTGTCGTCATTGCTTCACACCTTCTCAGTCAAAACTTCTCAAACGAAATGAAATGCGCGTTTTTATTGTTCTAACTTGTGTGTTTTCTATCTCTTTCTGTTTCGATTCTTCTTTGCGCCTAATTTTTGTTTCGTGGCTAGTGTTGCCAATTTAACTATTTTTCCCACCAAATATCGACTGTTAAAAATGCTAAAACTTAAGAGAGATTAATTTAAAATAGCTAAACAATGTCAAATAATTAGCTAGAATTGCAGGCTCCGGCAAACCTGAATAGATACCGGCTTTCGAGCTTACAAAATAGCTATATCTGGTGGGAAATATAGCTAAATTGGCAAAGCTGCGTGTGGCACACACTTTTGTTTGTTTTCGGCCGACATGTTTCTGCAGTAGCATGCACCGGGTTGATTAGATTGGCGTATATGTATATGTATAAGATGAAAATAAAACGTTCAATACATTGTGCAGTGTTTACATTGAATGTGTAGTATATTACAAATTAATATCTCTGACCGGAAGTATTGTGGTCTATGTGTATGTAATATAAATTACGCATACGTATGAATGTATACATATTCATGATATGTATTCTACATATGTATTCTTCATGTATTGAAATTGTTTTACATATGTATATACATATATATATTTATGTATGTTAATAACCATTGGGAGTGCGAAAAGGAGAAAATAACAAATCGAAGACATTTTATTATACCCTTGTAGAGGGTATATTAAAATTGTCCAGATGTTTGTAACGCATAGAAGGAACATCTCCGACCATGCAAAGCATATATATTCTTGTTGAGTTGATATAGCCATATTCGTCTGTCCGTCCGTCTGTTTTTATACTATCTAATCCGTCAGTTTTAAAGCTATATAAACCAAACATTGCACGAAGCCTTTTGGTACAAATACGCTCCACATTTGCCGGAAGCGGCCGGATCAGATGACTATAGCATATAGCTGCCATAGGAATGATCGGTCGAAAAACTAGTTTTAGTGAGAAAAACTATTTTGTTCTCAATGGTAGCGTCTTTATACCTTTCACTTGTGAATATTATCAGTTTCAACACAATTTTGTGGAGTTTGGTCAAAATCGGATGAATACATCGTATAGCTGCCATATAACAAACTGGCAAACAAATGGTCAAAGTAGAGGCGCCATCTTATTGCTGAGTTTGGGAAATAACTCAGCTAAAAATGCTCGACGAAAATCATTTAATTCATTAATTTATATAAATTATACAAGCTACAAGGGTATATAAACTTCGATCGAGCCGAAGTTAGCTTTACTCTATTTTTTTATTTTTTTTTTGAACCGAACCAAAAGCTTGTGTTCGGAACGGGCTCGGGTTCATCTATTTTCGGCCTCGTGGTTCGGTTCAGGGTTTGGTTCACATTAAAAAAAGCCGGAATTCCGAGCTCGAACCGGTTCGGTTCAAAACCGATTTGCAGCCCTGGTTATGGCCCATTGTATCAGAATCGCGTTGAGCCCAGCTAGTAAAAATAATTGACCCACCCTAGCATATAAATATATAGATAAATTTGTAGATCAAACCCGACTCTATAACTCTTTGACAAGTGGAAAAAGTGTACAAATATTTATAAACATTTTTATATCCACTATATAAAACACAAATGATAAGACTTTCTAATTACTTATAAACGCCACTGCCTGAGTTTTGCATACTTTCAACTTGTTCTCAATTGTAGCAAAGACAAGGGTGCGTATACTCTTGACGGGTGGGTCTTTGATATCTTTTGATGATGTCAATTATGTCAATGTTTGCCTGAATACGCCTTTTAGTGTTAAGGCTAACTCCATCACAAACAAGGTGATGCACTGCATTTGTAAAATAAGATAAAGAAAATCGCCTAGAGATTATTTATAAATGTGAAAACTCCAAAAGGAATTTAAGAAAATTAATGCACCCACTGAAAGTTTCTTTAAATAATCCCACCAAGCATTTGGAAGATCATTTTTACAAAATTCACCTGGAAGAGTCTTTTTCGAGCCCTTTTGATGATTAAAATAAGATTAATTTCATGTGCGATTTAAAGAAAACTCGAAATTGACTCATGCATATGTTCAAAATGTGAGCATTCGCCAATCAAGCAGGGGTTTGAAATGTGATTGTTTACTATACGCTGTTGCTATGCAGTAATATTTCGCCCCGCTGGATGATGCCAAACTGCTTGTTATCTTTTTGTTCTGAATTCAACGGAACTTCTTTTTACAAGTCTTAATGCAGATGTCAAATTCTGCATTTCTGTTGTTGTTGTTGTTGCTGTGCAGTGCTGTGCAGGTCAGCCAGGAGCTCAACAGCAAATAATTTTTAAAAAATGTAAATTTAAAAAAAAAAAAATATTAGAAGAAGTCCAAAAGTGAAAGTGAAGAAAACTAATATAATTTTTGCGAAGTGGACCAAAAGGGCCACTGAATTTGGAGTAGGTGAAGAAATTAAAGAACGGAAATACACAGCCGATTGCCAAATTGACAGAGGAGGTTATCTCTGTCAAGCTGGAAAACAGAAAGCACCACAGTGACCCCATAATAATCGACGAGATGTCAGATTTACAGAAACTTCCTTTCGCCGCTATTGCTGATTTGGGAAAATTTGATGAGATGTTGAAAAATTAAAATAAACTGAGGCAGTTTGTACGTATTTTAGGTGGACATATTCATTTGGTTATAAATTATATAAAATTTTCAGAAACAATTTATAGCAAAAACAGGTGGAGAATGAACCGCACAATTTATTAGCGCGGCTATTCGAAAGGTATTTCCGGACTCATTGGCTTCTGCTTACCGCTGGAAGGGAGCCAGCACTAAGCCTCTTCTCTTATTCCTGCTCTTCTATTATTGGATAAATAAAATTAATTATTTTTTCTCTTCGATAATTGCCATATCAAATTCCAATGTACAGACAAGGAAATGAACGCTGTCTTACAAAAGCATTTTGTTCACGCTAAATATAAGGTGACAAAAACAAAACGTGTGGAATGAATTTTTTGAATTTTTGATTTAATTTGTCAATTTTTTATAAGATCAATTTTTGTTAGATATATAATATACATTGTACGTATATAAACCTTTGTTTTTAAGTTAACTTTATATTACTTAAAATATTATTATACATAAAATATTAATATATATATATCTATACAATATGTAAATAAACTTATTTCAATGTTATTCTTCAATTAAATATTTATTTTTATTGCAAAGCAAACGATTAGACATAGGGATCGAAAATGACTCGCAAATGATTAAATATATGACTCAAAAATGATCGGAAATATGACTCGAAAAAGTTTCGAAATACGACTCGTAAATGAGTCGAAACTAATTAGAACGATAATCTTTTGAAAACATATCAAATTAACAATTGCAGAGTTTAAGAAAGATAAAATTTAAAACCAAAAAATTCACTAAGACTCATTTTCCGACCGATCGTTCCTATGGCAGCCTTAAGATATAGTCATCCGATTTATACCAAATTTTGCGAATCTATTTGAAAACATATAAAAACGAGAAGACCAAGCTAACTTCGTCTGTGCCGAAGTTTTTATACAGTTGCAAATGCCGTTTTTGAAATGTCAGAGTTTAAGAACGCTTACATAAAAACCAAAAATGTTTCTAACTAAAATCCATTTTCCGACAGATAAACATCTGATTTCAAACATATCAAATTAGCAATCGCCAAGCTTAAGAACGATAAAATTGAAAACAAAAAAGTTTTTCTCACTAAGACTCATTTTCCGATCGATCGGCCCTATGGCAGCCTTAAGATATGGTCATCCGATTTCGGCGAAATTTTGCGAATCTATGTATTTGAAAGCATATAAAATTAGTAATCAGCGAGTTTAAGGACACTAACAGTAAAACAAAAAAATTTTCTTACTAAGACCCATTTTCCGACCGATCGGTCCTATGGCAGCTATAAGATATAGTCATCCGATGTTGACCAAAATTTGCAAATCTGTTTGAAAGCATATAATATAAATAATAGCCGAATTTAAGGACGATAACATTGAAAACAAAAAAGTTTTTCTCACTAAGACCCATTTTTCGACCGATAGTTCCAATGGCAGCTATAAGATATAGTCATGCGATCCGGTCGGTTCCGATATATTAGCAGCGTGCAGTAAAAAGAAGACTCTGTGCAAAATTTCAGCTCCATAGCCTGTAAACTGAGAGACTAGTTTGCGTAGAAACAGACAGACAGACGGACAGACAGACCGACGGACAAAGCTCAATCGACTCAACTCGTCGCCCTGATCAAAAATATATTTATAGTTTATGGGGTCAGAAATGAATATTTCTATGCGTTGCAAGCTTCTGGGCGAAACTATAATACCCTTTACAAGGGTATAAAAACGGGTTGTAATCGACTCTTCAAGAAGTGTCGCGGCTAGCGTATCATTTTCTCCCGACCAAAGTATCATTTATGATCAGAAATCGAGCGCAATTATGACTATTTTAATCAGACAGAGGACTCGAAAAAGACTCGAATGTGATCAAAAATTTCATAAAATGTTGGGAATGTTTTGTAATCATGCCAACATCTATACTGCAATTCTTATTGCATCATGCCAACAACTGTTTGTAGTTGCCAACAACTGTTTATTGTTGTTGGCATACACTATGCAGATGTATTACTTCCTAATTGCATGCATGCACTGATAACGTTCGGGAGGCATGATTCTGTTAATGGCAATCTAGAAGTTCTAAAGGGGAGGTTTTCAATTTGTAAGAACTACTGGCTGCTAATGCGTCAGCTATGGTGATAAGCTGTGCACCGGATAAGGGCGGCCACATGCATCATCAAACTTAAATACACTAGAAAAAAAATTGTTATCGAACAAAGATGACATATAACATTTGGTATTTCCTGGAATTAAGCCTCTCGGGTGTTTGTCAGTGTTAGGTTCACCCGAATGACTTCATCGTTATATTTGCTCTAATATTTTCATTTGTATTGGTCACCCTCGCTATAAATTCTAGTAACTGCTTCATGCTTTATTCTATTTGTGACATCCCCTTCCCTTACACTCCTTCCTCACTAATGCGGCACAACCACATCACCAACCATTGCACCTTCGAGATCATGGGTTTGGTACATTAAGAGTTGGTCGAAAGAATTTGAGAGTCGCTGTACGAATATTTTTGCTGTTTACTTTGGAAATTTATCGGGATCGAAATCTCCCATTAATTCAGACGAATGAAAAGAGTGTAAATTGAAGAATATATATATATATATAGAATATATAATGGTTGCTGAATCCGAGCGGGTACCATGATAGTCAAGCGTAGAGTGCGGGTTCGGACACCGAACCAAACTCTTATCAATTTTTAGGTGGTTTTAGAGCTATGCTGATTACAATATTCTCTACCGTGTATTTAGCTCGGAAGATTCTCTTTCTGCTATAGTTAGCCTTAATGATTTTTTTTCGTTTTGCGATTACGCTGGCGACTGCGCCCCACTGAGGATTGTACGCGAGGTGGTCTGCTATTTTACCTGGGAGTCGCGCGTAACAAGCTTCGGCTTGGTGGTGCTTGGGCAACTTAAACATACTGAGTATTGTAAGTTAACACCCAATTAGATTTAGATTTATTTGACAAAAGTTCCTGGTGCTACAAGTATATACTTAGCAATTATTGCACCAGTCACAAAAGGAAGACATTTGATTTTTAATTGACTTATCCTACTTAATTCTACAACCAAAAAAATTTGTATCAATATCAATTTGATACGCGTTGTCTCAAATTGAAACTGAAACTGTATCAATTTAAACCTAAAGAGTATTAAACTGATATTTTGCGTATTAATTTGAAAATTAGAATATTAACTTGATACGCAGAAGTAATAAATTGAAGCTAGTGTCAACGAATTTTAGTTCGAAAATTCGAAGAATTTATGAATTGTTCAACGAAGCATGGCGAATGTCGCAACTGGCGATGCTTGACGTGTCACATTTAGGGCTGTTTTCTCATGTTGGTGTTTTTGCAAATCTAGGTGGATTTGTTGCATTTGCTTTGCTCATGCTCAATGCTAACCATCGAGATGAATTTCGTAGCAATCTACTTCATCCTCATTGATTTCAAAACCATCTACATGCTAATGCAAATTAAGTATTTTTATGTATCCGCACATATGGTCACACTGAAAAATATTTGAAAACAAAAAACAACTGCTGCTAAAAACAGTAAAGTCTGAATTGTTATTAAGTAAACTAAAAATGTTTGGATGTGCCTTTAACATACAAGAGCACCTGCAGACATTGCTGAAATTACAGATGCATATTCTGATTCCCCTAGTTCATTAATTAAGCTAAGTTTACACATCCAAATAATTTGGCTAAATTTCGATAAAAATAGCCATGATTAAAGATTTTACAGAATTAAAACCTTAAACTATGGTTCCATACGCAAATAGTTTGATCAAATATGGCCGGAAAGTTCTACAATTTGGCCTTATAGCCCAATTTTCATGAAAATTTGTCCAAATTATTTGCCTGTGTGAACATAGCTTTCGACCTACTGCTTACCTAGGTAAGGAACAAGGTAAATGTGAAAAAATATACCAAGGTAAGGTAAAATGTATCCGGAATTCCCAGTACCTAGGTAAAGGTAAAGGTACAAAAAAGGTTCTATTGAATTAAAAAGCAAGGTTCATCAATTTATATTAATAATAAATATTAAATGTACGGGGTAAATCCAGATATAAGGTTTAAAATCCAGGTTTATTTAAAATCCACTTTAATTTAAAGCAAAGGTTTTTGCCACGCTTGAAGTTAGTTTTATAAGAACATCTTTAAGTTGATCACAATATTTCAAATTTTTCAAGCATTGAAGTCAGGAAAAATCCTAAATTAAAACGGGACTCGCCCTGCAAAATTGCGACTAGTGCGATCAAAATAAGTATCATCTTGTAGCACTTGGCGAGAGCCGAAAAAATAAATTAAATTAAAGATCAATAGCCTTAACGAAAATGTCAACATTATTCAATTCAGGCTAAAAATAAAAAATTCTTGGAAAAATAATTTCACTGAACTATGCCGCTCTATTACCTTTAAATCAGACTCTTCTAAGCACTCAGGCTTCACGTGTTTCCTTTAAAACTGTACACTTTAAATGCGTTTAAGAATTTGGATACATTTTTAGTAACTGTTCAACATTTGGATATCTGTAAGTCGGTATTTGCTATGAACTTTAGCTCTACTATATTAGCTAAACTCATAGCAACTATTTCATGTGTGTGGGAAAATCGATATTTGTACCTAGGTACTTACAAACACTGTGCTTAATCTGCCATCATAGTAACAAGTCGTTCCAAAAGAAAAACCTTCTTCTCTGTAAAATTCCTGCTTTCATTTTTAAAATTGGCGCGCATCAAAAAAAACAATAATCAGCCGAGTGCAGAGGTGCTGCCAACCTAGCATTATACCATTCCAGCCCTCCCGGTGTGACCGTGGCGCAAATGCCCGAATTTATAATCAACCTACATGAGACAACCAATTGCTCAAAAACCACCTAGTTGCAAAATCTAGATGGATTTCGATTTGAGCAAAAACATGAACATGAGAAAACGGCCCTTAGTGTTTTAATTTTTGCGCAAACAAATCAGCACATAGTTAAAAGTAAATGCTGTGGAAGACACTTTCCCAGACGACGTGCTAAAGATAAATAAATGGGTTTCAATAGGTATATGGAGCTCGAATTTATAAATTTACAAGGTAAGTTTAAGCAGCTAAGTATATATGTTGTTGTGGTCCTTTTTGGCAGTCATATGTAAATAACAAATTAACTTTTTAGACAGGACGTATACCACGCTACAAGATGACGAACAATGCGAGATTCGAAACGAAGTCAGCTGCAGAAGATTGTTTTTCGCGTGTTTTACTCAAGGTCTCTGCGAAGGCGTAAAGCTATACATCAGAGTCCGGCGCATCCCTTATTACTGTGCGTACAATACTGCTCTACGGCAGCGACGTCTCGACGTCATGAGGATCACTCATGTGGATAACACAAATAACACTAGGCAACAAGGTCCAGTATATTGAAGGGTTGGTGGTGATTCGAGATGATCTTCGTGTGCTGAACACGAATCTGTTTTCAGTAATGGTCCATTAGGTCGAGATTTTTAGTAAATTGTGCTTAAAGTTGCAAAAAATGACTTTTTTTACCCCTTTTAGACGGGTTTTGTGAAGAACCTATACTTTTGTTTTGACTTTTTATACCCTAGCAAAGGGTATTATAATTTTGCCCAGAAGTTTGCAACACATAGAAATATTCATTTCCGACCCCATAAACTATATTAACTATATTCTTGATCAGGGCGACGAGCTGAGTCGATTGAGCTTTGTCCGTACGTCTGTCTGTCTGTCTGTCCGTCTGTCTGTCCGTCTGTTTCTACGCAAACTAGTCTCTCAGTTTTAAAGCTATCGAGCTGAAATTTTGCAGAGAGTCTTCTTTTTACTGCACGCTGCTAATATGTCGGAACCGACCGGAACCATCGGTCAAAAAATGGGTCTTAGTGAGAAAAACTTTTTTGTTCTTAATGTTAGCGTTCCCAAACACGGTCATTATTAATATTATATGCTTTCAAACAGAGTTGCAAACTTTGGTCAAAATCGGATGACCATATCTTATAGCTGCCATAGGACCGATCGGTCGGAAAATGGGTCTTACTGAGAAAAATTTTTTCGGTTTCAATGTTAGCGTCCTCAAACTCGTCCCTTATTAATGTTATATGCTTACAAACAGATTTGCAAGCTTTGGTCAAAAACGGATGACTATATCATATAGCTGCCATAGGACCGATCGGTCGGAAAATGGGTCTTAGTGAAAAATTTTGTTTGTTTTCAAGTAAATCGTTCTTAAGGTTGGTGATTATTAATACTAAACGCTTTCGAACTAATTTGAAAAATTTGGTCGAAATCAGATGACTATATCTTCAGGCTGCGATAGGACTTATCGGTCGGAAAATGAGTCTTAGTGAGAAAAACTTTTTTGTTTTCAATTTTATCGTTCTTAAACTTGGAGATTGTTAATATGATATGTTTTCAAAAAGATTCGCGAAATTTGGTCGAAATTAGATGTTCATCTGACGAAAAATGGATTTTAGTTACAAAAGTTTTTGATTTTTATCTAAGCGTTCTTAAACTCTGTCATTTCAAAAACAGCTTTTGCGAGGGTATAAAAACTTCGGCACGGACGAAGTTAGCTTGGCCTTCTCGTTTTTATATTATCGTAAGTTACTATTTCGTAACTTTGAAATAAACTATTCCAAAGAATTGTACGATTATTTTTAGCGAAGGGGTACCATTTTGAATACATATAATAAAATACCAAAATTGCCTACTGCCCAAAGAAATGCCTTGAAAAAACAGTACAACAGGCTAGTAATTTGTATAGAATTTCAATGAAAATTTTCAACAACACCCATTGCATACTTTGGGGCAGCAACAATTTATTCGATATTTTATGAAAAAGTATACAATTACTAAAAATGGTAAATTCATTGATAAAAATCGTAGAAATGTTTGGCAGAGTTTATTTTAAAGTTAATAAATAGTTATTTACTATAATTTCAAAAAAAAAGTCAAAACAAAAGCATATGTTCCCCAGAAAACGCTTCTAAAAAAAACTCAAAATAGGCATTGTTTGCAACTTTAGCCTCCAATTAATAAAAATCTCGACGTGATGGACCATTTCTGAAAACTGAATCGTGTTCAGCACATGAAGATCATCTAGAATCATCACCAACCCTTCAATATACTGGAAAGTCTAATTTTGTTGCCTTGTGTAATTCACAAATTATGAATTTTGAATCGTGGTTTGGGAAAAATCTATAAGCTTGTCGATGTGCTGCTTGGGTAACAACTAAGCAGAGCAAAATGCACTTCGTGTGAATGGTTAAACACACAATGGGCATGTGTTTTTTGCCGGCCCCTTTATCGGTTCCAGCATGAAGCACACCATTACAGTCACCACATCCGCTTGGACACGGAGCATGAAGAGTGAAAAACAATATTTCCCATGGTGAAGTGCCCACTCCTGACGATTTCATTTCATTAGTGTAAATAAGAGTTCAGAATAAAAGTAAAAAGTTTTTAAAGAATTATGTTTTAATTTATATTGCAGTTTATGGAGAACTGAATAGAAAGAACTTGATAAGAAAAAACATTAAATTTATAAAAGCTAGTATCAAAATGATACTACGAGTTTGACAATTGATATATCACAGTGATAATACCTAGTATCAAATTGAGACCACGATATTAGTACAAACGAGAAGGCCAATCTAACTTTGTCTGTGCCGAAGTTTTTATACCCTTGCAAATGCAAATGTCACAGTTTACGAACGCTTACATAAAAATCAAAAATTTTTTACTAAAACCCATTTTCCGTCAGATTAACATCTGATTTCGACCAAATTTCGCGAATCTTTTTGAAAACATATCAAATTAACAAACGCCGAGTTTAGGAACGATAAAAATTAAAAGAAACAAGTTTTTCTCACTAAGACTCAATTTCCGACCGATCGGCCCTATGGCAAACCTTAAGATATAGTCATCCGATTTCTACCCAATCTATTTGAAAGCATATAAAATTAGTCATCAGCGAGTTTAAGGACGCTTACATAAAAACGAAACAAAATTTCTTACTAAGTCTTATTTTCGACTGATCGGCCCTATGGCAACCATAAGATACAGTCACCCGATATCGACCAACTTTTTCAAATTAGTTTGAAAGCGTTTAATATTAATAATCACCGACCTTAAGAACGATTTACTTAAAAGCAAAACAGTTTTTTTTTCACTAAGACCCATTTTTCGACCGATGGTTCCTATGGCAGCTATAAGATATAGTCATCCGATCCGGTCGGTTCCGACATATTAGCAGCGTGCAGTAAAAAGATGACTCTGTGCAAAATTTCAGCTCGATAGCTTTTAAACTGAGAGACTAGTGTGCGTAGAAACAGACAGACAGACGGATCGGACAGACGGATCGGATCAGGATCGACTCAGCTCGTCGCCCTGATCAAGAATATATATAGTTTATAGGGTCGGAAATGAATATTTCTATGCGTTGCAAACTTTTGGGCAAAATTATAATACCCTTTGCATGGGTATAAAAAGTGTAAACCAGATACAAGTTAGTATCAATTTAATATCCTCGAAATATCATTTTTATTTGATACTTGTAATTTCAATCTGATATTTGTAATTTTAATTTGATACTCGTAGAATTAAAGAGAATTTGATGCTCAATAGTTTCAAAATGATGTCTTAATTGTGTCATTTTGATGATAACTATTCTTTGGGTGTATGTTTTACATTTTATCTTCTAGTATTCAAATATTATCAAACACTAATTTCTTAATTTAAAGATCTAGTTTGCAAGTGTATTTTAAATTTTTCCCTAAATTGCGATGCACTTCTGATATTTTTTATGTTGGTTGGTAGTTGGTTCCAGAACCCAACAATATTAACAAAGAGTTGTCGCTCTGAACTAGCAAGCTTATGGCGTACTGTTATTATGTTCATAGTTCTTATCGATGTGTCAAAACTAATCTTGTCATACAAATATGATGATTCTCTAGTATTTATAATCTTATGCAGAAAAATAAGCGATCTGTATATGGTAAATGATTTAAAGTCAACACCGTATATTTGAATAGCAAGGTGTGTAATATGGTCAGTTCGTCTTTTAATGGAAACATATCTAGCTATATTGTTAAATTTAACGTTAAGTCTTCTTTGGGAGGCAGCATGACAGTTTCCAAATATTTCAAGCCCATAGCGCAGTATAGGCATCAAGTATGTCTCTGCGATCAAAAGTCTGAGGTTCCTTGGTAAATAATTCTTAGTCTTAGTACTCCATACGTTTTACCAGCTGCTCTAGTCACGTGATTACTCCAAGATAAAGTATCGTTAACTGTAATACCTAGGTTAACTGTTCAGCAACAAAGCTATTAGGATTTGGAAGATTATTTGTTTTCGAGGATTTCTTGTATATTACAATACACTTGCACTTTGTAGGATTGAGTGACAGCCCGTTACATTAAGCCCAATCATTAACACTTAACAAATCTCTTTTACAAACATCTACACACTCATTTATTTTATTCAGAGAACGATTGACATACATTTGAACATCATCGGCATACATGTGGACATTACAATTAGACAACATATCTGGGAGGTAATTTACATATAAAGAAAACAGAAGTGGGCCAAGGACTGAGCCCTGGGGCACATCAACAAAAAAAGTAGTAGGGTGATCAAAATAGTTGCCATAGTTGCCGCTCCTGTCTAAAAAGGTGAATAGCCGTTTTTATACTTTGTAGCAAAGGAACACAGAATATATTGCTTTTGTGCTCATTTTTTTAACAGCCAAAAGGAAGCATCTTCGACCCTATAAAGTATATATATTCTTGATCAGCATCAACAGCCGAGTCGATATAGCCGTCTATATTTTGTCCGTCTGTACGTATAAACGCATAGATCTCAGATATGGTAAGAGCCAGAGGTTCGAAGATTACCTATCATTTACTTTTTATCAGGGAATCGAACCGGAACCGCATACCGAAAAGAACTCTACTATACCGAATTAAAACTCAGAACTAGAACCAATATACTTAATAGGATTAATAATAATACACTGTACAAGTTATTGGTTAAGGCTGATAGCAACAATGCCATGCCTTATTAATTATGCAAAGTGTTCTTATTTTAAATAAAGAACCACCACTAAAACTACTTAATTTTTTGTGTACCGGTGTCACAGTTCCGATATTTTTGGAACCGGAAAGAACTTAAACATTTTACATGTACAGTTTCGGTTCCGAGTGCAACAACTAGACTGTGTAGCTGGCTCTTAGTTTTGGGGGATAAAATATTGCATTCTATATTCTCAGACCCTGATTATAATGTAATGATAACCTTTAAACAGAAAAGTACTTGTGTTATTCATTTCTGTTCAAGTTAAACCTAAAGCACTATACGCAATTGTGAAGTAGCAAGAAGAAAAGTAAAAATCTCTTTAAAACGTTTTTACGTCTCTCCTGTCAAAATTTGTATATAAAAACTTTACATTCCTTTTCGTTACCTTACAACTGCGTATAGGGCTTAATGAGGAAAGCAGCTCTGACACAAATACTTTTGTTGAAAGCGGAGACAAAATCGATTCATACAAGTTTTGTATGAAAAGTAACATAACAATATAAATAGTTCAGTAATTTTACAATACAATTTAATGGCATCAATCATTATCAATTTCCCTGAGTTTAAAACGTCTACAAGATAAAAAAGATGTACTTAAATGGTGGTCTGTAAACTCGACAAAGTTGCATGCCTTCGAGAAGGGCAAGTAAGTGTAGATCGTTTATTTTCCGAGGTGTAATTATGATATAAGAAATCGGATGGAGTCACAACCAATAACCCATTGTTCTTTATATTTTACCGGCACATACCGAAATAAAAATCCAGTCGGTTTGATTCCCTGATTTTTATACTTGCAGGCAGATCAAGTTAATTTTTAACTTTTGCCACGCACTCTGCTACCATCGTAATTTGGAAAAAAGTCATATCTTCCCGGTTTTCTGGATACATTGATAGTTCGAACTAGGGATGCCAGAAATTACATCGATATCGAAATATTGATATTTTTCTAGGGCGATATATCGGATATCAAATATTTTTGGATGATATTTCTGGTCGATATTTTTGTTGACTTCGGCCAGAAAAAGTGACGTTTCCTGAGGGAATTCTCTTGTATATTAGTGGTATTCCTAAAAGTGATTTAGCTTGGATTTAGGTTTCGTGAAAGCAACTCTAAATCATTTGACGGAACGGTCCTTTTTGCGCACTGATTGGCTAAAGATTTCGAATAGCTGATTGACAATGTGCGCAAAAGTAAAAATAGCAAAAGTCGAATATATATATATTCTTGATCAGCATTAACAGCCGAGTCGATTTAGCCATGTCCGTCGGTTCGTCTGTCTGGCTGTAAAACCGTCGATTTGACATTTATGTGACAAATACTTCTTATACTTGCAGGCAGTAACATGGCAAAACGCACACGGACATAAGGCCCATATGAAAAATTTCAATCACTACTTTGAAATATAACTCAGAATTTTCTGGGCCTTTTGATCGGACATAAAGCCCATGGGCGCAAAAAAATTAAATTCAGAGATTGTTTTAAATCATTTTATTCCAGTGTAATAACGAGTCAAAATTCAACTCAAAATGGATGGTTTCTTATTTAAAGAAAAATTACATTTATAGACTATTTCATATTTCGTTTTTTTTACGTAGTTGACATGTAAGAACTTATGATTCGATTATTTACTCATAAATATTATATTATATATTATAAGTTCGAATTTTATACGTTCATGTCTTATTTAACTAATACAGAGAATGCTATCTCAAGAATCACAAGAATGTGTGATTTGATCGCATAATTGCATTCAATGTGGTTGAGTCCGTACAACTGCTTAGCGGATTCTTGATTAATTTTAGGCCAGAGAATAGGCGTTCCACGCTAAACGGCGTAGCTGTAACAGAAAGCACGACTTTTGAAATCTCATACAATTCTGGGAACTTTGTGGAGGATTCTGAACACCTGTTATGAATGTTTTCATGGATTCAAACACATTTAAGTACGATTTTGCCAGAGAGGATGAATTTGTCCAACCTCTATCTCTTACCATCTCTGAGATCTGTTTGTTCATACGGACAAACGGACGGACATGGCTATACCGACTCGGCAAGAATATATATACTTTATAGGGTCAGAAATGATTTCTTCTCCCTGTTACAAGCTTTTGCACAAACTTAATATACAGAGTATACCTTTGGTACAGAGTATAAAAACCGAAACAGTACCGGTACCAACGTTTCGGTTTTGTTCCGGTGCAATCGGTTTCAAAAATAACGGTAAGCGGTTTTCGGTATTCAAAAAAAATTTGTATCGGTTCCGGTTCCGGTACGTGATTTAAAGCGGTTTATTTCGGTTAACGGTTCCAGTTCCGGTATTAAGCCCTGATTAGAACGCAAACATTGATAGCCAGTTATGGCAGCGCCATACATAATCCACACTGTAAATTCATCCAAATTGTCGGACCAGTAAAAGGTTTACAATATAGTCCTGTATTAAGCCATATATAATAAATATAATTCTGAATGATTCCTTTTTAAAAGCATTTCATATTTTAAAGGACACTAAGCACAATAAATTTTGTGTGTATAATCGTAGTAATAATTGTTTTTATTATAAATCATAGAACTTTAAGCAGGCTCTAGGTCAAAAAGTTATGTTTGTTCACAACTTTTCTGAAAACAAGACATACGAACACCACAAAGGAGGCTGGTTGACTATATAGCTATGTCATGAATCACCTAGATTCAATCATCAGCCGTCTTTGTCTGTCTTCTGTGGGTTAGCAAAGGATACCTCATGCCAGCTTTGTTATAGTCGCTTGGGAATTCCAAAGGCAGGCTTATAGAAAAATCCAGCATTAACAGCCAACGCCAAGTCGCAGAAGCTTTGTGTGCGTGTGCGCCCCATATCGGCCCTTCTGTTGTTAGTGGGGGAAATACTCTCCCCTCAGTTAACACAGGCGCAAATTTGTTTGAATAGCCCAAATGCAGTTTTGGTTTAGTTTCTAGCAACTGTTTTTATTTTAAAAGAATAATGAGTGTGCTTACAATTTTGCTCTTGCAAAATGGTAACGAAATTCTGTCCCATTTTGGTCGTGTGATTTTTTTAGATTTTCGGTACAATTGCTGCCCGGTGGAAAAACCACTGTATAATATCGGTCACAGGTTCTTATATTAACAAGAAAGAAAGTCGGTCAAGCCCGACTATAACATACTCTGTACCCTTAACGTCGCAGCTCACATTTGCTCACGAGTTATACTCGCTCATCTCTAAGTTTCACTCTCTCTCTCTCTTTCCTCTCTCTCTCACTAAGATTGCCGTTCAATAGAATGCTGTGGTGATGGGTGGGGGGTGGTGGGTGTTCACTGGCCGTTTTTTGCTCATAACTTGGGTATCGTTCATCCGATCTTTATCATTCCTTCAGCAAATCGATAAATAATTTTGTTTACAAGGTATCTTTAGAAGGTACGAACGATCTATCTTCAATCTGTAGGAGATATGACGTTTTTTCCAAATTGCGGGGGCGGGAGGGGGCGTGGCAAAAATTGAAAATAAACTTGATCTGCCTGCAAGTATAAGAAATATATGTCCCATACATGTCAAACCTCTATCTCTTACCATCTCTGAGATCTGTGCGTTCATACAGACGGACAGACAGACAGACAGACGGACGGACGGACAGACGGACAGACGGACATGGCTATATCGAATCGGCTGTTGATGCTGATCAAGAATATATATACTTTATAGGGTCGGAAACGATTCCTTCTCCCTGTTACATACTTGTGCATAAACTTAATATACTCTGTGTACCTTTGGTACAGAGTATAATTATGAAAAAATGTAGCGTGCGTCACAAACGATTCATGTCCATTGAGGATCTTCTAACATTCATCTTGCTTTAAAAGTATTAGTCATTGTGTGCTTTAATACGCAAAATTCGCTAAAAATTACGAAAACTCACTTCAACTTTCAAAGTGACTTCCACTTTTAGTACCGTGCGTCACAAAACTTTGTGGTTATTTCGCAACGGGTGATGAAAATTTGACCGCGTGAATTAAGACCGCGGTCGGCGGTCTAATTGCATTCTGAATAATGAATTTAGACCGCCATCACAAAATGAAATTAGACCGCGCGGACTAGTTCTTCAATATTTGATGTTTGAACGGATTGTAGATAGATACTTTTAAACTCATTTCCACACCCGCCGTATACAACATTTTTTTTTTTAAATCGCGCGATTTTTTAAAAAATGTTGCCTGCGGATCTTTTATACGTATAGAGAGCGCGCAGTCTAGCTTCATTTTGTGAAGGCAGTCTAAATTCATTTTGCAGAATGAAATTACACCGCGCGGTCTAATTTCATTTTGTGATGGCTGTCTAAATTCATTTTGAAAAATAGAGGAAAGCTAACTTCGGCTCGACCAAAGTTTTTATACCCTTGTAGGTTGTATGATTTATATAAATTCC
>JBAMBO010002576.1:0-15585 GCA_037044535.1 Lordiphosa magnipectinata | reverse complement strand
TATGTAAAATGGAGCGACGTCCAAATTATTTTTTTTCAACACATTTACTAAGTCCATAGCGCATTCACGGGTCGGCTTATGCCTTAAAAACCTAGTTTTTAGGTCTTCACTCAAGCTATTTTTCTTTTCCGTTTCTACATTTTTTTCACCGTCAATGTTATTAATAATAACTATTTCCTCAACATGTTCAATTTCACTGTCAATGCGTTCACAAAATAAATTTTCATTTTCAGTCACCTCTTCGTTTGCCGCTACACGATTTAATTTGTATATACATATACTTGTTTTTATGTTCTTTTTTATACCCTTGCAAAGGGTATTATAATTTTGCCCAGAAGTTTGCAACGCATAGAAATATTCATTTCCGACCCCATAAACTATATATATTCTTGATCAGGGCGACGAGCTGAGTTCATTGAGCTTTGTCCGTCCGTCTGTCTGTCTGTCCGTCTGTCTGTCTGTCTGTCCGTCTGTCTGTCTGTCCGTCTGTTTCTACGCAAACTAGTCTCTCAGTTTTAAAGCTATCGAGCTGAAATTTTGCACAGAGTCTTCTTTTTACTGCACGCTGCTAATATGTCGGAACCGACCGGATCGGATCACTATATCTTATAGCTGCCATAGGAACCATCGGTCGAAAAATGGGTTTTAGTGAGAAAAACTTTTTTGTTTCCAATGTTTACGTGATTAAACTCGGTCATTAATAATATTAATTTTTTTCAATCAGATTTGAAAATTTTGGTCAAAATCGAATGACTATATCTTATAGCTGCCATAGGAACCATAGGTCGAAAAATGGGTTTTAGTGAGAAAAACTTTTTTGTTTTCAATGTTAACGTGATTAAACTCGGTCATTAATAAGATTATATGCTTTCAAACAGATTTGCAAATTTTGGTCAAAATCGGATGACTATATCTTATAGCTGCCATTGGACCGATCGGTCGGAAAATGGGTCTTAGTGAAAAAAACTTTTTTGTTTTTAAGTAAATCGTTCTTATGGGCGGTGATTATTAATATTAAACGCTTTCAAACTAATTTGAAAAAGTTGATCGACATCGGATGACTATATCTTATGGTTGCCATAGGACCGATCGGTCGAACATGAGTCTTGGTAAAAAATTTTTTTGTTTAGTTTTGTTAGCGTCCTTAAACTCGGTGATGACTTATTTTATATGCTTTCAAATAGATTCGCAAAATTGGGCAGAAATCGGATGACTATATCTTAAGGCTGCCATAGGGCCGATCGGTCGGAAAATGGGTCTTAGTGAGAAAAACTTTTTTCAGACGTTTATCTGTCGGAAACTAGGTTTTAGTTACAAATTTTTTTGATTTTTATGTAAACGTTCTTAAACTGTGACATTTGCATTTGCAAGGGTATAAAAACTTCGCCACAGACGAAGTTAGCTTGGCCTTCTAGTTAAGCCTTCTAATATGCCGGCTGCTATATATTTATACCCTTGCAAAGGATATTATAATTTTGCCCAGAAGTTTGCAACGCATAGAAATATTCATTTCCGACCCCATAAACTATATATATTCTTGATCAGGGGGACGAGCTGAGTTCATTGAGCTTTGTCCGTCCGTCTGTCTGTCCGTCTGTCTGTCTGTCTGTCTGTCCGTCTGTCTGTCTGTCCGTCTGTTTCTACGCAAACTAGTCTCTCAGTTTTAAAGCTATCGAGCTGAAATTTTCCACACAGTTTTCTTTTTACTGCACGCTGCTAATATGTCGGAACCGGCCGGATCGGATCACTATATCTTATAGCTGCCATAGGAACCATCGGTCGAAAAATGGGTTTTAGTGAAAAAAACTTTTTTGTTTCCAATGTTAACGTGAATAAACTCGGCCATTAATAATATTATATGCTTTCAAACAGATTTTCAAGTTTTGGTCAAAATCGGATGACTATATCTTATAGCTGCCATAGGACCGATCGGTCGGAAAATGGGTCTTAGTAAAAAAAAACTTTTTTGTTTTCAAGTAAATCGTTCTTAAGGTCGATGATTATTAATATTAAACGCTTTCAAACTTATTTGAAAAAGTTGATCGACATCGGATGACTATATCTTAAGGCTGCCATAGGGCCGATCGGTCGGAAATTGAGTCTTAGTGAGAAAAACTTTTTTCAGACGTTTATCTGTCGGAAAATAGGTTTTAGTTACAAAATTTTTTGATTTTTATGTAAGCGTTCTTAAACTGTGACATTTGCATTTGCAAGGGTATAAAAACTTCGGCACAGACGAAGTTAGCTTGGCCTTCTCGTTTTTTTTAGTTATTAGATCACTTAAGTGCTTGTCTTACCTTGTAAATAATTTTATTTTGTATTTCATTCACTTGTTTTATTGTTTTTTAACTTTTTCACTTTCGATGCTGAGGTCTGCTGCAAATGCTGTCACAAATTAAAGTAAACCGCAAAAGCAAAGAATGTTCCAGCAATGCAGAAAGTGCGTGCAAGCTAGAAGACAAAATAACAGTGCTAGCATTGCATTTGTTGTTATTTCACGAATAATGCGTGGACGAACGAAAGAACCGAAACTTCGCTTATGCTTTGCACTTTTTTCGCTATTTTTTTTCGTACACTGGTTCGGCGTTTGATTACCATAGGGTTACTCAGGAAAGTACCCATGTACGCTGGTTTGCGGTGGGTTACAGAATATACAGGTCATAAATATTTTTATTTTTTCGGTGGTTCGCCGTTCGTTTACCATAGGGCTACTTAGGAAAGTACCCGTGAACCAGCCAAGCAGGTAGTGCGAGCATGGTCAATCGCCACCACCAGAAATAGAGGGATACTTCAAAAGTACGCACACTACGTTTTAATATTTGAGGCATACGCACACTACGCTTAATTTCTGTGCGTACACGCAAATCAAATGCGTATACGCACTTTTTATTTAAAATTTATAAAAGCCGGAAAAGTTCTTTTGCATAAACTCAATAAGTATAAAAATATATATATAAAGACAAGATTACCCAAATATCTCTGGAGCAAAATCTTGTAAACTTGTGTAATTTGCAGCTGCTATAATAAATTGAATCTCGGCTTGGCCCTTAATGGATGTTGTAGCCAAACTTATTTAACATGCTATAATAATTTGCGGCCGATGTTTAAGTGCTATAATATATATATAGGCAACTTCCAGAAACATTTCACCAAAACCAAACAATTAAAAGTGGTTAAAAACACTATGTTTTCTCATATTTTCATAGGGAAACAATAAAATTGAACTAATGTAAGCCAATCTTAAATTTATTCATAGCCCGTTTGAAAATTTTCGGTTTCACTGCCGCGATAGCGCAATTTTTCTCATTTTGGCATTAATAATGCATATTTTTTTTGATAAAGCTTTTGCTATCTAAAATCTTTCTGAGGGTACACAGGGTAAAAAAAGAATGAATACGAAACCATGTGATTGCAATTAACTGTACGTTTTGTTTTGCATTATAATATAAAACACATAAATAAAATTATGGAAAAATGTAGCGTGCGTCACAAACGATTCACGTCCATTGATAAAAACCGACAAAATATTTTTGCTTGAAATTTTTTTTTTTTTAGGATCCTCGAACATTCATCTTTCTTTAAAAGTATTAGTCATTGTGTGCTTTATTACGCTAAATTCGCTAAAAATTACGAAAACACACTTCAACTTTCAAAGTGACTTCCACTTTTAGTACCGTGCGTCACAAAACTTTGTGGTTATTTCGCAACGGGTGATGGAAATTAGACCGCGTGAATTAAGACCGCGGTCGGCGGTCTAATTGCATTCTGAATAATGAATTTAGACCGCCATCACAAAATGAAATTAGACCGCGCGGACTAGTTCTTCAATGTTTGTTGTTTGATCGGATTGTAGATAGATACTTTTAAACTCATTTCCACACCCGCCGTATACAAATTTTTATACCCGTTACTCGTAGAGTAAAAGGGTATACTAAAGTCGTGCAAATGTATGTAACAGGCAGAAGGAATCATTTCCGACCATATAAAGTATATATATTCTTGATCAGTATCAACAGCCGATTCGATATAGCCATGTCCGTCTGTCCGTCTGTCCGTCTGTCCGTCCGTCCGTCCGTCTGTATGAACACCTAGATCTCAGAGACTAGAAGAGCTAGAGCAACCAAATTTGAAATGTAGACTCCTTTTGTCTGCACGCAGATCAAGTTTATTTTCAATTTTTGCCACGCCCCCTCACGCCCCCGCAATTTGGAAAAAACGTCATATCTCCTACAGTTTTGATGATAGATGGTTCGTACTTTCTAGAGATATCTAGTACTTAAAATTATTTATCGATTTGCTGAAGGAATGATAAAGATCGGATGAACGATACTCAAGTTATGAGCAAAAAACGGTCAGTTAACACCCACCACCCACCCCACCCATAACCTAAGCATTGCGTTCAGCAGCAATCTTAGTGAGAGAGAGAGACTTAGAGAGCGCACTGCGTTGTGCGTTGTGTGTTAACTGGCCGCCTGACTCGTGACCAAATTCGAGCTGCGACATTAAGGGTGCAGAGTATGTAATAGTCGGGCTTGACCGACTGTCTTATTAGGAAAGGTGATACGTTTTCAAAAGTTTTGTTGTCTGATCTGTTTATCGTGATGAATTTGGAGTCATTTATGTTGGATTTAGTAATTGCCAAATGTCTATTAATATCTGGCGGATAATAAATAGCCGAGTTAAAAAATGTTGCATACTTTTCGGCTGACCCACCTCAGGTGGACAGGACCCCAGGAAGGCTATTAAAAATTTGTTTCCATGAGTAACGGGTATATCGAAGTCGGTTAGAGCCGACTTTAACTTACGCTCTCGTTTTTTTTTAAATCGCCCGATTTTTTAAAAAATGTTGCCTGTGGAGCTTTTATACGTATAGAGAGCGCGCAGTCTAACTTCATTTTGTGATGGCAGTCTAAATTCATTTTGCAGAATGAAATTACACCGCGCGGTCTAATTTCATTTTGTGATGGCTGTCTAAATTCATTTTGAAAAATAGAGGAAAGCTAACTTCGGCTCGACCGAAGTTTTTATACCCTTGTAGCTTGTATGATTTATATACATAAATTAGTAGCCTGACTCCACAGACACAAATATGTTTTTTTTTTTGTTTTTTTTTTTTATATAGTGGGGAAAGCATTGAAAGCCGGATAGTGTGGGACTTGGGACTACCTCACCCACTAAAACCACCCCTATTCTCCGTTTCCCTCTCGCGGTACCACCGCGGCACCACTTCACGAGGGGGAGCTGGCATGAAAGCCTCAGCTAGATACCTATCTAGGACTTGAAGTCATTCTGCGCAGTCTTTCAGCGCGACGCAGGGGCTTAATTATTCGTGCTGCGAAATTGCTAAAAAGCAGACCAATTGTTTTGCGAGCTAAGTAGAATACCCATCAAGTCGTTGACTATGAATGGTCTCCCAATCTCTAGACTTAGCTCTTCCCGTTCAGCAGCGAATCTACACACAAAAAAATCTGTGGTTAAATTTAACCGATATTTTGGGTTAGAAATGCGCCAACCCAAAAAGTCGGTAAAATTCACAAAATTTGACAGTAACTGTCACGTAAACCTTTACGCAAAGAGAACTATTGCAATAGTAAATCTAACTGAAAATATCGTTTAGAAATGCGCCAACCCACAATATTAGTAATATTAACCGATGCGTACAGTAAGTAAATTTTCTTACTGTGTGTACAGTAATTTTACCATAAAAATAGTAATTTAGCAGCTGTTACAAAGTTGCCAATCTACTTGAGCTCATCATCATCCCAGACCAGAAGAGGCAACCTTAATACCCCCCACCCACCAATTTTGGTTCTGAAACAATTGTTTGAATTAAACACATTTTTATTTTATTTGAAAAATTTTTACTTACTTGGGGGGGATTCGAACTCTGGGCCCTTGGACTGAACCACACGATTGGACGGACGTCTTTACCAGTTACGCTACGGCGCGCGTTAATAGAGACGCGTCTAACATATTACTTGTATTGAATCTGCCTAACCACATGCACGAAAAATTTCTTAAATGTCGCATAAATGAGACCACTAGTAATTCTCAAGTTCAAATTCAGTGAAAGTACAATATAAATATAAGGGCCAAACTGAAATTTTCTCAATCAACAATTTTCGCGGTTAGATTTACTGTCGGTAGAGTTAATCCGTGAAGCAACAAAATTCATTGAAAAAGTTATACTATTTGTGCGGTAAGATTTACTTGTGGGTACAGTAAATTGCTGCAAAAACAAAGTATGAGATGAAAAAATCACGTCAGAGTAACTATTTCTATGGTAAAAATACTGTAGTTAGCAGTAACTTATTAAAACAACAAAATATGTGAAAAAATATTTGTGGTTGAATTTACTCAGCGTACAGTTGTTAAATGCAACAACAAAATACGAGCTAAAATAAATACGTGAACTTTACAATTTCTTCTGTAGATTTTACTGTTAGCACAGTTACCAAGAAACAACAAAACCACATGCATAAAAAATTTGGAAAAAAGTTACTGTCAGCGTTAGTTAATTTTACCCACCAGATTTTTTTGTGTGTAGGACATACAAAAAGGACATGCTCAGCGTCTTCAAGGATCCCTGCACAGTGTGTGCAAAAAGGATCCGTCTCATGCTTAAACCTAAACAAGTAGGATTTAAAACATCCATGTCCCGTCAGTGCTTGTTTCATGTAAAAGTCAGTATGCCCGTGCGTTCTACTTACCCACGGCCTTAAGTTCGGTATTATCCGTCTTGTCGATTGCCCGTTGGTAGCAGTTCTCCATTTCGACTCCCACAGCGCAAACGTCTCTTCCCGGCGGCCAAGTGGCGTGTTTCTGCTGCAGGCTTCTTTTGCAAGTAGGTCCAACGGTGCCATGCCTGCTAGGACCAGCGCAGCGTCCTCGGAGACGGTGCGGAAAGCGCTCAACACACTAAGTGCGCACCTGCGGTATGCAGATCTGCAGTCCCGGCCGTACGAAAGTACCTCCATTGCTGGTGCCCATATCGGTGATCCGTATAGTATTATCGACTTCACCACGTTTGCGATAAGCTTCCTGCTTCGCTGACGGGGTCCGCCAATATTCGACATCATTCCCGCTAACGCGGTTGAGGTCCTGGCAGCTTTCTCGCCGAGACTACGAGCTACGTCAATCCGCGCAAATGCGTTTATTTGATGATGTACAAACCAACGGTGGTCGGGCGTGGCATACCAGTCGTATGTGTGGTGGCTGGTGCGGGAGGTTGTGGGTTCGATGCCGCCTCGGGACCATCTAATAGAAAAAGTTTTTTCTTTCTTTAGAATAAAAGCTTTTACACACCCGATCACCTTCACCAGCTACTGGCGCCAGCTGTGATGTTAACTAGCCATGAAAAAGCAAAAATTCTCTAACTATTGCCGTTCGGATTCGGCAATAAAACTGTAGGTCCCTTTCTCTTGTGCGAAAAATTATAAGCACACACGCCAAGAGATTGAGAGAAGCTTGACCCTGGCCCCTCCTAGAGGTGCTGTTTGAGCCAATTTTACTTTTACTTACAAACCAACGGTGAACCCCATGTCGACACATCACTTATTTTCTCTATTTTGTCTTAATCATCACTTCATCAACTTTGTCGTCAACAATTTTTTCCAATGCTACCGGATCCCGTCTTCCCAGCTGGACCCTTGTAATCTTTTTTGATTGGCAGGTCAACAATCAAACCTTTCATTTCTCCAATTGGTTTCAACCACTCTATTCTTGTTTCGATAGTACTGTCGCTATTGAAAATGGCGTTATAACCAATATGCTGTTTCGTATCCGAGCAAAATTTTTCCCAATTCGTCAGCCACATAGATATCAGCCAATGTTTGTGCTTTTAGTGTCTTGACAATCGTTGTATGTATTTTATGACCCTTTTCTACTGAAACTATTTTAAGGAGTAGTTTGGATTGGTGATCTCAAAAGTCGATTTCAAAAATTTTTCAGGGCAACTTTTTTAAATATGAATTTTTTTCATTTTTTCGGTAGGTGTACTCACTTTTTGAGCCATATCTCACTGCATAATCATCAGATAGAAATATAAGTCGAAAGGTAATTGAGCTTTGTTTTCAAATCGGTTTAGAAGTTTGAATAGTTAGGTTGCGATGGCTGAGAACGACAAGTCGTTCTCCCACTTAGGCCACTTTGTTCCCATTGCGATGCCATGTTTGTTCCCTGTTAACCCTTTTTAAGACTGAGGGGGGTCCTCGGTACTGAACCATTGTGTGGACAGAATGAATTTTAGTAGAGCTGGGATCTCTAGCCCGGATATCTCCGAGTGGTGGAGTAGGAGAGGTTTACCAAGTGTCCTAAGTCTCCTTCTACTTAAAGCAGGGCAGTGGCAGAGAAGGTGTTGTACTGTTTCCTCCTCTTCTTCATATCTGCAACTTTTGCAGAAGTCATGGTGCCTGACGCCTAGGCGTGCTGCGTGTCTGCCCATAAGACAGTGACCCGTGACGATCCCCACCAGAAGTGAAATGTGTTCCCTTCTGTGACGTAAAAGTGTGCTAGTACGTTTTAGGTTGAATGTAGGCCACGTAAGTCTCGATACAGCACAGGAGGAAAGGTTTTTCCATCGATCCGTGGCGAGACGGAGTGTTTCAGCTTTTGTGTGAAGCTTATATGTTGCCATGGGCATCCGTATCATTCTCTTCTCTGAAAGGAGTTCGCAGGTGGTACCTATTCTGGCCAGTTTGTCCGCAGACTCGTTTCCTTCTATGTTGCGGTATGTGCGGTACCCATATTAGGTGTATACTAAAATGTCGTGCGATCTCGTTTAGAGATAGGCGACATTCAGTAAGTGTTTTAGCATTGTTGGTATGTGAGTCAAGTGCTTTAAGGGTGGCTTGACTGTCTGAATATATAAATACGGTTTCTTCTTTGACCGTGAGCGTGTTAAGGTAGGTGGCAGCTTCCTGAATGGCTACCATTTCCGCTTGGTACACACTGCAGTGATCAGAAAGGCGGGACGACAAGTTCAAATTTCCCCTCCCCTCCTATTTTTTCATCAAGCTTAGAACCATCAGTGTATATGTTAATGGCATTGGCTCTGCTGTGGGGAAGGTTTTCCCGCTCATGTCGGTTCGGTATATAGACGTTGTATTGTTTGTCGAACGTCGTTAGTGGTATACAGTAGTCTGTATTTAGTGGTATACCCTCTTGGTCTTCGAGAATGGTGGAGTGTCCCGAATTGCCCCTATACCAGGCTTCGGATTTCCTTAGTCTTAAGGCTGTTGTGATAGCCAGTTGCCTTGCTACAAGGTCTAGTGGTAGAAGGTAAAGAATTGTATTTAGCGCTTCCGTTGGTGTCGTTCGGAGAGCACCACTAATACATATCTCCGCACTTCTCTGTACTTTGTGGAGGTTGTTCAGGACATATTGTTTCCCGAGTGCTGGCCACCATAATAGTGCTCCGTAGAGTAGTATGGGACGTACAACGGCCGTGTATAGCCAGTATACTATGGAGGGGGAAAACCCCATTTACGGCCTATAGCCTTTTTGCATGAGTAGAAAGCAATGGTAGCCTTTTTTATACGTTCGTTTATGTTGTCTTTCCAGAGTAGTTTCTTGTCCAGAATGACACCCAAGTATTTGGCATTGTCACCAAATGCCAGGCTTACTCCGTTAATTTTGAAGGAACAAGGTCAGGAATTTTGTACTTTGTAGTGAAAAGAACTAATTCCGTCTTAGCTGGGTTAACACCCAACCCACAAGATTTTGTCCACTGAGCAAGTGTTGTCAGTGCGGTCTGCATAAGGTTACACAGCGTTTGAGGAAAGCGCGTAAGCCACCACTACGTGTCCCTCCGCTTCCATAAGTCGCAGCAGTTGGTTAACCGTTCCGACCCACAGCAGCGGGGAGAGAACACCTCCTTGCCTCTGTTAACATATCTGCGAGCAGTTGCACCGCCAAGTTGGGAGTACACCGACCTGCTGGTTAGCAATTGGTTGATGAATCTTACTAGTGGTGCCTCTGCTCCCACATATGTCAAGGCAGCGGTGATGGCAAGGTTGGACGTTGTTAAAGGCACCCTCTATATCGAGAAATGCTACTAAGGAGTAGTCCCTTACTTCAAGTGATCTTTCAATCCTTGAAACCAAGGAGTGCAGGGCAGTTTCAGTAGACCTGCCCTTGCTGTATGCATGTTGTGTGGGGGCAAAAAGAGGGGGTTATAGTTTGCCTCAGGTGTACATCTATTAGTCTCTCGAGAGTATTCAGAGGAAACGAGGATAAGCTGATTGGCCCATAATCGTTTGGTTTCGCTTCTGAAGCTTTACCAGCTTTTGGTATGAATACCACTTTTGTTTCTCTCCATTTAGTGGGGATGTAATTGACCCTAAGACAGCTTACATAGATCGTGTAAAGCCAGGGCATTGTATGCCCAATGGTTTGTTGAAGTTGGGCAGGATATATGTTATCTGGACCTGGAGATTTAAATGGTTCGAACGAATCGATAGCCCATTTAATTCTGGTCTCTGTGACAATGGTTTTGTCATATTGCATAGAAAGGTCGGTTGGCCTAAACTGCGGTATTAAGTTAAGGGAGCATTCAGGAAAGTGAGTGCTTAGCAGAAGATTTAGGGATTCTTCGCTCGAGTAGGTCTAGGTTCTTTCTTTTTTTTGTAAGAGTCCTGGCGGGCTTGGTGAGCTAGCCAGGATCTTTCTGAGCCGTGATGCATCAGAAGTAGATTCAATATTACTACAGTAGTGGGCCCAGGATGAGCGTTTAGCTCTCCTGATGGCCTTCTTATAGTTGCTTAGCTTTTGTTTATATAACTCCCAAGCGGTTGTTTGGTCGTTATATTTAGCTAAGTTAAAGGTATGACGACATTCCTTTCGGAGCTTATTCAGCTCTGCAGACCACCAAGGTGGTTTAAAGGTGGATTTTATTTTTCTAGGGGGACAGGCCCTAATGAACGAGTGCGTGTACGCGATGGTGAGCGTTTCGCAACTTCGGTACTTGATGTATATGGTGGGGATGGTCCAAGCTTATTATAGAGAAGTTTGTTGTTTACTTCCCAATTGGTCTTTTTTGGATTCTGTTAAAAGTTTGAATACAATGTGAAAATATATTTTAAAAAATTTTGGTTTTTTGCTCGAAAGTGCAAGAAATTTTATTTTTATTCGCCTAGGAAAAATATAAAAAAAAATCCATATATATTATTATTATTTTTTCTACTTGAGAATCGCACTTCTACGAAGATAATAAGGTAATGGTGAAGAAAATCTATTTATAAATATTGTAGCTGGATCCTCTATTACCTCTATTAACCTCTATTAACCTATGTTACTAAAACTTTCACAAATCATCCACGAAGTGCGAACATCTTGCATAGATATACATTTTGCATTTAATATACTACAATAATTATTAAATATTAAAAACAAAAAGAAATAAAAACAACAAAGAAATTCGATCTCACGATTTCGCCGCTCTAAGCTTCTTGGTTGCTGAGCGCTCCTTCCTTCCCAGTAAAGGAAGGTAAAGTTAAAAAAAGAATCAAGCAAAATCAGAAAGAAAATTTATTTAATATAAAACAAAATTAAATTAAAAATTTTTTTTTTTCTGAAAACAACAACACGGCAAAATAATGAAAAAACACATTCAGGCATGTTTTACAAACCTCTAAAAGTAGTGAAAAGTCTAGATTCCAAAGTTCAGTTTTTATTTTCAGTGCCACAAAATTTAACTTTTTTTAATGCCTGGGAACGGGACCAATAAATTATGAAACTAGAAGCATCAGGGAGCAACACCTCATACCCAGTTTTTCTTGATCACGTCAAGTTCGCGTTTAATGGGCACATTTATACTAGCAACACACAGCTACAGCATCTGTTGCTGATTAAAAAAAGGTGAGAGCTAAAATTTTGGAAAATTCACCAAAGATGAAGAGAGTCACCACAATTGTTATACTAAATTTGCGCCTCCAATGGACAAGCGGTTAGTACCCCGCCCATAGAGGTCTAACTTTGAAAATGGAATCAATGGAAAACCACTCGATAGAATTTTGTAAGATTTTATATATATTGAGATGCTGACCAATAAAATGTGTCCTTAAGAGATGGTAGCATGCATCTACTGTTCCCTGACAATAACTACTCAAACAAGTAACGAAAAAAAAACATTAACTAAACAAACAAACTACCACTGTTCCTATGTTCCAGAATTGGATCCCAGACCGGAATCCTGGCGCACTTACCCTTCCTGCAGCGGACTCCAGCTGCCCATATGCTAGGAGCCTAGGCTAGGAGCTAGGCTCACTCCAGGCTTGGGCAATTTAAATCCCCCCCCTTTTAAGGAACTCTCACACAATCGTCTTCAAGAACATAACAATTATTTAATCATACATATATACATATAAATCTAAACTCACAAATTCATACATTTTCTTTACTTGTTTCTTAAATTAGGTTCTCCCTTTTGTCATTACACCGTACGGGCCAAGTAATCCTCTCTCCTGCCGAAAAGCCTATCAAAAACAATCAGAAAGCTATCCTAAAACCCACCCTAAAGGAGCTCCAATGGGACAGATCAAGACGCCAAATTTTCAATATAATTCCGGGGGAATCTAAAGCAAGCCGAATGGAATTACTGGTGGTCGTGCAGCATTTACACGGTATTTGGGGAATATGTGTATGTACGCGGATAAATGGGTCAAATTTAACACGTATCTATGTAATATGTAATAGGTATGTGGATATTAATGTTAATATTCAAATATTTATACACATGTAATTGAACGTATGCATACTGGGCCAGATTTCAGTTGAGGCGGCATAAATTCGAAAAATGTAGTTAGACAATTGCAACTTGGCAAATTTGATAGACATCAAGTGTGTAATAATTGGGCAAAGTTGTACAACATTCCGACCACGCCCACTCTTACCGCCCACATTAGATAAAGGCCCTAATCTGGTGTAGGCGGCTGAATTTGAACTGTTTTTTTAAACTAATAGAAATCAATCGTGAAAAGATTTTTTAATTCTGTTTTTTGTATGTGTTTGTACTATTTATTAAAAAAATTTAAATTGTGCTAATACTAAATAATTTTTTTTTTTAGTTTTATGTGATTTTAATAATGTGTATTCATACTTTAAATTCATTAAATTTTAAATTTAACATTTAATTTAAATTTAATTTTATTAAAATAAAACCAGTAGTATTCATATTTTTTCTTGGCATAAACAAATTAAATGTCACACTTAAACTTATTTTTCTGAGCTTACAAAAATAGAGTGAATTATAGTTATAGTAAATTTAATCTAGCTAAACATCTAGTTCAATAGCAATCGAACCACAGTCGACTTCAGCATCAGAGTCGCTGTCTATATCTGAGGAAATGTTAGTGCAGTTTATTTTAAAACTTGGCGACTCCAATAGCTCAATTACATCTTTTGGCAAAGGTTTTTTTTTTATTTCAGTTGATCTTTTTTTGAGAAAGAGGCTGAATAAAAGAGGATCCGAGGAATCCATTGCTCTTTGGAAAACATCTGTCATATTGTTGAGCCTAGAGTTTTGTCGAGCATGTGATCGTCTGTCCCGTTTATAAAACTTGTTGCGTGCTTCAGAAGCATTTTCGCCAAGACAACCTATTGGCATTTCCGACGATTCTATTATTTGGAAACCGTGGATCAACATTTTATGTACAGTTGCTGACATCGGATACCATGGGTATTTGGACAAGTATGAGGAGACCGTTTTCTGACAAAATTGCTGGATCCTGTTAGCACTAATTGGAAGTTCACATGAAGTTGCAATTAAAACGACGTTGAAATTTTCTAGAAGAGACAAATCAAATTCTAGGATTTCTGCAAATAGCTTCACATTTGAAAATGCCCTTCTAGCAGTGTTGCCACCGTTGGAGTTTCCGTTTCCATTCTGCTTTGGCTTATCCACATGTAGGCCCATTTCCTTCCACAACCTCTTTTGAATATTTTGTTTTCTAACTATTAATTCCGCCTTTTCTTGTGTATCTCTTATTTGCCATTTTTTTAAACCGATTCTGTAAGAGATTTTGAGTACAAACTTGAAAAACCGTGAAAACCGCGCAAAACGCGGTGCGCTCTCTAAGTTTCTCTATCTCTCTTTCTCTCTCGCACTAAGATTGCCTGTGTTGAACGGTTAGGGTATGTTGCTGTGGTTATTGGTGGGGGGGTGGGTGTGGTTAAGTGGCCGTTTTTTGCCCATAACTTGAGTATCGTTCATCCGATCTTTATCATTCCTTCAGCAAATCGATAAATAATTTGGTTTACAATGTATCTCTTGAAGGAACGAACGATCTATCTCCAAAACTGTAGGAGATATGACGTTTTCCAAATTGGGTGGGCGCGAGGGGGCGTGGCAAAAATTGAAAATAAACTTGATCTGCCTGCAAGTATAAGAAATATATGTCCCATACATGTCAAACCTCTATCTCTTACCATCTCTGGGATCTCTTCGTTCATACGGACGGACGGACAGACGGACTGACGGACATGGCTATATCGACTCGGATGTTGATGCTGATCAAGAATATATATACTTTATAGGGTCGGAAACGATTCCTTCTCCCTGTTACATACTTTTGCACAAACTTAATATACTCTATGTACCTTCGGTACAGAGTATAAAAATTTCGGGAGTGGCAAGCTTTTGCTTCTCTAGCATAAGAATTAAATGACTGCCGGTCCCCTTGTGATTCGATTCCGACTGCCTCTTGGCACCCATTACCACCCCCATGTATGGGCTCGTCTCAATCCCAGTGTCTCCTAAGCCTGACCTACCTCAAAGTAATTTCCTTCTATAAAAGGGTTATTGGCCGTTTTTGAACGCCAACCAACGGCCAGCCGGTGTGAAGAGAGAGCTTGAACTTGAGGTTCACTTCCACTCTACCCCTTACCCTGCGATTGGGATAAGCCTACCGCCCTAGGTTAATGTTGGCAGCTACCACCACATACGTATACAAATGCAACAAACTACCCTATTATCGAAATTATAGATGCTTGCCCATTACTGGAGGGACTTCTTGCTCACCCAGTGACAATTTCCAAAGGAAAGAAAGAGGGCAGACAGAAAACAAAGTGCCACCTGAAGGCTGTTTACATATATTAACGAGAAGGCCAAGCTAACTTTGTCTGTGCCGAAGTTTTTATACCCTTGCAAATGCTGTTTTTGAAATGTCAGAGTTTAAGAACGCTTACATAAAAATCTAAAAAAATTTTAACTAAAACCCATTTTCCGACAGATAAACATCTGATTTCGACCGAATTTCTCGAAGCTTTTTGAAAACATATCAAATTAAGAATCGCGGAGTTTTAACAAGAAAGAAAGTCGGTCAAGCCCGACTATAACATACTCTGCAACCTTAATGTCGCAGCTCGCATTTGGTCACGAGTCAAACGGCCACACAACGCACAACGCAGTGCGCTCTCTAAGTCTCTCTCTCTCTATCTCACTAAGATTGCTTCTGCTGAACGCAATGCTTAGGTTATGGGTGGGGTGGGTGGTGTGTGCTAACTGACCGTTTTTTGCTCATAACTTGAGTATCGTTCATCCGATCTTTATCATTCCTTCAGCAAATCGATAAGTAATTTTGAGTACTA
>JBAMBO010002575.1:0-34252 GCA_037044535.1 Lordiphosa magnipectinata | reverse complement strand
TTTAGTCCTCTCTGGTTGAACCAAAGAGCATGCAATGCATACACTTATGTTAATTAACAGAGCATTAATTTATTAACATTATGTGGTGACAGGCGTATGCTGAACCCATAACATATGACTACATATTTTGTGCTAGCCATTTGACCCTTCAGACACCCACTTCACACAAATCTTCATCATTTGCCTCTGCTTTATTCCGTTTAGTTAAAGTACAAAATAATAAGAAGAAGGAATTTACTTTTTATTATATACTAGATGTTATGTGCTGATATTAAGCTAAGATATTTGTTTTTTTGGATCTTAATGTTTATCGATATACACGCCGCCGATAAACGAGATTCGAACCAGGGCTGCGCACGAGTGGTTTACTGGGTCGTGCTGGTTCGCTAGTTCCGAAGGTTCAGGGAGTGAGCGGCTCAAAAATTTTAAATTGTTATCGTCCTGGGCGAATAGTGGCTCAGACCAGAGAGGATAAAATAACCAGAGATGAAATCGCTCTCACTGTTAAGTTAACAGAAAAAAAACCATGAAGCCATCGAGGCGTTAATGTTTTCGGAGTCCGCAAAGACAAACAGCTGCATGCTGTTTTGTTTTGGCTACAAATGCGATAGAGAAAAGACACCAGCGAAAGGGAGGGCATGTATATCGCGCTCTGTCATTCCGTTCTGTTTGTGTATCTCTTGTATATTTTTATGTGATGTTGCCAAGACTGTTTATTAGAAATTCGTATTGTTGTCATTGTCGGCATTGTTGCCAATCTTCACCAAAGTGACTTCTCATTTTATTGCCTAAACGAATGGCAACCTGTTGCCTGTTGAATGCCCCCTGTTATCGAGTTCGCATTTATTTTAATTTATTTAGGCGTGCACTATGAAATAAAATTTGGGAAAATTTTCCGATTTTTGCATAGGTTGTTTACAGTTGTGAACAAACGCAACTTTTTCGGACCTAGAGCCAGCCAACTCACACTAATTAAACATTAGAAAGGTCGCCAAATAAATTACAAATTATACAAAAACATTATTTTATAAAGCTTTAAGTAAGGGAAAAATATTGAAATGTTTTAAAAATTAATTAATTAATGAATCCCATCCCATTGACTTGAAACTTGGCTTGTAAGGATAGAATGCCAAATAATTTGTGATTTCAGTTTCCGATGCTGGAAAATCAGCGCCCACAGTGTGAAAAGCTCTGTATGGAAATCACCATTTTTCATCCGTATGAGTTAATACACGGTAAGGACAGTAGGCAAAATAATTTGAATGTGATTTCCCGTGATTGGAAAATTCACGACAAATGGTGGGAAATGGGTTGCGGGGGTGGGTATGAAGTTCGAGGTGAGAAAAAGGAGTTCTGGGAAGAGTTCAAGGCTTATTGTTCGGATAGCATACAATATTAATAATGGCAGAGTTTAAGAACGTTTTCATTGAAAATAAAAAAGTTTTTCGCACTAGGACCCATTTTTCGACTGATGGTTCCTGTGGCAGCTATAAGATATAGTCATCCGATCCGGTCGGTTCCGACATATTAGCAGCGTGCAGTAAAAAGAAGACTCTGTGCAAAATTCCAGCTCGATATCTTCAAAACTGAGGGACTAGTTCGTCAGACAGACAGACAGACGGACCGACAGACAGACGGACAAAGCTCAATCGACTCAGGTCGTCGCCCTGATCAAGAATATATATAGTTTATGGGGTCCGAAATGCGTTGCAAACTTCTGGGCAAAATTATAAATCCCTTTGCAAATTTATAAAATCAGGAGCTTGAGATGATTTTGATTTTTTTTGCTGACTGATGTTGATTGTCGGCACGTCTCGATTGCTTTCGGCCAGATATAAGGTTTTAGTGGTGCCACCTGGCCCATTTTCGCAACAAAATGACCAGCATTGTTTTCAACAAGTTCTGGCGATGCACATTGGGCAGAATCGCCTTTTTTTTGGCAAAAACTCTAACTTTAAAGCTAGAATCTTGAAACTTTGTGAATTTACGACTCATATTATTTGTGAATTTCGAATTAATTTTTTTGGCGCTGCCACCACGCCTTCCCCGCCGCCCACATAAAAGACCTGCATTACATGGAAAAATTCATATTAAATCTAAACATGATTATATTTTCATAATTAAAATATTAAATTATATGTTTTAAAACATATGTTCTTCTTCTAGATCAAAATCAAAATAATCTATGTTTTCAAACTCGTCCTCATCTCCATATGTCCGGTCTGCAACTTCTAATGTTGGCAACTTAAAAAGTGCAATAACTTCTTTTGGCAGTTTTTGTGCTTTTGAAGACTTTCTTGAAGCGATGCTTGATAAATATGGATCAGAAGAATCCAAAGCACGGTGGAATACGTCTGTTAAGTTGTTGACGCGGCTATTTTTCCTGGCATGTAATATCCTATCACGCTTATAATATTTGTTGCGAGCCTCAGATGCGTTTTCGCCTAAGGAACCAACAGGAAGTACAGATGACTTAATAATCTGAGCACCGTGAACTAAAATTTTGTGGACCGTAGCGGTCATTGGGTACCACGGATATTTCGTCAAATGCAGACGAAGCGTCTCTTCACAAAATTTTTGGAATTTAATCGAACATATTTCATATTCACATGATATAGCTATTAAAACTATATATAGTTTGTTTAATAGCTCTTCATCGATTTCCAATATTGATGCAAATAATGGAACATTTGAAAATGCCCTTCGCGCCGTATTGCCATCGTTGGAATTTCCAGAACCATTCTGGCTTGGTTTGTTTATATGTAACCCCATTTCTGACCAAAGTTTTCTTTCAATGTCCTTTTTGCGTATCAGCATTGTGTCTTTGTCAGAATCCTTACTGATTCGCCATTTCTGAAGACCGACGCGATATGAAATATTCAGATCGAACTCCAAAAACCTAATCCATGCATGGAGAGGACTTATTCCGTACTGCAAAGTATTCGGTTTTGGCTTGAACTGTTGACTGTTAACGTCCGTTTCTTTTAAAAAGTCCTTTGGGCTAGCACCACAAATTGGACATGATTGTGTTGATTTAGTGCCTGTTAAAGTATTTAACACCTTTCCATCGATGAGCGTCATGTGTAAGTCGAAGACAACTTCTACATTCATTTGGTCCGCCTCATAAAGAAATGGCTTTAGGTGTTTTATTTGAGCATCTAAAAGTGCTTTTGAATTCAAAATGTGATCGCGACTTTCTTTAGTGAATTCTATTTTTAGCGGCCTGCAATACTTAACGGATTGTGGGTACCGGTTTCTCCAAACAATTCGTCCATCCTGATCCACCATTTGGAGTGGAATTATTGTTGTAACAAACAAAGATTGGTCCAGGCTATTTGATGCGGGTTCATTAAATTTTTGTTTATAAACGCTCTGGCCGGTTGAACCGTCAAAACCATAGCTAACTGTTAGCTTTAATTTGGTAATATCAATAAATTGATTAAATACTGGCTTTTGAAATAAAATTATCCGAGATGCAGTATGGTCAAGTAAGTTCTGCAGCGGCACTTCGGCAACAGTTTCTGTGACGCTAATATCTATAGGCCGGCACTTTTCCTTAGCCTCCTTCACCTTTTCGTAACTCGGATATATATTGGAATTCTTTTCGATATTCTTTAAGCGTATATTAATATATTGCTGCTTGGAAAACGAATTTTCTATAATAAATGCTAAGGCCTCATCAGGTGATAATGGTATTGATTTTTTCAATGAAAGCTGCTCCGTTAATTTTGAACTGTCAGGAGAATTCATTGTTGTTTTCAGAATATGTGAAATATCTCTATCATTTGTCTTCTTAGCAGACATAGCAGCTGCATGAATTAGGAGATTAGTTGAATTTTCTTTTGCAAGTTCGGAAGCCAATTTTCTTTTTTGACGTAAACTTCCTTCGTCATAAGATAGAGGAGGCCGTCCACCTTTATGATCACTATTATCCTTTTTTGAATAAAATGTTATTTCTGATGCAAGCCAGATAACATTTTGTTCTTTAAACCGTCGAATATTTCTTTGGGCTTTATTCAGCAGTCTCTTGACTTGTAAAATAAAATTCTTTATTTTTATTTTTATGTCCATCAAAGCATTTTCTGGAAGAGAATTTTGAAGTCTTTCTGCGCAAACCCAGTCGAAAGTAGCGTTCATGTTGCGACGTTTTCCCAACCAAACTTCCAGCAAATCGATACGACGAATAGTATTCTTGCCCACATCTATTGAAATATATCGAAAAACCGCAAAAATCCGCTTATGTTTTAAACTTTACAAAAACGTATACATAATAACACATACTACCACATAAGCACTTTTTTGAACCCAACTGTATCTTGCTAGATATGCTCCACGAAACACAACTATATTGAGGTTAGATTCGACAAAATTATGGTTTGTTAATAACATTGAAAACATGACGAAACAAAAGCACATATAATTGAACACATATATAACTCTTTTCTACATACCTGTATGAATATTTTCCATTTTAAAGTATTTCAATTTATCAAACCGTTTAAAAATGCGAGACTCCTAAATATTAACAAATTTTGCAACCAGACTGTGTGCAAACACCGCGTGGCAAACAGCTGACTTTGAAGGGCTGGTGTAAGTCGAGGGTTGCATTATAAAATATAATTTAAATATTTTCGAGAAGGAGGGACAATTATTTACTGGAAATAATATTATAACCATAAAAATATTTTAAAAAAATTTTTGGGTTTATGACAAAAAAAAGGCGATTCCGCCCAATGTGCGATGGTCAAAGTACGGGTTCGTTTTATCAAACTACAGCGGATGCATCTTCTGCGTCTCCCTTATGCACTTATCAAAAATAAAAGTGCAGATGTTGGCGCGATAAGGGTTTTCAGCAAATTCCTTGCGGAATACCTGGTAGTGCACATTGCACACGCCGAAGAACGCATCCGTTGGGTTCTTTAAGGCCAACCACTCCGTAAAATTTTTTTGCGAAAATAAGACTCTCACTCGCTTGCCTTTGCGCCACGTCAATTTTTGAAAGAATCTCATCGCAAGCTGAGCAATTAAACTTCTTCTTGCTAATGAGATATCCATCAAAATATCTACGCAAGGCAAGCTCACTAAAGGTGGCGACATCTGGAATCAGGGCATCACTCATGTTCTCTGTGCATTCAGATTCAGTAGTTACCTCCAGCTGCTGCGCCTCCTCAACCTCCACCGACGGCTGCTCGTCGGGCTTTGCAATCCAGTCTAGCTGAACTGCTTCGTCGTCTTCGCAGTTTTTTCCCTCCTCGGATTTGGTAATGATTTTCATCGACAGAAGGCGAGCAGTCAGGAACTGCAACTCTCGAGCAGATGGGTTGGTGTTGTTTCCCAATCGAGCTCTAACTGCACCAAAAAAGTTTTCTAGGCTGTCCCCTGACTCAGCTTGGATGTAAAAACAAATTCTACTCCTTCATCCAACAAGTCTTCGCACAAGTCCACGATATTTTTCAACGTGTCGATCATACCTTGATGGCAGTGATTTTGGTTACCGAAAAGTACTGACTCAAGGTATGAGAGAAACTCGGTAAGTCCCGACTTAACGTTGTACGGCTGTAAGGTGTCTTACACTTCGCCTGCGAGGACCTGCTGTTGAGTAAGTCGAATCCCCTGTCCATCTGTGACAAGAGATCGGCAGTCGCTAATGCATCCTTCATGGCGCCTTCCAAAAATTGCTTTCCCTCCCAACAGACCCCGATGGCAGCCGCAACAGATCTTGAAAAAATCTGTGCTGCGTATTTCATGCCCATCTTTTGAAAGGTGCTCGGGTTTACGTGGACTTCAGTCAACTTGGGCAGCATCCTGGTCGTCCCGCTTGCTCGGTCGATCCGGTACAATTCGGTTCTCCGACATGACCATGACGTGCTTGTGGATGTTATAGCACACTATTTGGTTAATGCTGGGCGCAATTCGTCGAATCGGGTTCCAATTAAAAAGCGTTCTCGGATGTGGCAAAGGAAGCTGAAGACCAGAACGCATGTATATGTAGCATTTGGCGGAACGGTAGTAAGTGTTCATGAGCAAATTTTTCTCAACCGCATTGTAGTTCCTGCGCTTGTCGCTAAGCAAAATTCTCGAAAGAGCTTGCGAATCTTCGTTAGCTACGTTTGGAATTACAATGCACCGCGCAGTCTGCTCCTCATGCTTTTCCTGGCTCTCTTCTATTTTTTTCCGAAGCTTCCCAATTTCCTCTTCCATTTCTAGGCATTTTTCCTACAATTTGTCATGATTTTTCGACAGCTCCACGAATTTGTTGCGCCAGTATTGTTCGTTCCTACAGAACATTTCGCATCGTGCACAACCCAATTCTACCGCCTCTTCTTCTCTTCTTCTTCACCCTGGACCACGTCAGATAGCAGCTCCTCCTGATCCCCCTGGATCCCCTCAATATCCATAATTGGATGGGCATTTTTTTTTTATTTTCGTCTGAAGTACATCCTTAGGGTGGATGTGCTTATTGCAGATGTACAAATGCACGTTGCTCTGCATGGACGATTTGATATTGCAGTTTAGCTTCCACTGATCGCGTTTCCGAGGATCAGTGGGAAAGCCATGCAAAATAGATGGAGGGGATGTGCATGAACATCCAACCACACAGCACATTCTTTGCCATGATTCAAAACACGGCTGGTGTACAGGCTGTCCAGCATGACCCAAGCTGATAGTTGGGATCGATCCCGTACGGTGCCAACGCCCGCCTGCAGAGTGACATACATCAGTGAAATGGCGCTCACAGATTCGCGATTGGGCATTGACGCTATCCACGTCAAGTCGCAAATTTTCACACCATTCTCCCACCCTGTTTTCAGGAATTCGAAAACTTTTGGCACCTCCAAGACAGCCTAGAGCCACGCACTTAATATTTGGCATTTTTAAAATTTATTATTTTAAATCGCAGCAGATTCGCACAGAGTACTTGTTGTGTCGACGGCTGAATCGCTAATGCCGCAAAGCTGGTCGCAATGCGCGCTCCAGCCAAATGCATGGCAAATTTGCGGTGTTGACGATTTTCACGTATTCGGTCTGAAGCAGGGGACGACAAAAAGCAAAATCACATTTTGGCTATTCATGTATGTGTGTGTAGCCACCCTTCAGTTCGCGTCGCCTATGAATCACCAATGATTCACCGATGAATTGGCCTAGGGCATCGATGAATCATCGGTGAGCTCCCATACAAAAAAGTGGTGAATTTAACATGGGCATGTCCTAGGCGGTCATGCATGACTGTTTATGGGTGAATCACTGATGAATCACGTATACATTCATCGATGATTTCATCATGATTTCTTTGCAAAATTCATTAATGAATTCACCAATTAATTCACTTAAGGTTCACCCATGATTCCTGCAGATGAACTTTTGCAAAGAAGTTATACTACTTAAGACTCAATTTCCGATCGAATCGGCCCTATGGCAGCTTTAAGATATCAGTCATCCGATTTCGACCCAATTTTGCGAATCTATTTGAAAGCATATAAAATAAGTCATCAGCGAGTTTAAGGACGCTAACAAAACTAAATCAAATAAAATTTTTTACCAAGACTCATGTTCGACAGATCGGTCCTATGGCAACCATAAGATATAGTCACCCGATGTCGATCAACTTTTTGAAATTAGTTTGTAAATTGCGTTTAATATTCAATAATCACCGACCTTAAATAACGATTTACTTAAATAACAAAAAAGTTTTTTTTCACTAAGACCCATGTTCCGACCGATCGGTCCTATGGCAATCTAGAAGATATAGTCATCTGATTTTGACCAAATTTATGCAAATCTGTTTGAATAGCATATAATATTATTAATGACCGAGTTTAATTCATCGTTAATCATTGGAAACAACAAAGTTTTTCATCGCTAAAATCTATGTATCGAATTTATAGGTGAAATCATTGATGAATTCTGATACAAATTCATCGATGATTCAGTGTTGACTTCTTTGCAAAAGTCATGCAGGAATCATGGGTGAACCTTAAGTGAATTAATTGGTGAATTCATTAATGAATTTTGCAAAGAAATCATGATGAAATCATCGATGAATGTATACGTGATTCATCAGTGATTCACCCATAAACAGTCATGCATGACCGCCTAGGACATGCCCATGTTAAATTCACCACTTTTTTGTATGGGAGCTCACCGATGATTCATCGATGCCCTAGGCCAATTCATCGGTGAATCATTGGTGATTCATAGGCGGACAGACGAACTGACAGACGGCACTGAACAGAAGTTCAGCGACAGAGCTCGGTCGTGCTCAACTTCGCAACGTTGGTCGGACGTCATAAGCATAAGCAAATTACAAAAACAAAAACTTCTATACGCTACATGCTGCTGAGTGGAGTTAGAATACCCTTACAAGAAAAAAATAAAAACAAAGAAGCATAGGCAAAGACAACGCTCTGTGCGCTCGTGTCCGAAAACTGCCAGAGCCTCGATAGCCTCATGGTTTTTTATACTCTGTACCGAAGGTACATAGAGTATATTAAGTTTGTGCAAAAGTATGTAACAGGGAGAAGGAATCATTTCCGACCCTATAAAGTATATATATTCTTGATCAGCATCAACAGCCGATTCGATATAGCCATGTCCGTCTGTCCGTCTGTCTGTCTGTCTGTCTGTCCGTCCGTATGAACGAAGAGATCTCAGAGATGGTAAGAGATAGAGGTTTGACATGTATGGGGCATATATTTCTTATACTTGCAGGCAGATCAAGTTTATTTTCAATTTTTGCCACGCCCCCTCCCGCCCCCGCAATTTGGAAAAAACGTCATATCTCCTACAGTTTTTGAAGATAGATCGTTCGTACCTTCTAGAGATACCTTGTAAACAAAATTATTTATCGATTTGCTGAAGGAATGATACAGATCGGATGAACGATACTCAAGTTATGGGCAAAAAACGGTCAGTTAACACCACCCACCCCCCCACCAACAACCACAGCAACATACCCTAACCGTTCAACACAGGCAATCTTAGTGCGAGAGAGAAAGAAACTTAGAGAGCGCACCGCGTTGTGCGCGGGGTGTTAACTGGCCGTTTGACTCCTGAGCAAATGCGAGTGTAAGGGTACAGAGTATGTTATAGTCGGGCTTGACCGACTTTCTTTCTTGTTTTATATAGAGTTTTTCATTTCGCGGCCGTTTCCGTACCCATGGACACCGATCTTTTATGAAAACAATTTTTTGTAAGACGTGTAAAAATTAAAATTTTTTTCATTAATGTTTATTATTATGGCAGAAAAATATCCTTTGAGTATTTTACGAACCCGTGCAGAAAACAGTCGGGGGTGACTCAGTAATCACTAGAGATTTTGGTATAAACGTTCGCATTTCCAATTTCAATTGTACAACTTCATATGTAAAGTGAAAAGTATATCGTCGGTTGCTAGATCAGATGGTGAATTTAATCGATTTGGAACCAACTGCTTAAATCTTCTTGGCTTTGACCGACTGTTTGTTCAATTTCGCTTTACTTTCGACATCTGATCTAGTAACCGAGCTGTTTTGTGCCACTTCACATATAAATTAAAGCAGTTTTAATTTGAAATATAAGGGTTTATACGAAATCACTAGTGCTTTCTGTGTCACCCCCGAGTATCACATGCTTCACACAGCATCTAATAGTTACGCAAAAACAAAAAAATCAAAAGAATGAGAGGAATGGAAAGCATCTATGAAACATGAATATGATTTACTTGTTGGTAATCGCTTGGTCGCTTACAAAGTTACCAGTTGGCTCGAAAGCTATTGGATGTAAATGGGTGTATCCGGTCAAGAGAAATCCTCATGAAAGTGTTGAAAGACTTAAGTCGAGGCTAATGGCAAAGGGATGCAAGCAACGTTTTGGTATAGACTACAAAGAAACTTTTGCACCAATTGTTCGCCATTCGATTCGCCATAAGGTTAATTTTAGCAATTGCAGTAGAGTTTGATCTCCACTCACATCAGATGGATGTTGCTAATGTTTATAAGAATATTAAAATCATGTTTTAAAATTAAACAAGGATTTGGAAGAAATGAATTCTATAAAGAATCAAATTGCAGCAGATTTCCACATTGTTGACATCGGCCCTAAGTAATTTTTTATGGTCATGGTAGTGCACCGTAAAAACAATACTGGTGCGATCTGTATTGGTCAACAAAAATATATCAGAGAGTTATTGGAAAATTATGGGATGACAGATTGTCGTCAGACATCCACACCGCTGGAAGTTGGTTGCCAGGTAGCATGTCATAATGAAGACTGTCTCAAGATTGTTTGCACAGTATCTTGCAGTGATGACACGTCCTGATATTGCACATTCGGTAATCAAAACGCATAAAGCGACTGCCAAACATATACTTCGTTATTTGGCAAAGACTGGAAGATTTGCAAGTGACATGACAAACAGAAAGTCATTTACTGGCTACATATATTCTTTTGCATGAGGAGCTATATCTTGGGAATCAAGAAAACAGTCTTCAGTTGCTCTTAGCTCAACAGAAGCTGAGTACATTGCTCTATCAACAGCAACCAAAGAGGCAGGCGATCTACATGCGAAGCTATTCATAGAATTAGGACTTATGCCAAAGGAGGCAGCTATTAGAATATATGGAGATATTATTGGTGCACAACAACTCGCTAAAAATCCGCCACCACCTTAGACTAGTGTTTCATAGAGGTAAAGTTAGCATTGTATATACTCCGACTGGAGAGATGATTGCGGATGTTCTTACAAAGAATTTGCCAAAAGTGACCTTCGGCTTTTGGACAAATTTAACAAATATTTGTAGGAACTAGTTGTGTTGAGGAGGAGTGTTAAAACAACAACACAAAATATAAACGTATCAACACGTGTGAACATATGTCAAAGTTAGAATGTGAGATGTATGTTTAATATGTAACAATATTCTCTCTGTTTCAAACCCTTCGAACATAAAAATATATCTAAATTATAGACACAGAACACTGCTAAAATCTATAATCTTAAACAATTTGTTTGTTTATTTCTATTTTAGTCATTTGTTGTCGAACATTTTTAATTAAATCAGCAGCAGAGCATAACTTTCCAATTTTTCGAGTTTTATCTAGTTGTGGCATGTGTTTTTTCAAATTACACGTACGAGCATTCTTTAAAATGCGACTGCATATTTTGCATTTAAGGTATCCATCTGCACCTGGACTAAAGTACTTTTTGATAATTGCATTGCCTTGGCGCGAGTTCGCAGGCCTCTAGTTATCAGTGTTGAATTATTAGTAAATTTCTGAAAATATATGTAAAAACAAGTAAGAGCGGTGACGTAGAGTGGCCAGACTCCAAAATACCCTGAGACACACCCAAATACCCAAATCAGTGTTGCCACATCAGCTTTTTTCCCGTAATTTCTAGCTTGTGTTAAAACCGTATTGTGGGAAAAATGTTTAAACAGCGGGAAGCGGGATTTGTGGCTTTTTATACTCTGTACCAAAGGTACACAAAGTATATTAAGTTTGTGCAAAAGTATGTAACAGCCAGAAGAAATCATCTCCGACCCTATAAAGTATGTATATTCTTGATCAGCATCAACAGCCGAGTCGATATAGTCATGTCCGTCTGTCCGTCCATACTTGCAGGCAGATGAAGTTTATTTTCAATTTTTGCCGCGCCCCCTCCCGAAAATGTTGTGAACTGAATGACGTGTGCTATCCAAACAAAATTTTGAGGTTTCCTCGAAATTTAAACAAGAGTGTACGGAAAAAGAACAAAAGATTCTCAGGAATCAGTGCAACAAATCTGTGTTCCGAGACTCCCAAAATATCTGGAGAAACATACACATTTTTTCAGTTTAAAGTCAAAAATATATTTTAAATAGTTTTCTTTCCGACTATTTAGGCTAGAAGTCTACTGGTGATAGGGTCCTGGAATATAATTTGGTTTGTTGTGTGTTAAATAAAATGCTGTCATTTATAATCAACTCTGAATAGCAAACGCACTTTGAAACCGTTCAAAAGATAGTTCATGTACCAGAAAACTGCAATGCGTAGTCATTAATGCGTACTACGCACGTAGTAATCATTTTTATACCCGTTACTCGTAGAGTAAAAGGGTATACTAAAGTCGTGCAAATGTATGTAACAGGCAGAAGGAATCATTTCCGACCATATAAAGTATATATATTCTTGATCAGTATCAACAGCCGAGTCGATATAGCCATGTCCGTCTGTCCGTCCGTCCGTCCGTCCGTCCGTCCGTCCGTCTGTCTGTATGAACACCTAGATCTCAGAGACTAGAAGAGCTAGAGCAACCAATTTTGAAATTTAGACTCCTATTGTCTGCACGCAGATCAAGTTTATTTCAAATTTTTGCCACGCCCACCCCCGCCCCCACAATGAAAAATGTTGAATAACTCCCACAATTTTTGAGATATCGATCTCAAATTTAAAACCTAAGTTTATATTCGCAACATCTATAAGCCCTTCAATCGGATGATAAATAGCCGAGTTAAAAAAATGTTGCATACTTTTCGGCTGTCTCACCTCAGGCACACAGGATGGCTATTAAACATTACTATGCATGAGTAACGGGTATATCGAAGTCGGTTAGAGCCGACTTTAACTTACGCTCTCGTTTAAAATACGCATATGTACGCAAACGCATTAGAAATAGTAGTAGTAATATACGCACAATACGCATCAGAAAACGAGAGCGTAAGTTAAAGTCGGCTCTAACCGACTTCGATATACCCGTTACTCATGGAAAGAAATGTTTAATAGCCTTCCTGTGTGCCAGAGGTGGTACAGCCGAAAAGTATGCAACATTTTTTTTACTCGGCTATTTATCATCCGATCTTGATGAAAATTTCTGGGCTTATAGATGCTGCGAATATAAATGTAAGTTTTAAATCGATATCTCAAAAATTGTGGGAGTTATTCAACATTTTTTATTGTGGGGGTGGGGGTGGGCATGTTAAAAATTTGAAATAAACTTGATCTGCGTGCAGACAATAGGAGTCTACATTTCAAAATTGGTTGCTCTAGCTCTTCTAGTCTCTGAGATCTAGGTGTTCATACAGACAGACGGACGAACGGACGGACGGACGGACGGACGGACGGACAGACGGACATGGCTATATCGACTCGGCTGTTGATGCTGATCAAGAATATATATACTTTATATGGTCGGAAATGATTCCTTCTGGCTGTTACATACATTTGCACGACTTTAGTATACCCTTTTACTCTACGAGTAACGGGTATAAAAACTGAGTATGCGTAGTACGTAGACGCAAAAGTTGAAATACGCATACGTACGCTGAAGCACTATGAAAAGTGCGCACTAAATACGTACTCAAACTGAGCAGTACGCATTTTTAAAATGCTTAATTTTTACTTCATTTATGCGTACTTTGAAATTTCTATAGGAAATCTAAGTTACTTTGTTAAATTTTTGTCTTGGTTTTACTTAGCAATATACTTAGTTAGTTAGTTTATTTTGTTATGAGTTAATTTTAGCCAGAACTTATCCTTGGTATTTGCGTGAACAGTAATCTCGACAATATTTTATTTCTATTATTATTGCTATTAGTTTTATATGGGCAACTTCCTTGTGACCAACGCTACTTTCATAATTTAAAAATAGGTTGCGAAAGGCTCTGTGAAATTAGACCGCGTTAATTTAGTCCGCGGTGAATTTTGCATGGCGGTCTAATTTCATTCTGCAAAATGAATTTTGGCCGCGACCATCAAATGAAATTAGACCGCCATCACAAAATGAAATTAGACCGCGTGGCCTTATTTCATTCTTCAAAATGAATTTAGACCGCCATCACAAAATGAAGTTAGACCGCGCGCTGGTTTTGGTGAATTGTTTCTGGAAGTTGTCTATATATATTATAGCATTTAAACATCGGCCTCAAAATTATGTATTGCTGAAAAAGAAAACAATTTCGAGAACAAAAATTTAAAAAGATTTACTGTAATGGTATATATTCGTACATAGTATATTTTTATTTTGGTTATGCATACTAATTCATTCCGTTTTCATGAAGGATATAATATTGTTATGGTAGTTATATTAAAAACAAGTGAAGTCTGCCAGTCTATAATTTGGAACTAATTGAGTTTAAGAACAATATATTGTCTACTGTATTTGGGGCTATTCGATTTCTCTTTTCGACTTTTATGTTTCCAGCAAGAGAAAAAACCCTCTCTGATGCTGCGTTTCTTGCTGGAGACCATAAGAGATAGAGTCACAAATTTTTGCATGCACGTAGGTGTATACCTACCCAGTTGAAGTTTGTTTCAGATTTGGAAAATTCCCCCCCACCCCCTTTAAGCCGCAAAAAACTGTCACAGCCCCAATTTTAAAGTTAGAACCTGGTGGCTTAATATATACCATCCTAGGCCTTATATCTAACTACTCTCCAAAGGAAAATAAGATAGGAGGAAAAACACAAAAGTTATTAAACAATTTAGCTTATGGGGGCGGGGGAGGCATTCACTTCATGCAGGCAGCGCTGCCTGCGCAGGCCGCGTGTGAGCGCGCTTGTGTGTGTATGTGTGCGCTCGTATGTGTGTATGCGTTTGTGTATGTGAGTGTGTTTGCATGTGTGTCTCAATTGAACAGGGTATTTTGTAGTCGGGAAACTCGACTGCAGCGCTCTTACTTGTTAAAAATGCGTATTGAAGTACGCATACGTTTTTTGACTGGATACGCATTGAAGCATTGACGCATTTGAAGCTATACGTATGCGTATACGTTTTTGATACGTTTTGCAGTTCTCTGTCTGTGTATTTCCATGCTAGTTGTGCGACAGCTTTCTGCATTTCCTTGACTTAAAGCGTATTAAGGATCAACATAGTAATTAGCTCAAGACTATGTTATTTTAATAGTCACATCGACAATCAAATTGAAAGAATGAATAAATTAGATTAGTTTCCCACTCAGCCACATTTGAAATTAAATTCTCATTTATATTAAAGTACCTTATACCTTACTTTTTGACAAGGTAATTGAACATTTGGACCTAGGTAAGATAAAAGGTACTGGAATTTGAAAATACCGAGGTAAGGTAAAAGGTACACAAAATATGTATCTAGGTATGTACCTAGGCATTTGTACCTAGGTTCTTCCTAACACTGATAACACGTATAACGAGCGAGCAAATGCGAGCGACGGCATTAGTATCTTATAGTCCGGCTTGTCCGACTTTCTCACTTGTTTAAAAATGATTTCCGCATTTTTTCAGCTTTATTTTTATTTTCGAGTCACTTGCAAAACTTATAAGCAAATTGATAGTTTGTCACCTCTTTCAGTCATTTATCGACCCTAATTGCCATTTCTAACGTTCAGGAAACAGTTATATCAAAGTGCTAGCCAAGTTTAAAGATCGTTAGACAAAAATGACAAAAGTTTTCAAACAAAAAATTTGTAAAGTCTGTCTGCAAAACCCGGAGTTTAAGGCTTGGCTCCGCAAGAATGATGTAATGATCTGATACCTCTTGAGTTTACCGCAGTTATTGCAAATGAACAATATGACAATGTAAACATCACTAAACTTTAATTTTTAAAAAATAAATGGAATTTTTCATCAGATACTAATATAAGTATATAATACAAGTAGACGATATCGAGAAATTTGTTTTCAAAGAATTATGCTTCATATAAATAGCGAATTGGAGAAATTTATTCGACACTGCTACACAAATTTCTAAGTAAACTTATAAAGCAGCTGAAGCTCAGGCACTGATCTACTCTTTGGATTTTCACAAAATTCATTCTATTAGCATACAAAAATTTTGAAAGAAAAGCATACGTACCTGATAATCTTTGCATTCTTCAACAAATTTACATATTTTCGGTTGACAACATTCTACGACCATAAAAAACAAAGCATTGTTACCATTTTGGAAGTATTTTTCGTAGAAGATATTGGAAAATGAAGGGTCAATATAATATACATTTATTAATACATTTATACAGATATACATTTAGTGAAATGGTAAAACAACGATGAAACTAAAGTTTAGGAGTAAAGTAATTCAGATGTGGTTCTTGTCATGGTCCAACCCTGAAGTTGAGCGTGTCTTCAGTCAGGTTCATTTTACAATAAATCAAAACTCAGAAACAAGGCTGCAAGCCGGTCTGGAATCGAACCCCTTAGAACCGGTTCGGTTCGCGTTTTTTGGGTTCGACGAACCGGACCATGAACCGAACCCCTAATATATTTGACTCCTCGAACCTGAAACCGAATCGGACCACTTTTTATACCCGTTACTCGTAGAGTAAAAGGGTATACTAAAGTCGTGCAAGTGTATGTAACAGGCAGAAGGAATCATTTCCGACCATATAAAGAACATATATATATTCTTGATCAGCATCAACAGCCGAGTCGATATAGCCATGTCCTTCTGTCCGTCCGTCCGTCTGTCCGTCTGTCTGTATGAACACCTAGATCTCAGAGACTTGAAGAGCTAGAGCAACCAAATTTGAAATCTAGACTCCTATTGTCTGCACGCAGATCAAGTTTATTTCAAATTTTTGCCACGCCCACCCCCGCCCCCACAATAAAAAATGTTGAATAACTCCCTCTATTTTTGAGATATCGATCTCAAATTTAAAACTTTTTATTTTTATTCGCAACATCTATAAGCCCTGAAATTTTCATCAAGATCGGATGATAAATAGCGGAGTTAATGTTGTCAGGCACACAGGAAAGCTATTAAACATTTCTTTCCATGAGTAACGGATACATCGAAGTCGGTTAGAGCCGACTTTAACTTACGTTCTCGTTTGATAAATTAGGCATGGTTCACAAAATTAGGTAGTTTTCCAACGACACATACAGGGAAATATAGAAATTCCTTGTAATCTGTCTGCTATTATTTAAGAAGTTTTCCAAATCAACGCCATTTCTCTAGGTTGTAGCGTGTAACCAATATTCAGCTATGCACAGACAAAGGTATCGAGCAGTTGCACGTTGATATCCGGCTCTAGCTCGTCAGCTTTGGGGGTGGAGGTCTTGCTGATACCAATATGTCTCATTGTTACATTAATATGATTAAAATAATAACGTGCTGCGACAAAATAAAAATTCTAGAGAAGTTAAGATCGGTAGAAAACTGACTAACTCGGATCACCTACAAAAGAGTGAGAGAGGGAAGAAGAAAGGAGAGAGATAGAGAGTTTTGGTGTGCGAAGCCACAGGTGGTATCGTGATCGCATGTTGCCCACCCTACCTTAGATCACCGGCCTCAGAATAAATCTGGGTGATCCCTTAGAAAAATACCCTATTACGGCGAGAACGTTAGGTTGAGTTCAGACTTCATTTAGCTCAGATTCATTATAAACTTTGATTCAGGATAATAATATTTGAGACAACAAAAGGATTCCATTACGGAGTAAGACATATAGTTTAGATAATACAAAAATAGAGGACTAAATCCTAATAAGGAACATTATTGTAAATTTGGATTAACGTTTTAGATAAGTATGTATATTAGTATATTAGGCCCAGGGGTTGCTTCTAGAGGCGTTAAATGTACCAGTGACCCCCATTGTTTTTCCCTCCGCAACATTTTTTTCCTGGACACCTACCCCCTATCTCTCCTCCCTAGAGGGGTCCCAATACAAAAATGACACTTTTACAAAATTGCCCCCCCACCTCTTTAAAACTCTTCCTAGAAGTATAAAATGTATGACCAACTCCCATTATTTTTTGATTCCCAATTTTGTTCTTGGCACCCACCCCCTGTCTCCACTCCTTAGGGGGGCTCCCATACAAAATTGATAAAAAATTCATGTTTTTTTTGATTTTGTACCACTGCCACTTGACTACCACTCCAAAGTGCCTCCTAGCCATGGAAAATTTAAGAACAACCTCAACTATTTTTCCCTTCCCGACATTTTTGTCCTTGGCACCTACCCCCTATAACCCCTCCCTAGGAGGGTTCCCATACAAAAATTACATTTTTATAAAATTGTCCTCCAACACCCTAAAACACTTCCCAGGAGGGTAAACTGTATGCCCACCATTATTTTTCACTTCCCAACATATTTGTTCTTGGCGCCCACCCCCTGTCTCCACTTCCCAGGGGGGCTCCCATACAAAATTGATGATAAATGCATATTTGTATGGCTTTACTAATAAAAGGTTATGGCAATATACATACTTAGATGGCAATACACTGGGATGGTAAAATGCTACCGGAGATGCAAGTGAAAAAAAAGTTCCTCGACTTCCTGTGATCGCTACGTATGATGGAAACGAGCAGCTTTTAGGCGTGCCGAAAGTAGCATCAGGGTAAAGGAAAACGCAAACATATCTCGGAGGCGGTTTAAGATTTGTTGAAAAAGTGGAACATTATTGACCGCCTTCAAGCTATTTCGTTCAAAACCACAAAATCAAACACTGGTCAATACCAAGGTGCGTCATCATAGCTCAAGCAATTATTAGAACGAGATCTTTTCTATCTACCATGCAGACATTATATTTATGAACTCCAATTGAGAGAACTGTTCGAATCCCAATTTAGTAAAACTTCCGGAACAGGAGTGCTTTTATATTGCCATTTCAAAGAAAAATGGGAAGAAATAAAGGACGAACCGTACTGCTCTGGTACAAAGGATGACCTAGTCGCTACCAAAATACCAGCTCCAGTACAAGTTGACGTTAGGACATTTTGTGTAGCTCAACTTAACAAAAAACAGCCCCGAACAGACTATAAAGAATTTCTGCAAATTGTAATTTTGTTCCTTGGCGAAGACATGCCCAATTACAACTTCAGCCCTCCAGGGGCCGTCAGTCATGCTCGATGGATGGCTAAGGCTATATACGGCATAAAAATATTTTTGTTTCGGAAGCATTTTCGATTGACTGCGAAAGAATTGAAATGGCTCCGTGATGTTTGCATTTTTATTGTCACGCTTTACATAAAGGCATGGTATAGCAGCACCAGTGCTATCGAGGCTCCTAATCAGGATATTAATTTTTTGAAATCGGCTGCGAAATAGTTCGATCCAAAGGCTTTAGTGGCGAAATATTGTGGGCATCTGTGGTACATCAGTGGCGAAACTTTAGCCCTTTTGTTATTTGATGTTCCTTTTGACATCAAACGTAAAATGGCCAAAATGATTCTTGAATTTGAAAGAGTCAAAGAAGAACTCGAATAAATCCTTTCTGACATTGAGGAGGAGATGGATCAGAGCGATAATTCAGGCAGCTATTCCGAAGCATTTGAATCGGCGATGATTACAAAGAAGTTAGCGAAGGACATTCCCGTACAGGCCAAATTGTCGGCTATAAGGGAGTTAAAAGAATTTCGATAACATCAAATCAAGTAAATTAATTCATCACGAGAGATTTAAGCGATTTCGTGACGTATGAATTAATCAAACTTTTCGAATTGTCTACCGATTTCCTTTCAACCGATGCAGAAAGCTGGGCAGTGCGCGAAGACTACCAACAAACCTAAGAGATCTTGCACAACTTACATGTTGTCAACGATACAGCTGAAAGGGGCGTAAAATTAATGGAAGATTATAATTATTTCTTATGCCGAAACGAAAAGGAAAAAAAAATTTTATTGCAGGTCGTCAGCGCCAATCGGAAGGCATTTCCGCTATGTTATAAAAATAAACTAATTTGATTTTTAAAATCACATGAAAATTAAAGTCATGTTTAAATTAAATTTAAATTTATGTAGTGAATATGGTTTTTGTACTTTTGAAGTAATATGTAAATGTCAGGTATATTGACATAACATTGTATTAATAAATCCATACATTCATGCATTTTTCATCAGTTTTGTATGGGATCCCCCCTAGGGAGTGGAAGCAGGGGGTGGGTAGCACCCATTGGGTGCCAAGAACAAATATGTTGGGAAGTGAAAAATAATGGGGTTTGGTCATACATTTTACCCTCCTGGGAAGTGTTTCAGGGTGTTGGAGGACAATTTTATAAAAATGTAATTTTTGTATGGGGACCCCCCTAGGGAGGGGTGATAGGGGGTAGGTGCCAGGGACAAAAATGTCGGGAAGGGACAAATAGTTGGAGTTGTTCTTATATTTTCCATGGCTAGGAGGCACTTTTGGAGTCGTAGTCAAGTGGAAGTGGTACAAAATCAAAAAAAAACATGAATTTTTCATCAATTTTGTATGGGAGCCCCCCTAAGGAGTGGAGACAGGGGGTTGGTACTAAGAAGAAAAACGTTAAGAATCAAAAAATAATGGGAGTTGGCCATGCTTTTTATACTTCTAGGAAGAGTTTGAAAGAGGTGGGGGCAATTTTGTAAAAATGTCATTTTTGTATGGGGACCCCTATATGGAGGAGAGATAGGGGGTAGGGGTCAAGAAAAAAAATGTTGCGGAGGGAAAAACAATGGGGGTCACTGGTACATTTAATGCCTCTAGAAGCAACCCCTGGGCAGCTATGACCTTATATATCAATTTTCGACCATTTTTCGCGAACTTTGACCTTGATGCTGGATCACTTCCCCCCACCCCACCCCCAAAATATTTTGGCTCACGCATTTTTTTACCCAACCTCGCAGATTGAGAGGCTGGAGCAAGTCGAAATAGAAAAATCGTGCACTAAAACATGCCTAGTGCACATGTATTGAGTAGAAAGTCAAAATTAGAGTGAAATACTGCAAGTTGCGAGTCAGGAGTAGTAAGGTTGTAAATGGGAGTCCAATCACATTTACTAAATTCAAGCGCTAGTTTCGCATAATCAATATTTTTTAGGTCTCTATATTCATGGGAATGGTCAATATGATCTAGGGCTAAGTCATAAGTCAGAAAGGTAAGATCGTGCTTCGAAAAAGCTGGTGCTGAGACCTGATCATAAATTAGAATTTTGCTGGGATCGCTGACAAAGAAGACATCTAACAGGGTGTTAGAATTATTTGTGAAGTGTGTGGGTAAGGTGCTGTTGACTACACTTAATCCAAGAGATTACATATCTATTTGGAGGTGAATTTCATTAAGCAAGTTACTATTCATGTCACCAGTCAATATGACATCGGAATAAGTTATGGAAATGTCCGAAAGTACATATAGCAGGTTGGAATATTCAATATGCCGATATGTTCGATAAATACACCCAATCAATATTTGGTCACCAGGGCTGTTACTTACTATTTCTATAAATAAAAATTCTATTGCACTCTCAGGGGAATTCTTACAAACTATTCTACTATTTCGATTTTTTCTAATATAAACTTCAACGCCACCGGCATGACTTACACGGTCTAAACGGTACAACATGTAACCATCACAATCAAACAGAACATCACAGGAATTACTAACAAACCACTTCTCAGACACACATATAACAACTACATTTGAATTTACAAATAAGTATCTAAGCTCGTCCATTTTCTTAAATATACTCTGCGAATTAATGTGAACCACATTTAAACCGTTTCTCTGTTTGCTCAGGATTCTAATAATGCTGCTTGCTATGGAACTACTAGGTATTAACTCCATTGATGAGATGAGGGCCTATTAGACAAAATTAACAATAAAACTATTAAAAATTAAGATTAAGGTTAAATAATGTAATAAGCAAATACATTCTATTTTATTCTCGAAAGCTCTCCTGCTGTTGCGACGCTTCCAAGACAGCTGGAGCATCAATGGGAGCACGAACTTCGTTGGTAACAGAAACAGAAGGGGTGGAAGAGAGCAAAGAATGACCGTTGCAGTGGACGCTGTCGCTCGCATTAGGCTGATGTCAGAGTGCGCGCGATAAGCGATGCTACGCGAGAAGCGATAATATATAATATCTTGCTATTAGCAATTCGAGAAGATGACATAGTGATAGCTTTGAGCAAAGCGAGTTGCATTGATCAATTGTAATTTGCTTTCAGAATTTACCATAATAATACAAGGTGCGGCCAGTAGTGAAAGCATGCAACTCAGAGAGCGCGAGCTTTATTTTCTGTGATTATTGTAAGCGCAATTCCTTGAGAGCAGCGATTTGCATTGTTCTATTTAAGTTATTAGAGTGGGCGTGATGGAATAAGACGAAGAATATTTCGCTACAAGAGCAACGATTAATTTTGTTAACAAAAATAAAGTTTCCACCCACTCAACCGAAATCGAAATGAAAAAGGAGAGAAATATATTTCAATAATATGGGTCATTCTTTTTGAAACCGAACGGTTTTAAAATTCGCCATTTTTGATTTAAATAAAAAAAATTCCAATTCTCTCGACACTCCCACCAAAACGATTTTCGGTTTTGCAAAAAAATTTTTTTGGTATTTTTTTAAACAATTTTAAAAATGGTCAAAATCGAAAAAAAGGAAAGAAGCGATTTTTAAAAACTTGGTTTCTCAGGTTTGGTTTATCGGACAGGTCTCGTGTTGATAGTGCTGAATAGTATTTAACAGTATCTATCAAAATCCAAATTTAATAACTTTTTAAATTGTTTAATAATATTAGGAATTGTTGCTAAGGTTTATATACAATTTTTTCTCAGTGATAACCACCATGATATAGGTTCTAAGAATATACATTTTATTGCCCTAAACATAACTTAAATTACGGTGCTTTTAAAAAGATGGAAACAAATAAAAATATGCTCTTAAATAAAGCTTTGCCACAAAATCAGTTTTAAAGCTATGTGATTGAAGCTTAGCAATTAAGTTTATGTTTATCAAGCTTTTTAAAAATGTCAACTTCTCGCAGATCGAACGGCATAGCGTCATATCTCCGACGTCAAATCTCCGACCAGAACATTTTGCGCGGGGATATGACGTTTTAAAACGACATATCTCCGACAGGAAAAAACGCGTCATATCTCCGCGCGGAGGTATGTCGGTTTGAAACGTCATAACTCTGCTCGGAGATATGACGCTTTCAAAAGTCATAGCTCCGCCGTTGATCAGAGCGGAGATATGACGTTCTAAAACGACATATCTCCGACAGAAAAAAAACGTCATATCTCCGACAGAAAAAAAGCGTCATATCTCCGCGCGGAAGTATGTCGTTTTGAAAAGACAGAAAATATCAAGTTGTTTAATTTGGCAATTCTTTTGATACACTTTAACTAGGAATCAGGGCTTAATACCGGAACCAGTACCGGAACCGTTAACCGAAATAAACCGTTTCAAATCATACAACCGGAACCTATACAAATTTTAATTTGAGAACCGAAAACCGTTTACCGTTATTAATGGAACCGATAGCACCGGAACGAAACCGAAACGTTGGTACCGGTACTGTTTCGGTTTTTTTTACCTTTGCAGAGTTATAGCCCAACCTACAGGATGCTAAAATATTTGCAGCGAAAGACGTTTTCAACATTTGCTCCAGTTTTGCGGCTGCAGATAACGACTTTCTTCTGCACCGGAAAGTGTGGGACTCAGTTCGCGAAACTGAACGCATATTAGGACCAGCGGAGGTGTTCACAACTAAACTTCAAGCCCAAAATCTTGTTTTGGGTGATTTGAATTCCGTTTGGATACACTGCAAATTGGGAAAATTCAAAAATTCGTCGTCTCAAGCTATCTTCGTCGTAAATAGCTACTGGATTCCATTAGGACTTTTCTCGCACGTTTTCGACACCATGAAAACATTCTTAACTGGTGGTCAGAATCCTCCACAAAGTTCCAAAAATTGTATGATGTGTGATTAAATGTGAAACCATTAATTTTGTGTTGAATTTTGATTCGTTTTATTACACATGAATAAAATGATTTTGATTTATCTCAGAATTTAAGTTTTCCAATATTAAAAAAAGATAGCACCTGTAGTACCGGTACGCACCGGTATACCGAAATAAAAATCCGGGTACCGTATCGAAACCGAAAACCGAAATTAATTGAAAACCGAAATAGAACCTTAAACCGAAACATTCATTTCGGGACGTACCGGAACCGAAATTCGTTTCGGGATTAAGCCCTGCTAGGAATTGATCAAGCTATTTAATTACGTTTATAAAATAATTTTACAATTTTTCAACTTTTGAAAAAATAAAAATAAAAGTGCCTAAAAGGGAAAAGATGTCTCTGAAAAAGCACTAAACACAGAGACTTAATATTTTTTCCCTGTTTTAAAGGATGAATTTAGAATACTAATTTGTAAATTAGAAAAAAAAATATTAATTTTATTTATTTAAAATTTTTTATAACATGTTGAAAAGTGCACCTGCAGCTTCCCCTGTGTTCCAGCGCATTTGTCGAAAATTATTTTTTTTATTTTTTTTATATATTATAACAAATATTTTTATTTCTTTTAATAACATTTTTTTTTGCTTCAAATTATTAGAATAAGTATTTTTAAAATATATTTAAGCCATTTACATATATTTTTTTAATTTTCTTGTAAAAATCGTAAATTTTGATCAAAAAATCTAAAGTTTACCTATTTAATTACGCCCTATTTTGTCGGCGTAACCTAAAGAACTTTACGTCAAAAAAATCGTTGTTTGCAGATTATTAGGAAAAAGAAATCATGTGGATAACTCAAATGGTTCCAAAGTTATGATTTTTGCAAGGTGTTTTGGGAAAACGAGCCACTGTGCGCCGCTTCATAGACGACATATGTATCTCCGCCGTGTAAAAAACGACATATCTCCGCACGGAGATATGATGATTCAAACGGACACAATTCTGTCATTCCTGTTTTGCACTTTTGTCAGTGAACTGTAAACAAAACCCTAAATTAAAAGAAAGTCTTAGTCATCAGATTTGAGATGAGAGATTATGACATCTGAAGGTATACAGTACCATTAATTTAATTAAACAAAGGGAAGCCCAGATAGCCCGAAAAACTGTAGTTTATTGAATTTGGTCAATTATTTTGTTTTTTACAGTGGTTCAAAATTGAACAATTTTTAAAACTGATAAGTTTTGGTTTTTTTTTTGGTTTCAAATGTCGCGTTTGGGATCATATAAAAACCAAACGGAAATACCGATTGGAAAATTCCGATTACAATTAACCAAATTTAATAAAAAGTTAACTTTTAATTAGTAAAAATATTTATTTAATTTTAAGTAGTTTTACAACTACATTTTTAATAAATCGTTTTAAAACAAGAAAGAAAGTCGGTCAAGCCCGACTATAACATACTCTGTACCCTTACACTCGCATTTGCTCACGAGTCAAACGGCCAGTTAACACCCACCCCACCCATAGCCTAAGCATTGCGTTCAGCAGAAGCAATCTTAGTGAGAGAGAGAGAGAGAGAGTGAGAGAGAGAGAGAGAGAGACTTAGAGAGCGCACTGCGTTGTGCGTTGTGTGTTAACTGGCCGTTTGACTCGTGACCAAATTCGAGCTGCGACATTAAGGGTGCAGAGTATGTTATAGTCGGGCTTGACCGACTTTCTTTCTTGTTTTTGTTTGGTTTTTCGTGTGGTAGCATACAATATTGATCAGTAACAAGTTTGGGAGCGAATACTAAGAATTTTTTCCAGACATATCTTTTGTATGGCAGCTATACTATATAATTGGCAGATTTTCATAAAACTTGGTGGAATTGTGTAAAAGCATAGAAAACTCAAAAATACGAGGTTTGGGAGCGTTTGCTTTGAAGACAAAAAAGTTTTTCTCACTAAAACTAGTTTTTTGACCGATCCTTCCTATGGCAGCTATTTGCTAAAGTCATCCGATCCAGCCGGTTCCGACAAATGTGCAGCGTATTTGTACCAAAAGGCTTCGTGCAATGTTTGGTTAAGATAGCTTTAAAACTGACGGAGGAGATAGCATAGAAACAGACGGACAGACGGACGCACAGACGGACGGACACACGGACAGATTGACATGGCTATATCAACTCAGCTCGTCATGCTGATCAAGAATATATATACTTTGTGTGGTCCGAGATGCTTCCTTCTACGCATTACAAACATCTTGACAATTTTAATATACCCTCTACGAGGGTATAAACAAATAAAAAAGTTTGTATGAGATGCGGTATCTATATATTTAGTGTTTTTGGTATAATTTTATATAATCAACACAAATCAATAGATATTAATTACAACATTTTGAACGACGTACAACGATCGCTGTTTCGAGAATAACCAAACTCTCTTATTAGCGGACTTGCTTTGCTGTTCACACTTTAAACAAACATACCAGTTAGTATGTAAGCTTATTCAGGGGGCGAATAAAAACATAGAATTCCAATGTTGTAAACTCTCAGCCCGAATTTTGGCTATGGATTTTTTTTGTTTTTTTTTTGTTTGAATTTATTAATTCTGCTACTTATGGCTGCTGCTAGGTGTTTGGGCTATCCGTCCAATGATTCTCTTTAGTAGTGCCAAGAGTTTTTTGTAATACACCCTGATTGCTTACCTCTGTTCTTTTTTATGGAGTTGAAGTTTTTAATAATTGTGATTCAGAAAGCTAAAGGAAGCTCCAGGTAGCATTTAATAATATAGAACGTTATATATAATCGAAAACGAACTGACAGAATATCCGATGTATCTATTAAGATATTTAATTTACCCCTGCAGTCGTGGATGGACGTAAGAAGTCTAGTTCTTTTACATAAAATAGTTTGGACTCATGAACCTTCATACCTGTACCAGAAACTTAATTTCAGTATGTCAAGAAGAACGAACAATATTATATGTAAAAAAGTTAGGCTTGCATTATCAGAAAAGCATTTCTTTATCTATGCTGTTCGCTGTTAGAACCTACTACCACACGATATTAAGACTATAAGAAACGCCACGCAGCTTAGGATTAAATTAGAATCGCACCTACGAACCACAAACCATCAAAGCTAAAAGTAAATAAATAAATAAAATATTTTTAGCTATTTATCAATGTTAAATATATGTAAAACTCAGATATGTATTGAATGTTTAGATTTAAGATAATACTTAAGTAGGATCATAAATGTTTCATTTCTAAATTTAATATTTTTTGTGACTAGCGCTTTAAATTATAAGTATAATGTACTTGTAGCGTTAGCATGATTAGCCAATAAAGAAAGAAAGAAAGAATACATATCCTCTCATATACTCTTTGGGGTTGGAAATGAATATTTCTATGCGAAAAAAAATTATCAGGAAAATGTATTTCCTGTACACAGAGAACTCAGAGGACTCAACTCAAAATAAGAACGAAATGCTCTCAAATTTTATGGGGCAATTGTTCAAAATGTTCTTGGAATGAAGAAAGTTCAACACGATCGGTTCAAAACTGTTCCTTAAGTACTGTATCTTTCCTCTACACTCAGAAAACAAATCGCCCTAGAATCAACTAATTCGCCATAATTTTGTCGCCAAGACAAGCTTGCCCTAATTATTAGGGTATCTTTTTTCTCGAAAATATGTCGATTTTTTCTTGAAATTAAAAAAAAAAATTCTAAAAAACAGTCCTTGTGGCCGAATTTCTAGTTTTTGGAAAGGACTTCTCTAAAAAATAGAAATTATTTCTTATTAATAGTCTGAAAATTTTTTAGAAAGAGCTTTTCTCAACATTTCTCATTTCCTAGGCACCATTATACTTTAGAAAAACATTTATAATAAGAAGAAATATATTTCCTAAATAATAAAAATATTTTTATTTAAACCAAGAAAATACTTTTCCGCATTTCAGAAAAATTTTCTACATATAAAAAATAAATTTCTTTATAGCAGAAATTTTTTCTGGGATTGAGAAAAATAATTTTTTTAGGTCGAATTTCTAAAATTTAGGGAGATTTTTTTTCTGAGCGTAGGAATGCAGAAGACTAAGCTTAGCAGGAAGTCACAAATAGGGAAACCCGTGCTTACACTGTTTTTGACATCGTTTGCGCTCATCTTAATTTTTTTTTGTCAGTATAAAGAACAACCCATAATTGCATTTGTTTTTTCTTAAGCAGCCTAGTACATAAAAACCAATTGTCATTCATAAATTCATTTCGCATTTTAGCTAACCACAAAGCGTTGAACTTTCTTGTGGTTTTCCCGGCCACTTAAGTTCAGAATGCTTCATTACTTGGCTTGTCGTAATGATTAACTGAGGTTTTTGTTCTTTTCCTCTAGGAATGCAAAAGACTATGCTTAGCCAGAAGTCATCTAGCCCCGTCTGCCCATCCCGTAAGCAAATGCGCACCTCAAATTTGTAAAGATTAGCACACAATTCGCACACAGTTAACGCCATATTCCATTTCCATCCTTATTTCGAGGCCGGGTTCAAGGCTGTGCATTGTCTAATCTAAAAGCTCCTGGCTGACAAACATTGACATTTTCTGTTATGTAATCAGTCGCCTCAAGGTAAACTACAGCAACAACAGAAACACGTGCGCACTGCGCCGCAAAGTAGACGCTATAAATTGTCACATAAAAATGTATACTTTATTTTCAGTCGTCTTTGTATTTTTTCTCGTCTTGCCAAGACGTGCATGGAAAACGAAAATACGTACATATGTTTTGGGATAGGCGAAACAAAGGCAAAATAAGGCCAACAAAAGCATGATAAATTATCAATGTACGTAAATCTATTTATACCCACTAAACTCGTGCAAATGTATGTAAAAGGCAGAAGGAAACATTTCCGACCATATAAGATATTTATAATCTTGATCAGAATCAACAGCCAGGTCGATATAGCAATGTCCGTTTGACCATCCGTCTGTAGATTGCAGAGCTGCAATGTAACACTGCTCGACGAGTGAGAGTCGATCTTCCCCCATTGGACCAAACCATCTTTTTCTAAAGTAAATTGGCCCGCTGATCACGAAAATCGCCATAAAAAATTTCAGTTCTCGATATATTAGCGATAATCTTTTTATTCGATTTTTCCAAGAGTTGCCCCCACTTAAACTCTCATAACTTTATTATTTTCAACCTAAAGTAATTTGAAAACAATCAAGGAAGACCGCTGTAGTCGAGTGTTTCAGTAACAATATCAGATTTAATATGTTTTAATTCTAAGAACGTAGTATTTTTGTGGTTGAATAGAGTGGAGAGTATGCGTCCCTTGTATAGTAATGCAGTTGAGAAACCGTGATTTTAAAAGTGCTGCTGTATTATAGTGACTTGTGGCTAAAGAGACTAATCATTGGTAATTTGAAGGATGTATATAACGCATTTAAGCAACAAGCTCTCACAGTCTAAATCGGTTTGTCGAAATTTTGTTCCTTTCGACCACTTCAGAAGACCACACAGAATTTTTAAAATCACGATTTTCGAAATTCAAAATTATCAGCGGTGTCACAGAAATCTCTTCCAACCAAATTCCAATCCAAAACCAATTCTCGGTGTCACAGAAATCTCTTACGGTTGTTTTCAAATCTCTCGTGCTTTGTTAGGAGATTTAGCAAAATTCACCACCCAAACAATTTTGACAAGTAAAATTAGTTTTGGAAATGTAAACAACATTATATTTCTGGATATGTTGCATCAAATTAATAAAATATTTAATTAGTTTAAACATTGAAGTTTGCGCTTTAATTATTATTCGCAAAACCCACCAAAGTCTTTCATATTAGTCAAAAGCAACCACCTCACGTGGCGCATTCTGCAGGTTGCGACGCCCTCTATGTGACAGTTAGCTGAACTGGGCTGGAAAGTTATACTTCATGAGTGCCGCGAACATATTTTTAAATTTCTCATTTTTTTTTTGGAGAATATGAAATGAATATATATAAATTTGAATTATAATTTAAAAATGCATCATAAAACATATAAAACAATCAATAAATATCAGTTGAACATCAAATTACCCGTTAACTAAAAAAAGGGAAACGTTTTTTGCGAGAGATGCACCCCTGTTTTTAGAGATGATAGTTCAATTGGAAAAGCTTCTGTTCTAACAAGATTTTCAAATAAGAAAATGAAATCTCTTGAAGGTCTAAGACACCGACGAATCTTTCGAGCGATTTGCAAGCCAACCGAAGATGAAATCTCTAGAGATTTCTGTGACACCGCTGTATACAAAGGACACAAACTCTCCACTCTATTCAACCACAAAAAACTATCTTTTAATTTACTCACATTCCGAAAAATCTAAAATTGTTAGTTTCCAAAAAAAAAATGAATTTAAAATAGGAAAAAAAAACCATAACTCTGGAACCATTCGATTTCCCATTTACAGCTTAATACAGTAAATTCCTGGACACAAACCCAAATTTTGAGAAAAAAATGAAAAAAAAAGCGGCAATTAATTGTTGTTTAAGTGCGGTATCCACGGGTCGCCAAAAAATTTCTTGTGAAAAAGTTGATATTCCGCAGATTCTTAACAGAGTCTGCTAAGCCTATGTTAATAACACGATAGCACAATTTACTCTGTCGATAAACGTTTCAAAGAAACCTTGCGCTGCTCTAGCGCTGTTAAATATGCCCGCGAACTTACAAACAACACCTGGCAGGATTATGAATATAACATAATTAATGTGCTATTTTAATATATTTTTATTATTGAATGAAATTAATAATAAATTAATTGTTAGTCTGAGACTTGGCGGCGTATATAGCTCCGCTGAACTCGAAAATGGTATTGGGCAGCGGAGCCCTGTCAGGGAAACGTTAAGAAATGGAAGTGATTTATAAAGTTGAAGTTTGGTTCGCCCATTTCTTACCTTGATATAATTGGCATTGATGTAGGGCACATCCTCGTTGCCCGATCAGCTTTTGCTCGGTCACCTTCAGGGGGTCAATTGAGGCTGCACTATCCGCTATACTACCGCTTGATATGAGGCCAGCACTTCGCTGTCCACTGAACTGGGAGCGGGCATTTGGTTTGTGGGCGTTTTACTGTCGCGATCATTGAGCACCTGCGGCTGTTCAATGATTTCCTTTTGGTCTGTTAGCTGTGATCAAAGACATAGTTGAGGCGAATCAAATCGAACTGATTGACGGGACTGGAGTGTGAAGTGTTTGAATGCTGGCCAAATAGATTTTAAGCTCCTCGCTTGTGGTTTGTGGTAACAGGAGACGCCACATGATGTTACAGACCGTGCTCCGATCCGCTGGTGTTCTCTGGCGGGTTTCCGAGTGTTTCTTATCAGCCAAGTCCAGTACCTCGCTCCTCACTTTCACGGCGTTTAGTAAGTTCAGCTTGACCGCCATAGAAAACGCCATTAGGCGACGCTTTCTGTAGGAATCTTTTTTAGCTGCGCTCATTTTCAATTTGGCCTTCCAATTTGGCCGCACAAATTAGAATCGAAACCTATTTTGCTCACGTCACGGCAAAAAAAAGAGGCGTTAACAGCACTTAAAGGCGATGTTAACTTTGTACAGAACGTAGTGGCAAACGTAAGCATTTTTCGCGATTGGTAAAAACCGAATATGAAACGGCCACTCGAAAAAATTCCTTATCTGTTTTTTTTATATACAGTTTTTCATTCCGCTGCCGTTTCCGTACCCATGGACACCGCCCTTTACTCTATTCCGCGATTTGGTAACCAAAAACCTTAAACAATTTTTAAGTGTAAGTAATTTGAAAGTTTGGAATCGGATGTAAATTTATAGATTTTTAAAATATTTTTCTTACCAATGGCGTTGGATAGCAAGCAATTGAAAATAATTAAATTTTGTAAGTAGCTAAATTTTTAAATCCTTTTTTCTCGCGAATTAAGCATATTAAGCAATTCATGTCAGAAAGGGCCTTAAGGTCAACGTCGTGTGCAAGAAGATGTAGATAGTAAACTTGAATACCTATTTCTAGAAGTAACCACTTATGCAAACTCTGCAAAAATGTTAATCGGGTGCGTGCATAGACCTCTCCGCTCTATTGACTATACAAATGTTTTAAGTATTCTAACCACTCTCACTTGGGCATATACTGACGTTATTATAACGGGTGATTTTATTGTTAGTCAGTTATATATTAGTCAGTTATATATTGATCGAAAGCCATCTTTCGACGGATATTGAATCCCTTGGTCTTAAACTGGTAAACTTCACACTATCCATTCAAATCAAAATTATGCTGTATGATCAGGTGTCTGTCCCAGCGTTCTCTAAGCACGACCTAATATTCCTTACCTACAAATTAGTTATTGAGCCGGGGGACTATTCCTTTGAATATGATGACTATAAAAACATTGACTATATTTCTCTCGAATACGATTATAGTCTATGCAGTCTATAGTCTATGCAGGTACCCAATTTTCTTACCTAGGCAGGGTACAAGGTAAATGTCAAAAAATATACCTAGGTAAGGTAAAAGGTATACGAAATTTTCAGTACCTAGGTAAAGGTAAAGGTACAAAAAAGGTACTTTTATTTTAAAAGAATGGTTAAAAATGGAATATTGTGATTTTATATTATGTTTCATTATTAAACTTTATCTTATATGCTATCTCGATTTTTAAAAATAACAACAGCTTCGAGTATTTCGTCACCTTGTCTGTTTCTTACAAGTCTTCAGAATCCTTTGTATTTGAACTCTCATTGACAACAGTTTCAAAATTTTCCATAATATCTCCAACAAGCCAATCTTTACAATTTAGTTGTTTAAATATGGTTTTATTTAAATTTTGGAAGTATCATAGTGGACAAAACCAAGTCTTTTTCTCGCTCGAAGTCAAGTTTTCAATAAATGAAAATCGTTTTAAAACTCCTTTTTTAAGAGCATCTTTCTGTGGATTACAATATTTCAAATTATTCAAGCATTTAAGTTTATGTATTACTAGAAGAAAATTAGGCAGAAAAATCCTAAATAACAACGGGATTCGCCCTGCCAAAGATCAATAGCCTTAGCGAAAATGTCATTTACATTATTTCATGATGGCATGAAAACTGTTCCATCTTGAGGCGCAAAGATTTAAGCTTACAAATTTTCTTAACATCATCTGCAGTTACTAAGGATCTGTTATCAGCATTCCGAATCGCCGTTGTTTTCGTTAAGGAAGAATTATAGAGCCTGTTCTGCATCTTTCGTTACAACTAAGTTCAAACTGCGTGATTCACTTCCGAAGTGCCTTGGCAAAATAATTTCTGCAACAGCTGAACTATCCAGGTTTATTACCTTTAAATCGGACTGTTATAAATACTGTTCACTATAAATGCTTTACAAAGTTGGATGATTTATCTGCAACTGTTCCACATATATTGGTATTTCTATGTCCGTATTTGCTGCAGCTGATATAGTAGCAAGTATTTCATGTGTGTGGGGAGAATCGCACAAGTTTATATGTGAGCACAAGAGGATGACTATGTAGATTGCATATGCATATGGATGTATACCTATATAGTGGCCAGTTACACCCAAGTAGCTTTTGTTATTGCACTCCCGATATCGGCAGCCGTACTAACAAAATGAGTATTTTGAAAAATAACATCGATATTTTTTTTATACAGCCGCGCTCCTATTTTCACTTTCGTAAAAATTTCTCGATTTAAAACCGGGTTTCAGTACAAAATTGGTATTAAAATCACAAAATTTTTGCGAAAGTGAAAATATGAGTACGGCTAATAGTCAGCCTTCCTCTTATCTAGCATGGATTGTATAGTTTTTGCACAGAGTATGTTTACCGGACGTCCAGCGAAAGCCACAAACAGGTTCCTGAAACTTTTCTTTTCAACATGGCAGAGCGGCAACATCTTGGATATAATGTAATCGGAGCGAAAAAATTACGTACGAAAAGTACCTAGTACCTTACCTATTGACCACGTAAATGAAAATTTTTATTTTTTTTATTTATTTATTTAATAGAGTTCACAAATTTGCTGTCAACATAATAATAATTTATTTATTTAGAGTCGACAAACAAATGCTGTCAACAAAAGTATAAATACGTTACAAAAAAATTTTATGAGCTAAGAAATCTAATAAAATTACAAAATAAACTAATAACGACTCCGACACGGTGGGGGTATTTTATTTGCCCGTTCGGCCAGCTATGCCCCTATTCACTGCCGATTGTAGTCAGAGACGTTATTAGAGCTAACAAAAGCTTTAATAATATAGAGATCGAGAAAAGGGAGAGAGAGAAAAAACCAAAACCTATAGTTATGTAGGAGCAAAGGAAAAAACTAAGATAATATAATAAATTAAACTAAAACAGAGATAGAGAGAAAGAGAGAAAACTATCTAAAAGAAAACTTTAAAAATAAAAAATGTATAATGTAAATGTAAAAAGTGTAATGTAAACTTAAAACTAAATAACCGGAAAATCTCTGACCCGGTGGGGGAGGATTTTTTAGCCAGTCCGACAAGCTATGCCCCTACTCACAGCTGGGAGTGGTCAGAGATTTCCCCGGAGATAATTATAGAGAGACGTTTTTAGAGAGAAGAGAGAGAGATCTGTTGAGAGCAGGTGATTGAGATCATTGTAATTCTTACATAAAACCCGAAATCGATTATGCTGGGCAGAATCAGTTGTGCATCTAGACAAGA
>JBAMBO010002574.1:0-218274 GCA_037044535.1 Lordiphosa magnipectinata | reverse complement strand
GACCAAATCATTCTGAAAGGGTGTGATGGTAGTATAAAAACCCTGTCTGGGTTTGGTCTGATTAGCTGCCGTTTTCTTTTTAATGCACTTTTAACTTTTCAGCTTCAGAGCAGTACTAACGATTCCATATCTCGTAACCTAATTTGAGTTTTGCTCGAAAAAACGAACATTTTCGGTAAAAAAGTAAAAATTATAAAATTTTTTTAATTACAGTTTTTAAGTTATGTTTTCTTACTATTTTCTTGATTAAATACAAAACAATCGAAATTTTTGACTGTGTCGGCCAATTGGTACCAAAAATTGTAATTTTTCGAGTTTTGGTTCCAATTCTACATGCTTAACGGCCCGTAACTTTACGAAGGATTAATCGAATAAACTTGATATGTTCCAATCTTTTGTTTATCTAAGTCCAAGCTTCGTTTTTGTCCTGCATACCTTAGTCAAATTCGTTACAGTTTTCAAGACAAAGTCGAAAAACAGTACAAAATGAGAGGAAATCATGATGATTTAAAGACATTTTTGTAATTTTGAGTAAAAAGATGTGACTTTTTTGACTTGCTACTTAAGAATGTTTTCTAAGCCAAGCCAAGAGCAACGATTTCCTCTAAGACGTCAAAGCGAAATTGCAAATAGTTCATAGTTAAATCAGAAGCTGAAAACTTCAAAGTGCAATAAAAAGAAAACGGCAGCTAACCAGACCAAACCCAGCGAAGGTTTTTGTACTACCATCATACCCTTTCAGAATTGGTTGGTCCCGACTCTATTAACTTTTTAGTGTTGCACAGTGTTATTTGTTAGATCAGGTACTATTGCTTTGCGGATCTTGTTCAGTCTCATTTGTTCAGTCATTTGAATCGTCACGTTTGCTCCGTGACTCTTGCTCAAAAAGTCTTGCACAGTGACTCTCGTTCAGCAACTTTTGTTCTATAAATCTAGGTCAGTTGCTCTTTCTAAGTAGCTCGTGTTCAGCCACTCTCGATTAGTCCCTCTTGCTCAGTGTTTTATTCAGTAAATTGTTCAGTCACTCTTGATCAGTGACTCTTGTTCAGAGACTCTTGTACAAGGAATCTTGTTTCGCACGTTTTGTTCAGTGAATCTTGTTTCCTCTCTTTTTCATTGACTTATGTACAGTAAGATTTGCTTAGGGATTTTTGTTCAGTAAGTCCTAATCAGGTACTTCTTATCAGTGACGCTAGTTCAGTCTCCCTTGCTCGGTGATTTATTCAGTAACTTGTTCCTGCGGTTCCCCACTGTTCCCCCACTATTAAGTCACTGTCAAGTCACTAATTAGTCACTGTTTAGACACTGTTAAGTTACTATTAAGTCACTGTTAAGTCACTTTCAAGTCACTTTGAAGTCTTTGTTTAGTCACTGTCAAGTCACTGTCAAGTCACTGCTTAGTCACTGTTTAGTCACTGCGAAGTCGCTATTAAGTCACTGCTAAGCCACTGTCAAGTCACTATGAAGTCTTTGTTTAGTCACTGTTTAGACGCTTTTTAGTCAGTGTCAAGTCACTGTTTAGTCACTGTTTAGTCACTGTTAAGTCACTGTCAAGTCACTATTTAGTCACTTTTAGTCACTGGGGGTGAAGCAATGAGGCACAACCGTTCATTTCGATCGCTTTCAAGGAACTCGCTTGGCATTTCAGTGTGTATGCTAGACACAGCTATCGAGTATCAACGATAAAAGGAATAGAGAGAGATTTTACCCACAATTACCCGGCGGCGCAGAGCTCAACATGTTCTGCCGAAAGTATGCATTACGACTGACGAGAAAGTAATGCAATACAACCGCTGCTTTTCGTTAGAGAGATAGTAATCGGAAACAAACTGAAACAACTAATTGTGCCACACACGAGCCGATGTCTATTTCGTTCGCTTTTGTGCCTTCCCCCCTCATCCATAAGCGTTTTTTGACATTTCTTTAATTTTCTATTCTACAAAACACGATTATGCAGAGTCAACCATAAATTGAAAAATGCCAAATTGATATATTGGCCATCCTTAAAAAGCTGACGAAAAAGAACATGCCCCCTGATAACGACTTACTTCCCATTTGTAGTCTGGACAATTTAAAGCTTTGTAAAAACATACATTTTATTTATCAAGGAATAACAAAAGAAAATCGTTTAAAATAAATTAATATAAAAACAAATCCATTACTACATCATTACCCACTCATATAGGCTGTAATGCATGTGCATCACCAACCCATATACTTCTCTATCAATAGTACCCACCCGTATACTTTTCCATCTTTAGTAAATTGAATCGTAATACAAGTGCTTTACGACTGAGTATACGATTCCTCAATTGTGTGATGAATTGTAAGCGGACTACGAACATTCTGCATTACAATGTAATGCAGGGTAATAGGAATCCGATGGCAGTTCTGCTATGGCATACTTGTTTTATTACTAGTAATGCAGGATGTGCGCACCCCGTTTACAAAGCGGGCAAAGTAATGCAGATTGTATGCGATGATTTCCTTCATACTGAAGGCAAAGTAATCTAGGAGTAATCGATTTTGTAATGGCAATTTGCGCCGCTGCGTACAGTTAGCCAAAGACAAATGAGAGAACATTAAGCCTAGTACTGAGGGCGTTCGAATTTTCCTTTCGTCACAGTATTTTATATAATTAGAAACACCTTAGCTTTGCTTTGATGCTCATGTGTTTTTAGAAAGTGTTTCAATTTATGTGAAATACTATGACGAAAGGAAAATTCGAACGCCCTCAGTACTAGGCTTTAGGGTGATTCTGTACTTAAAATAATCGAGTCGATTGGCAAAATAAAGAGTTTACGATCAGGGGTGTTCTGGAAATCTCTAGAGATTTTCGTATAAACGCTGGCAACTCAACTAAAACTACGATGACTTTTAAGTGAAGCGACAGCAAAAAGTTCGATTGCTAGATTATATGGAAGCAAAACCGTTCGATTGAAACCTGCTTGGCATTAAACAGTCGTTTTTAAATCGCTGAACATTTGTCATCTGAACTAGTTACCCAAAATATTTTTGACTCTCGACATATAATAGCAAACAATTTTCATTCGAAAAGCAAGAGATTATACCTAAAACTCTATAGATTTCTGGGACACACCCTAATATGTGTATATGTATAATGGAAATTCCAGAATTTTAAACCAAATAAAATTAAAGTATTCCAAATTTTGGGATATGTTTGGCCCAACTCGGTCGATCCAGGATTTTCTTAAGGATATTTCAATCACAAAGTTTTTGTGTTGTTCCCGTCCTTAGCTCGGGTGAGCTCAATTAAAGCTTGAAGTTGGCATATGTCGAAACATTCGCGATTAAATTTATCTTTTTATTGGAATTCGACTTCATTCCACGCTCGAATCTAGTAAATTAGGTTCTGTAATGACTTAAGCTCGTTATTCGTATTTGATCGGCTTGGTGCAAGAATATTCGAATTATACAGAGCTCCATAATTGAAGTAGAATTGCTGAAAAAATGCCCAAGATTGACTGGAGCCCGATATTCAAACTCGTTTTGGTCCCAAAGGAAAATTTCTACAAAAACGCCATGGGACTTTTTTATGTCTTTGTCAACTCGAGGTCATTAGTTGTTTGCACATAACATTGAGAGCCCCCCGGTTCTATTTTTAGTTAGCTTTGTCCGCAACTGCCTCATCATGTCCGGTGTATTATAACTGGTAGAGAATTCCAAGACAACAGTTCGTTGAATTTCCGTACTTTATTTAATCTCGATGCAGGATTATTTGATTTTCAAGTAGGATCGATACTCGAGTTGGAGGATTACCCCAATCCCTTCATACTTTAAATTTCAATGTTCAAATTTCAATTTGATATTGATTTTAGCTCCCCATTTTATAATCTGTACCAAACGTACACAGGTATACTAAGCTATGATCAAAAGAAAGTTACTTCCCCAGCCTGGCAGCAGTGGCGTCATCTATTGGTCAGTTTTGAATATCCCTCATTGTTCGATGCAAGCAGTGGCGCCATCTATTGTTCAGCAGAGCTGCTTTCTGCTGCTACTCCAGGTACAGACCGACTTTCTTACTTGTTTTCTGTATAGAAAGTTGCTAGAGTTCGATTTGTAGTGATGATGGTTCGGTCCATCTTTGTCCGTTGGATGTTCCCAGTTCTTTAAAAGTTTTAAGCATTTAGTTTTCTCAAATGGACTTGAGGTGAAAATAGTTGTTCACTTGTCTAATATCCCATATGGGTTTCTCATAGGAGTTGCTCAGATGGTCTTAAAGTCAATCCAAGAAGCTCAAAAAATGTTTTGATATTAAGAAAAATAGGTTATCTGAGTGTTTCATATGAGTTTTTTGGAAGCTAACTCACAGTAAACTGAGATATTTTTCAGCCATATTATATGAGAGCTCAGACAGGTGAAAATACAGCTTTAGCTTCAGAATGCAAATGTTAAAACTTTTGCGCTAAGAAAACAAGGCTAACTTCAAGTATCAGATTTCAGCTTTAAGGTACCTTCACTCTTTCAAATGAAGTTGTCACTTTATATCTTATACTCAAGCTTCCCCTACTTTTAGTATGACATCTGGTATGAGAGCCTTGAAGAGATGGATGTAATGATTAATCCAGCGCAATCAAATCGCTTCAACATGTTGTCTCATTTGACTGGCATTAAGGTGCAGCCATTTATAAAAAATGTTCAAGAGTAGGTTACAAAAAATAATGACCGAAATTTGTAAAATTTCTCATCAAATACTTAACTTTTCAGACTGATTGATTCGGAGCAACCTGCTGTACATTCATCAGAATTTAACTGGAAACGCTATTATAATCTAACAGAGATTGAATCCTGGTTGGATGGCATACTTTTAGACTATGCACAGGTCACGGAGGGTTTTGTGATTGGCCAATCCTATGAAGGTCGTCCTATACGTGGTCTTAAAATATCTCATCAAGCTGATCGGCCTGCCATTTTCATAGAATCTACAATACATGCGCGGGAATGGATAACAGTGGCCACGGCTACCTGGTTGATCAATGAACTGCTCACCTCTGAGGAGGCCAGTGTTAGACAATTGGCTAATAACTATGATTGGTATATAATACCTGTGCTGAATGTAGATGGTTTTGCGTACACCCATACAAAAGTGAGTGATTGATAAGGGAACACAACTTTTTAACTTTTTTTTTCTTGTACCCAAAGAATCGCATGTGGCGCAAGACACGTCAACCGCATGACAGCTCTTGCTTTGGAGTGGATGGTAATCGTAATTTTGATTCACATTGGATGGAAAATGGTGGTGCTTCTGATGATCCTTGTGAGGATCGATTTGCTGGTCCTAAAGCATTCTCGGAACCCGAAACTAAAGCTCTGTCTGAGTTTGTGATGGGCCTTAAGGATAAAGTAAAAATTTATTTGGCATTTCATTCGTATAGCCAATATCTGTTGTCACCTTTTGGACATACGGCAACCGAATTTCCTGAAAACTACAAAGATCTAATGGAGGTGGGTGAAGAATTTACGAAAGCCATTAAAAGTTTAATTTATGGCACGGAGTATACTCATGGTTCCACAGCCAGTTTGTTGTGTAAGTAATTTTCTTTTAATTAACAAAATGAATGTTGAAAAACTAAAATTGTATTAGATGTGGCCTCCGGTTCTTCGGTGGATTGGGCCTTTAATGAAGTGGACATCAAGATAGCTTACACCATTGAATTTCGTGACAGAGGACGTTATGGTCAAGTGCTACCCGCCACTCATATTATACCCAACTGTGAAGAGTTAATGGCTGGCCTAATTGCCTTAGTTGATAAGGCTCACAGCTTGAATTACATTTAAGAAAATAAATGAAATTTTGTTCAGTGTAATGGAAAGTAAACATAAACAACGGAAATTTAATATAATTCTCACTATCTTTATGGCCCATTGGAAGCAAAGGTATTTGCTGAGTTTAGCTACAAAATAGTGTCAAATTAGTCGATTAATGTCTGCAAAGCATTAAACATGAGGATTATCCACATATTTCTTAGTTTGTCTTTGTTTGTGCTAACCCAAGGGGAAGACAAAGTGCGTTATGATAATTATAGCGTCTATAAGGTTAAGTATGGTAACCTCTGGCAGCGTGGACTTTTACTACAATTGACGGAGCAGCGAGAAAAAGTAAGTTTTGATTTAATTGGAAAGCAGATTTGAAGAGCAAAAATGTCTTTTATATAGTTTCGACTGTGGCATGAGACACAAAATGAATTACATTTGATGGTCAGTCCAAAGGCTTTATGGGAATTTCGGCAGCAAATGCAATTGGTGAATGTCAGCGCTGAAATATTTATAACAAATGTCCAAGAGTAAGTATGAAATGGAAAAATTGTTGACTAATAACACTGTGACACATTTTTGAACTCAAAAAAGTTGATAGCGTTGAGACCAAAAAACTCTAAAGGGTGTGATGGTGGTATAAAAACCCCGTCTTGGTTAGATCTGATTAGCTGCCGTTTTCTTTTTATGGCACTTTGAATTTGTCAGCTTCAGAGTAGGACTAACGATTCCATATTTCGTGAATTATTATACTCTGTACCGAAGGTACATAGAGTATATTAAGTTTGTGCAAAAGTATGTAACACGTAGAAGGAATCGTTTCCGACCCTATAAAGTATATATATTCTTGATCAGCATCAATAGCCGAGTCGATATAGCCATGTCCGTCTGTCCGTCTGTCTGTCTGTCTGTCCGTCTGTCCGTCCGTCCGTATAAACGAAGAGATCTCATAGATGGTAAGAGATAGAGGTTTGACATGTATGGGACATATATTTCTCATACTTGCAGGCAGATCAAGTTTATTTTCAATTTTTGCCACGCCCCCTCTCGCCCCCGCAATTTGGAAAAAACGTCATATCTCCTAATGTTTTGGAGATAGATCGTTTTTTTCTTCTAAAGATACCTTGTAAAAAAAATTATTTATCGATTTGCTGAAGGAATGATAAAGATCGGATGAACGATACTCAAGTTATGGGCAAAAAACGGCCAGCTAACACAACCCACCCCCACACCAATAACCACAGCAACATACCCTAACCGTTCAACACAGGCAATTTTAGTGCGAGAGAGAAAGAGAGAGAGAGAGAGAAACTTAGAGAGCGCACCGCGTTGTGCGCGGGGTGTTAACTGGCCGTTTGACTCCTGAGCAAATGCGAGTGTAAGGGTACAGAGTATGTTATAGTCGGGCTTGACCGACTTTCTTTCTTGTTTTTTATGGCACTTTGAATTGTTCAGCTTCAGAGTAGGACTAACGATTCCATATCTCGTGAATTATTGTGAATTTTGCTATTAAATCTTTGACAAAGTTGTTGCTTGACCTACAAAACATTGCTTTGTGGCAAATCAAAAAAATTACATCTTCATACTCAAAATTACAAAAGTTGACCACAAAAGACAAGTTTTGACCACTTTTGTACAGTTTTTCAACTTCATCTTGAAACCCGTTTCAAATTTGGACAAGTAATACAGCACAAAGTTGTAGCTTAGACAAAAATAAACAAACCGTTAGAACGAACTAATTTCATTTAGTTACTCATTCATATAGTTATTTTTAAATATTTAATATAATTTCTGCTGCATCATGAAAAGACATGTTTTGTATACATACATACATACATAAAAGTAAGTGGGGTAGGAGTTCGTTTTGAGGATATCTATAATATATAAATATATTAAAAACTGTTCAATCTGCCACAGCTCGCGCTACTGTCAACTTTCCAAGGTTTGTAGTTGGTTTATGGTTCCTGGTGATAAAACACATCTCCTATATGGCATTTGGGCATATAAACTTGTCCAGTTTCTCGCGAACCAGGGCGACTTTCGATTACAAATACACTTGTTTCTGGCTCTGATTGTATGCCTGACTCAGTTGCTCAAAATCGGCTTCGGTTAGGTCGTTGCTTTCGATTGAGGACACCTTCTTGTACTTGGGTCTATTGTACTTGTCCCGAATGGCCTGTGTTTTGAGCTCCTCGGAAGTCTTATGGGTTTGACACAACTGTAGCATTACAGTCTTCAGGTCGCTCAATTTATAGGTCGTAGTCTCCTCCAGTTGGGGTGTCCACATTTCCATGCCCAACAAGTGACGTTACAATGCCAGCGAAGCAGCCGATACCAGCGAGGGTAAATAATGCAAAAATGGCTCACCCTCCATTAGAGACAACTCACAAAGCAACAGAGTCAAGTATTTCAACTGCTCGGGCATATCGCACAATACAGCATAGGTGCTGATGAACACATAAGCCGTGGGTGTGCACAAGTGAGCAAGTGTGACTTGCTTCATGCGCAAAACTTGCGTCTTGGTGTAGCTATCGTCGGTGAGAAAGACAAACTCACCCACATCTGGTGGATAGATCTAATCATATTTGGAGGCAATGAACATGGCTGCAGTGCCCACCAATTGCAATTTAGAGCGCACCACCGCCATCTGGCTGAGGAAACGATCAAGATAGGAGACGGCTAGATACAACGTCTCAGTGTCCAGCTAGTATTCCTCGGATACCTCAACCAGCCAATCGACCAGTATGGAGCGCATCGTGTGATTGATGTCCTTCTGCCGGCGCATATATTGAGCTTTGGGGCGATGTTTGTTCTCACTCTCGCGGAAATTCAGCAAGATGTCCATTTGATATTGCACCACCTCAAAGAAACGTTGACGATCATTGCGTGGCGGCAATTCCTTGACCTGCTGCTCCTGTGGTGCCTCTTCATTCTTGCTCTGTTGATTCTTATTTTCATCAGCTATGTCCTGGGCATTGCTGTCGTCAGTTAATTGAACACCGCTCAGGGAGCGATCCACAGACATGGGCGAGAGTACATCAGTAACAGACATGGGTGGACCATCCAAGTCGCATTCATGTTGTATGGCAAAATCGTACTTCACATCGCATAAGTTGAGATTCTCCTTTTCAGCTGCATTAGCCAATGGTTTGCCCACATTTGGCTATGGTATCAACACCTGAGTATCGCAGTTATCCTCATAAACGGAAAATGTCTTCAACTGCTCAACCACGGGCACAACCACATTGGATTTCTTTGAGACGGCTGCTCCAAAGATGGCATTTTCATCTGTTTTTTGGTTGGCCACACCGCGGGATACCACTTTTCCCGATGGCGCTGGCACCAGGCGCGGTACATTCCCATTGTTGGTATTTAGCACCGGAATAGGCCCACAAGCACGTACAACTGTCATAAAAACTCGAAAAACGAACATTTTCGATAAAAAGTTAAAATTTTGTTTTCTTTATTTACAGTTTTTAAGTTATGTTTTCTTAGTATTTTCCTGATTTAATACAAAACAATCGAAATTTTTGACTGTATCAACTGTGACTGTGTTTTTCGAGTTTTGGTTCCAATTCTACATGCTTAAGGGCCCGTAACTATACGAAGGTCCAATCGAATGAAGTTGGTATGTTCCAATCGTTTGTTTATTTAAGTCCAAGCTACGTTTATGTCCTGCATAGCTTAGTCAAATTCGTTACGGTTTTCAAGACAAAGTTGAAAAATAGTAAAAAATGAGTGGAAAACATGATGATTTTAAGACATTTTTGTAATTTTCAGAATAAAGATATGATTTTTTTGACTTGCTACTTAAGAATGTTTTGTAAGCCCAGCCAAGAGCAACGACTTCCTCTAAGACGTCAAAGCAAAAATCCAAATAGTTTACGAGATATGGAGTTGCGAATCCCAATCAGAAGCTGAAAACTTCTTACTGCAATCTGAAGAAAACGGTAGCTAACCAGACAAAACTCAGCAAAGGTTTTTGTACTACCCTTTCAGAATATTTTGGTCCCGACTCGATCAACTTTTTAGTGTTGCACAGTGTAAGTAGTCAGTGTGTTTGCGAAAACTCGGCGATTGAAGAAATGAAAATATTAAGAAAGGACGGACGGAAAAAAGTTGGTATGCGACACGAGGGTGGGAGATGATAAGAATGCAGACGAAATGAATCATTACAACAGCAAGAAGATGATAGAAGGAAGATGATGCAATAAAATAAGATGGACTGACAAATTAAGAACGGCAAAGGAAATAAAAAATTAATAAAAGTAAGAAGGAAACAAAATTATATGATAAAACAGGAAGAAGTAATTAGTGGCATAGAAAAACTAAACATAAGAGTGAATCGAAGTATAAGTAGAGAAAAATTATTGAAAACGGAAGAAGAAAAGAGTTGGACGTTGACAAAAAAGAGAGGAGAAATCAATTTAGAACAGTTTTCAGAGCTTCGCTATCTACTGTGTACATGGGGTACTATTTATATGGTAACACTAATGTCAATAGTTAAAATCTGTTAATACCAAACGAAAAAAAGTTTGCATTTTTTTTAGCATAAACGGTCTCACAACGTCTTCATATACAAGCGCTATTTGTGTTATTTACAGTGAGTTGAAAAATTCAATTTGGCTTTAAAATGGAAATTTCAAAAGAAAGAAAGAAAAATTCAAACTCAGTTCTGTGAATGACATTCCTAAACATTAGTTCCACCAGCATACATAAGATTTGGCATGAAAAAGGGTTTGTTCGCGTTGGACTCCGCATAATTTGACAATCGCTCAAAAAATCTCTCGCCAAATGTATTTTTCAACTCACTGTAAACCACACAAATAGCGCATCAAAATGTTGTGAGACCGTTTAGCTAAAAAATGTCAATCTTAATTTGTTTTTTTTTGCTCCGGGAATTCAATGTCTGTTTTGTTGACGAACCAGTCTTCGTTTAACGTTAGTCCATATTCCCTGGTTTTGGCGTTTAGTGCTTTGGTTATTTTGTTGCTCGTTGTCATATCAGTTTTGTTGCGGATTGCATGGTAGGCATTTTTCTGTTTATTTTCTAGGTCTGTGAGTTCTGTTTCATTGATGGTAGATTTTAATTTGTGGTAGGTATGCGTCAGGTCTCGCTTCGTAATGCGTATTTGTTTATGTGTTTCCTTGATTTCAATGTTGAGTACTTTTAGTAAAAAATGTGTGACTAGTTTTTGCAGTTCTTTTTATGTGTCGTGTAGTGTAGTGTAATGTTATGTCGTAGGGCGATTGTTTTCCCCTGTAAATGTTTTGGTACTATTCTGAATTCCTTACAACTAAGTAAATATTTTAGTCTCTCTCGCTGTTTTACGAGTCGTTTCTGACACTTAAAATACGACTTAATATATATGTAGGTTTGTTCGTCATATTTGCATATGAGAGATTGTACTTGCATATGTTGCATGTATTCCCTCATCGTGGATGTTTCTGAATTGAATGTCGGTTTAACCTCCAAGTTTATGTAGTTATGTGTTGGTTTTGATATAGGCCGTTACGTTTGCTATGTGATCTTCTACTGGGGTTATTTTAGGCCGTCCTCCTATGCTGCAGTTAAAACATTCTTGAACTCAGCTGTTCTCCTACTGGTTTTGGCTAGCTTTTGCTGCCTTCTTCAGGGAGTCTGTTTTTATTGACATTAGTGTTACCAGTTCCCGACATATAAACAGCACCTCACGTACACAACCCTACTCACCGACAGTATTGGTAAGTCCTCAAGTTTATTCCAAGTGCAAAGAAATAACAATTTAAACTAAAGTAACATAAATTTACAAAACTCCCAAATATTTTTGTACAAAAAGTTCGTTTACTTATTTGTGATGGAAATCGTAGAAACAGGCATACAATTTGAGTTTCGGAAGTGCAACCAGGAAGTTTACATTTTTTTTTTTTGGCCACCGCGTGATAAAAACATCGGAAAATGCTCGACGCCATCATAACGTACATCATTAGACGGTAGGAAAGTTTTCTTTTCAGCAACTTGTCGTGGGCGCCCTGGTCCTTTTGGCAGAGAAGGAGTTTGTAGCATGCAAAGCTCGCTTGCGACCTCTGATAGGAAGATTGGCAGTTGGTATTTTGCAATTTTAGCGTCGAGTTGTTTTATTCTGTGGAACAAAATGGAAGCGTATACCATGGATACCTTTTAAATTCGTTCCATTCAGGAAAGGCTTTGTGCACGCACTGCCTTATTGTCCTTCCAAACCGTCAAAGACATTTCGACTCCTGATGCAGATCCACAAAATTCAGTAGAATATCCACGCACTTGCTTCTTCACTCAGAGAAAAAATAGAGAATTTCACTCTTGAATCAAGAGCATTCGTTCTCAAAAGTACGGTAAGATTGAAAATTCTTGAACCAAGAGCGAAATTCTTGATTCAAGAGTGAAGTTTTGATCCCGACATTCCTGATTCAAAAGTTTCAGCTCTTGATCCAAGAACGAATAATTCTCAAAATAAAAAACTTAAAAAGAATATTTGGGGTGGGGTGGGTGTGAGAGAGACACGACCGACCCGACCGACGTGGTCCGTCTCCCTCAATCCTCCCACTCACCATTATCAACCCAACCAACCCCAACCACCCCCCAGAAACTTTATTTTAAACTGTGATTGTTTTTTGAGATAACCACATAGAAATTTTTTTTTTTTTTACTTACTTTTCTGGGACTTGAGAACTCGGTACCTCGAAAGACTGAAACACACACAGGCGACGGGCATCGTAGCGAACTCAGCCATCTTCCATCTTCGTACTCAAATTATTCGTTCTAGTTTTTTCTTAGTGTTGAGGTCGCTGTCAGTTGGTAGCTTACAATTTGGAATGCGATTCGAGCGAATAGTTCCCAAAGAAAATATTTCCCGGGATTTGAGATATACAAGAAGCGGCAAAGAAGTATAATAATTGTCAAAGTACATAATCTGGTTTTTGAAATCCGTGACAATCGAACAACTACATTTGCTGCCACACCAAGATCTGGTGAGTCAGTTTGAACAGCGTTGTCTCCTGCGCCGCAATATATTTCAAAACTATAGCAAAACCCTGAGGAGTCACACAAATTGAAGAATTTCACTCCCCATTTGTGTGGTTTGTCTGGTAAATATTGTCGAAGAAAGGTCTTCACTTTCGTTCATCCACACATAAGCGTTGGCTCATCGGAACTTACTCTTATCGTTGAAATGCAAATTGCTTCGTATTTTTTCAAAGCTATTTTTTGACATTGTGTTCTGAACTGTTCCAAACGCGTACTCACTCCAGTATGGACGAACACTTGGGTAGCCAAAAACTGACATTAAAAATAAAATGCCAATAAATTGTCGAATTTCCAAATTGGTTGTTGAAAACGAAGTATTGACATCTTTATGGGCAGCATACAAATTTGATTGCTGGGTAATAAGCTCAATGATGGTATCATTCAAAAAGTATTCGAAACACTTGAATGGCAAGGCTCGAGTAAGGCTCAGTAAAGGAAATCGCAATTCTTTAGGCGCCACAACTGTTTTTTGTAAAGCGGTGAATTTGGATCTATAGCCCAAACAGATCCTACAAATTAGGATATTGTGCTTTCTTCAGCATGAGAAATATCAAGCTCAGCAGGCGCTTTGCGATTGCGTTTCTGTGCTTGAGGTGAATTCGATGCAATCGAAGTTGAGGGTGACAACAATTTCGCCAACGGAGTAGAACTTCCGCTTGAAGTTACACAAATCTCTGAAGCCAACATAGAATCCGACATATTTACCGCTCTTTCAATCGCTTCTTGATCTTCCTCATTGACAGGAAACGCTGCCTCGCAAACATCATCAGTCAAATCTTCCTCCAATTCTTCTTCTCCGTCCGTATCAATGTCAAAATCAATCGAATTCAAAAATTTCTCAATCTCCACATCGGAAAGAGCTGATAGCTTATGCATTTGTTGTCGTTCCATGTCTACTGAAGCAATTATTTGGACTTAAATATGTCTTGAGTCCCGTCCTCTAGACGGGATACCTTATGAAAGCAATAAAAAGCTAACGAAAACTTTTTTTTATACCCTTGCAAAGGGTATTATAATTTTGCCCAGAAGTTTGCAACGCATGGAAATATTCATTTCCGACCCCATAAACTATATATATTCTTGATCAGGGCGACGAGCTGAGTCGAATGAGCTTTGTCCGTCCGTCTGTCTGTCTGTCCGTCTGTCTGTCTGTCTGTCTGTCTGTCTGTCTGTCCGTCTGTCTGTCTGTCTGTCCGTCTGTCTGTCCGTCTGTTTCTACGCAAACTAGTCTCTCAGTTTTATAGCTATCGAGCTGAAATTCTGCACAGAGTCTTCTTTTTACTGCACGCTGCTAATATGTCGGAACCGACCGGATCGGATAACTATATCTTATAGCTGCCATAGGAACCATCGGTCAAAAAATGGGTCTTAGTGAGAAAAACTTTTTTGTTTTCAATGCTAGCGTCATAAAACTCGGCCATAATTAATATTATATGCATTTAAATAGATTTGCAAATTTTGGTCAAAATCGGATGACTATATCTTATAGCTGCCATAGGACCGATAGGTCGGAAAATGGGTCTTAGTGAAAAAAACTTTATTGTTTTCAATGCTAGCTTCATAAAACTCGGCCATTATTGATATTATATGTATTCAAACAGATTTGCAAACTTTGGTCAAGATCGAATGACTATATCTTATAGCTGTCATAGGAACCATCGGTCGGAAAATGGGTCTTACTGAGATATAATTTTTTGTTTTCAATGTGAGCTTCTTCAAACTCGTCCATTATTAATATTATATGCTTTCAAACAGATTTGTAAATTTTGGTCAAAATCGGATGATTATATCATAGAGCTGTCTTAGGACCGATCGGTCGGAAAATGGGTCTTAGTGAAAAAAAACTTTTTTATTTGTAAGTAAATCGTTCTTAAAGTCGGTGATTCATAATATTAAACGCTTTCAAACTAATTTGAAAAAGTTGATCGACATCGGGTGACTATACCTTATGGTTGCCATAGGACCGAACGGTCGGAAAATGAGTCTTAGTGAAAAAAAACTTTTCTGTTTTAAATTTCATCTTTCTTAAACTCCGCGATTGTTACTTTGATATGTTTTCAAAAGGATTCGCGAAATTTGGACGAAATAAGATGTTTATCTGTCGGAAAATGGGTTTTAGTTAAAAATTTTTTAGATTTTTATGTAAGCGTTCTTAAACTCTGACATTTCAAAAACAGCATTTGCAAGGGTATAAAAACTTCGGCACAGACGAAGTTAGCTTGGCCTTCTCGTTTAGTCTGAGTTTTGTGTTTTGCGTCCTTGAGACTATCAGCAACACGTCAATAATTTTGTTTCCAACGGCAAACTTTTTAAAATATTTAAACAAATTTTTTTAATTCGCACTTTTTACAAAATAATTATTACGTCCGAACTGCACAAATTTTCAACTTCAAACGACTGCAGCAGCTGACGCAAGCTCTGGCATGTATTGTAAACGCAACGAACTTAATTTTTGGACTTTCCCGAATTAGAAAATCGCAAAACGAAGACAAAAAAGAATGAGGAAAGCGAATAACGAGCACTAAAAAGTTAAACTTTGACATTTCAAAAACAGCATTGGCAAGAGTATAAAAACTTCGGCACAAATAAAGTTAGCTTGGCCTTCTCGTTTTTCAATTTTTTTCGAAATTTAAAATACGGAATATATTTTAGTGATTGTACTTGCAAATTTTGTACAATTTTCATTTATCCAACTTTCCATAGTTTAATCGACAGTGAGCAGTTGCTGAACATCAAAACGTCTACCGCTTTCAATTGGAAGCGTTATAATAATTTGGCGGAAATTTATGATTTTCTGGACAACATATTGTCCACTTATCCAGATGTCACTGAAGGCTTTGTTTTGGGTCAATCGTTTGAAGGTCGCACCATACGTGGCATTAAAATTTCATATAAGAAAGGAAATCCTGGTGTGTTCATAGAGTCCAATATACATGCCAGAGAATGGATTACTTCAGCCACGGCTACTTGGTTAATCCAACAGTTTCTTAGCTCAAGTGATGAGTTAATACGAGAATTGGCTGAGAATCATGATTGGTATATAGTGCCGGTGCTGAATGTAGATGGTTTTGTGTACACTCATGAAAAGGTAAGTAGAGAGCGGCAATTTACCAAAAGTCAGTAAATTTAAGTTTTTTCCCCAGGATCGATTGTGGCGCAAGACGCGCCAACCTTCACCCATATCCAGCTGCATTGGTGTAGATCCCAATCGCAATTACGATTCGCATTGGATGGAAAATGATGGTGCTTCTGATAATCCCTGTGCTGAGGATTATGGTGGACCGTTTGCTTTCTCTGAGCCCGAAATTCAAGCCATGTCCAATTATGTGAGCAGCATCAAGGAGAAAGTGAATGTCATGTTGGCTTTCCACTCGTACAGTCAGTTATTGCTTTCACCCTATGGTCATACTGATGAGGAGTATCCCACAAACTTTGATGATCTAATGGCAGTGGCTCAAGCCTATGCTGAAGCTGTGGAGAACTTACCCTATGGCACTGTGTACAGATATGGTTCCGCAGCTGGCATACTTTGTAAGTGTGAACATGAAATTGGTCTTTTTGGAAACTTTTATAAGCATAAACATTCGCTGCAGATACCGCTTCGGGGGCTACAAATGACTGGGCCTACAATGAGCAGGATATAGAAATCTCCTATACCATTGAATTTCGGGACACGGGTCGTTATGGTTTTGTACTGCCACCTGCACATATTGTACCCAATGCTGAAGAGGCTTTAATTGGCATTAGAGCTTTGTTAAAAAAGTGTAAAGATTTGGGTTATCTAGAGGTTAAGTATTTGGAGTCAATTGACCAATAAAGCCATAAAAAGATTAGATGAAAATAAACCTTTTGTGTGGGTTTTTTAAATACGTGCTGAGAGGTTTTTTGGAAATCAGTTGATCGACGACATGAAGCTGTTGTGGTTCTTTGCTAGTTTGGTGGTCCTGGTTAATGCAGGATCACTAAGGGATATACCCAAAAAACGCTACGATAACTACAGTGTTTATAAGCTAAGTATACAAAATGATAAGCAATTGGAGTTGATCAACCAACTAAGTGAACGTATTGAAAAGGTGAGGAAAAAGTGCAAAGAAGCAAAGTTCATTTAGAGTTTTATTTTGTATATTTTTTCAGTTTAACATTTGGAAGGACTATGATGAGCATTCGAAGGAAATTGATATAATGGTTAATCCCGTAGAGTTGAAGCCATTCCAGGAGTTATTGAAGCTAAATAATATTAGCAGTGAAGTGATCATTGCCAATGTACAGGAGTAAGTACAAAATAGTTCAAAGTGCAAAAGCTATAAATGAAAGTCAAGTGATTTAGACTGAATTGAGGAAAAACCCAGTTAAGTAACTGAGACTTCTTTTTTACAAATTTTGCATTTGAAGGCAACAGCCAAACAAGTTTAGGCTAAGGTCCCACATGCAAATAATTTCCCCATTTCATAATTGTTGTTTATTGTGCCGAACTAAACTTGTTGCTTAACTGAGTAAAGGCCTTTTAGAATGAAATAATGTTAATTTAATTGATTTTAAATTTTTAAAATTAATTTTTTGGTTCTAAAAGACTGAATTATATTTACAAAATTTACGTAAAATTGTTGCCTAGTGTAATTGAGCTAAAGTCTTCAATGAATATACCCATTTCTTTCCTAGGGAACTCATTTAATCCACTTAATTGCTTTCGATTAGTTGCCTCGATTAGTTAGCGATCAGCAAGTACAATAAAAACTTTATTGACCAATTTAACCAATTTAGACTTATTGATGAAGAGCAAATTACTGGCCGAGATAGCACCACTAACTTTGGTTGGAAGAAATACTATGAACTGGCTGAAATTGAGGCTTGGCTGAATGGTATACTGGCTGCTTATCCCGATGTGACCGAAGGATTTGTTGTGGGCAAATCGTTTGAGGGACGCACCATACGTGGCATTAAGATCTCGCATAACGCCGGCAAGCCGGGCATTTTCATAGAGTCCAATATACATGCACGCGAATGGATAACTTCGGCCAGTGCCACATGGTTTATCAATGAGTTGTTGACCTCCAAGGAGCCCAGAGTGCGTAATTTGGCGGAGAATTATGATTGGCATATTGTGCCGGTGTTCAATGTGGATGGATTCGAGTACTCGCATCGTAGGGTGAGTTTAAAAATGTTAAGATTTTTTTCAATTTAAATTTTTTTTTCTTGATTTAGGATCGGATGTGGCGTAAGACGCGTCAGCCGCATGCAACCAATGCCTGCATTGGTGCCGATGCCAATCGTAACTTTGACTCGCATTGGATGGAGAATAATGGTGCTTCCAGTAATCCCTGCAGTGAAACTTATGCTGGTCATTCGCCCGAATCTGAGCCAGAAGCTAAGGCTTTGGTGGAGTATTTAAAAGAGATCAAGGATCAATTCAAAGTGTATATATCCTTTCATTCGTATGGCCAATATTTGCTGTCACCTTATGGGCATACTAAGGCTGAATTGCCGGCTAACCATGATGATCTGTTGGAAATAGGAGCTGATTTTGTGGCGGCAATTAAAAGTTTGCCGTATGGTACCAGCTACCGTCATGGATCCACTGCTATTGTGCTCTGTAAGTATATTGTGGTATCGAATACTCAGTATGGAATACTGAATATCATTTATCGAGTACTGAGTATGTTATACTGAGTATGGAGTACTGAGTATATGGAAGTGAAAGTCGAGTTCTGAATATCGAGTACTGAGTATCGAATACGGTTTATTAAGTGCTGAGTATCGAACTCCAACTGAATATCAAGTACAGAATATCACACAGTGAGTATTGAGTGCAGAATATTGAGTACTGAGTATCAAGAACTGAAAATTGAGTATTGTATATTGAGTACTGAGCTTTAATTACTGGGTATTAAGTGACGATTACTGAGTATCGAGTACTGCTTATCGAATACTGAGTATCAAGAACTGAAAATTGAGTACTATAAATCGAGTTTGAGTATTGATTACTGAGTATTAAGTTCCGATTACTGAGTATCGAGTACTGAGCATTGAATATTGAGTATTGAGTACTGAGTATTGAATACTGAGTATCGAATACTGAGTATTGAGTGCAGAATATCGAGTACTGAGCTTCAATTACTGGGTATTAAGTGCCGATTACTGTGTATCGAGTACTGATTATCGAATATTGTGCACTAAGTATCGAGTACTGAGTATTAAGAACTGAAAATTGAGTACTATAAATCGAGTTTGAGTATTGATTACTGAACATTAAGTTCCGATTACTGAGTATCGAGTACTGAGCATTGAATATTGAGTATTGAGTACTGAGTATCAAGAACTGAAAATCGAGTACTCTATCGAGTACTGATTATCGAATACTGAGTATTGAGCACTAAGTATCGAGTACTCAGTATCAAGAACTGAAAATTGAGTACTATAAATCGAGTTTAAGTATTGATTACTGAGTATTAAGTTCCGATTACTGAGTATAGAGTACTGAGCATTGAATATTGAGTATTGAGTACTGAGTATCGAATACTGAGTATCGAATACTGAGTATTGAGTGCAGAATATCGAGTACTGAGTATCAAGAACTGAAAATCGAGTCCTGTATATCGAGAACTGAGTATCGACTACAAAGTATTAAGTACCGATTGCTGAGTATCGAGTACTGAGTATCGAATACTGAGTATTGAGTGCAGAATATCGAGTACTGAGTATCAAGAACTAAGAATTGAGTACCATAAATCGAGATTGAGTATTGATTACTGAGTATTAAGTTCCGATTACTGAGTATCGAGTACTGAGTATCGAATACTGAGTATTGAGTGCTGAGTATCGTGTACTGAGTATCGAATACTGAGTATTGAGTGCAGAATATCGAGTACTGAGCTCCAATTACTGGGTATTAAGTCCCGATTACTGAGTATCGAGTACTGATTTTCGAATATTGTGCACTAAGTATCGAGTACTGAGTATTAAGAACTGAAAATTGAGTACTATAAATCGAGTTTGAATATTGATTACTGAACATTAAGTTCCGATTACTGAGTATCGAGTACTGAGCATTGAATATTGAGTATTGAGTACTGAGTATCGGGTACTGAGTATCGAATACTGAGTATTGAGTGCAGAATATCGAGTACTGAGTATCAAGAACTGAAAATCGAGTCCTGTATATCGAGAACTGAGTATCGACTACAAAGTATTAAGTACCGATTGCTGAGTATCGAGTACTGAGTATCGAATACTGAGTATTGAGTGCAGAATATCGAGTACTGAGTATCAAGAACTAAAAATTGAGTACCATAAATCGAGATTGAGTATTGATTACTGAGTATTAAGTTCCGATTACTGAGTATCGAGTACTGAGTATCGAATACTGAGTATTGAGTGCTGAGTATCGTGTACTGAGTATCGAATACTGAGTATTGAGTGCAGAATATCGAGTACTGAGTATCAAGAACTAAAAATTGAGTACCATAAATCGAGATTGAGTATTGATTACTGAGTATTAAGTTCCGATTACTGAGTATCGAGTACTGAGTATCGAATACTGAGTATTGAGTGCTGAGTATCGTGTACTGAGTATCGAATACTGAGTATTGAGTGCTGAGTATCGAGTACTGAGTATCGAATACTGAGTATTGAGTGCAGAATATCGAGTACTGAGTATCATGAACTGAAAATCGAGTACTGTATATCGAGTCCTGAGTATCGAATACTGAGTATTGAGTACTGAGTACAAAGAAATGAGAATTTAGCTATAAATATAGCTAATCTGAGTATTGATTACTAAGTATTAAGTATCAATTGCTGAATATCGAGTACTGAGCATTAAATACTGAGTATTGAGTACTGACTATCGAGAACTGGGTATCGAATACTGAGTATGGAGCTCTGATGTTCAAGTACTGAGTGTCAAGAACTGAAAACCGAGTACTGTTCGCCGAGTTCTGAGTATCGACTACTGAGAATTAAGTACCGATTACTGAATATCGAGTACTGAGTATCGAGTACTGAGTATTGAGTGCTGAATATCAAGTACTGAGTGTTAAGCACTGCAAGACGAGTACTGTATATCGAGTACTCAGTATCGACTACTGAGTATTAAGTACCGATTACTGAATATCGAGTACTGAGTATCGAATACTGAGTATTGAGTGCAGAATATCAAGTCCTGAGCTTCAAATATTTGGTATTGAGTACTGTATATCGAGTACTGAATATCGATTACTAAGTATTATGTACCAATGACCGAGTATCGACTACTGAGCATCGAAATACTAAGCATTAAGTACTGAGCATCGAGTACTGAGTGCCGACTACTGACTTTTGAGTACTGCGTATCGTTTACCGAGTATCAAGAACTAAAAATCGAATACTGAGTACCGATTACCGATTACTAATTACTTTAACATTCAATTGCAGATGTAGCATCCGGCTCCTCCGTGGACTATGTCTATAATGAACTGGACAAAAAAGTGGGCTACACCATTGAGTTCCGTGATACGGGTCGCTATGGTTTCATACTTCCCCCCGTGCAAATCCTACCCAATTGTGAGGAACTTATGGCCGGCATGGTGGCTTTGATTGACAAGACTCAGAAGTTGGGTTATTTTAATTCAAATTAAATGTTTTATATCCAAAATATTTAAAGTTCATTAAAGTATTTCATATATGACGTCAACAGATCATCCATTTTATAGCCTTGACTGGTGCTGCATAACAATTTGGAGGCTCCAATCATATTACCAAAACGTATATGAAAATGATTCTTTCCCGAGCTCCACATACCCAGCTGAGTGTAGTCATAGCTGATCAAACTCAGCTTGGTCTTGGCATCCAAAACATGAAAACCCGTGCTATTGATGGCTATCAACAGATTTTCCGGTAGATTCTCCTCATTCAGTTGCTTCACCACAAAGAAGGTGGAGCCAAAACATGGTTGCTTGCTGAGTTCCTTCAGAAACATTAACTTGGCTTGCTCCTCCTCCAGCTGTTGATGTTGCCTAAGATGTGGCAACAGCTGATGACGCCATTCGTTAAACGTTTGTAATTGCAGTAAGTCCTCAGGCACCAGACCCGGCAACACCTCAGCCAGACGCTGCAGATTTATACCATAATCCCTGACCTCGGCTTGATATATCAGCCCAGCCATTAGCAAGGCCTGCTCCCTTTCAATGGCATAGTAACCCTTCAAGTATTTATGCAACTCCTGCGGATAGCTAAAGATTAAATCTCCCTGCGGATCCTCGCCTGGTTGATTGTTGATCCACAGCTTGCGCATAAAATGCAACTGATAGTGCTGACCCTCACTGGCCGAACGCAAAGTCTTCTGCTGACGCAGCCAGTAGAGCAGTTGACTAATGAAATCGAACACAAATTCCGTTTCGGGCATGGCGTAAACCCTTTCGCCGGTCTTCAAAAATATGCTATAACCCAATTGCGATTTCAGCTCCAAGCGCTGAGCTATCTCCTTGATCAGCTCAGCTCCGCGTGTATGGGATTCTATTTCAAAGGCCTCCACGGTGTCATCCGGAAAATAGATTTTATGATAGATGTGCATACAACGTTGCTGTATACCCTCCACTTCTATCAAATGTGGTGCCTGCTTGCGCTGTCCATGTTGCAGGGTGCGCTTGAGACGCTTCAGACAGGCATCAGCCAAAGCATCAGCACGTATGCGCAGCAGCAGAATAAGCTCACGCATAACCAAGACACTGGGAGCCATTAATCCAGTGGCCAAATACAGCAAATCCCAACCGCGTAGCTCACTCTCCAGTGAGGGATTATCACTGAGCTGTTTCATGAGCTGACAATAAAGCTCATCGCAGAGCAGGGAATGCTGAAGCGCTGGCTGAAAGATCAGACCTGTGTTAACAGGCAGATTACCGCGCGCTATTTCGCCCATATACTGAGGAGGAAAAGAAAAGTACAATAATTAATTAGATGATATGCAAATCAAAATAAACACTGAATATGGTAATTAGGGCATTTGACAATAGGGACTATATTTGGACTATTTGGTGAAAATAAGCTGACTCAAACCAGCTTTGACTTGCTTCATCGAACGCTGGCCAGCGACTGAAAAGCTGTTGGCTCTATTGGCACAAGCCTCGGCAAGGGTTTGTTCGTGTAAGGAGAACCTGGTTGCGATTAGGTCAAAAAACCTCGCATTATATTTGATCGCATGGCGGAAAAACTAGACCAAGCAGGATTTCCCATAGACTGGAAAGATGTGCGGTCAAAAATTGACAATTTGACGCGCAAATACAAGTAAGAATTATCAATTATAATTACGAACAAATTTTCATAAATAATTTCCGCTCTACCAAAGGCATGGGAACTACTGGGGGCGCGCCATCAACTTGGCTCCACTTCGAACGAGTGCACAAAATTTTGGGCTGCTCAAGTCTGGGAATTTTGCAGATTAAATGTTTTAGAGCACGGCACATTGGGCCCAATGGCCGATTTTTCGGCATAATTATTATATAACGACAGGGAAACTGCCTCGAATCGCTGTCTAAATTTTAAAATTTGCATGCTTTTAGGAGGCGCTGAATAAGCAGTGAAAATAAGCAGCCTGAGAGTATGCTATACTTTTTAAATTAATGTAATTCACCCAAAAGCCACTGCGACTGCTGAAGTTTGCTGTTCGCCTATTACTTTGGTTGTGCAATTTGACAAAACTGGCAAATAAATCTCAAAATTGATGGCTGAAAAATGTGCGTTAAATTTTTGAATAATTTTTATAAGCTCAGTAAATTAACTGCATATGTCGATGATATTGACATTATCGGCAAAAACGAACGGGCGGTCCATTTTCAGCTGGTCCGCATTAGGTTCCGTTTCGACCTCCACCGATGAGAAGCGGACCGTGGCCGACAAGCGATTATCGCAGTCCCCCCTGAAGCCACAACCGAAATTATTCTTACATGTGGATAAACCAAAGCAAAATGGAAGTGGCAACACTTACGAAGGCAATACGGCAAGGAAAGAATTTTCAAATATAACATTATTAGCATTAATTTTGGAATTGGATAAAGATTTACTTAAAAGCCTCTGGACTATATTAATCGCAGTTTCTTGTGAATTTCCAAATAATGCTTTTAAATTCCCAAAACCTCGGCGAAAAAACGTTTACTGCATATATGACCAAGTACCCGTGGTACCCAATGTCCCCAACATTGCATTAAATACTGGTTCATGGATCTTAAATAATAACATCATCGGTTGTTTCAGTAGGTTGTGTTGGCGAAAATGCATCAAACAGGATAGGGGATCACACGCTCATGTGCTAACAATTTGATTGACGTGTTTCACACATCAAATCCACTTCTTTCGAGTATTGAATTAAAAAAAGGACAGGTCAATTAAAAAAATTATTGTTGTCGCACCTTATAATAGGAATGATTCACTAAACTGTGATTCCGAATCTGATGCTGAATGTGATGTTGCAAGTTTCTACTCTTTTGAATATATTATTTTTTGTTCAGCACCGGTTTTAATATTTAGTTTCAATTTGCAATGCTCTTTTGAAAAACCTGTAGCTTCAAGCCTAAACAAATATGTTTGCACCTCATTTATATTAAATGAATGTTGTCTTTTATTTTAACTATTATGGTAATATTGCATAACGGTATTATGGTAATATTTCTTTTACAGCCATGCTCCCATTTTCGTTTTCGCAAAAATTTTACGATTTGGTCGCTAAATCGCAAAAGTAGTTGCTCCGAAATTCGCAAATCGCAAAATTTCGCCGATTTAAAACCGGCGACGTCTGAGTCCGTGAAATGAAAAGTAAATGGAAAATGTCGCTACAGTTAAGAGTTGTCTTCCTATGAATCAATTTTTTTAACATTCTTTGACTCTTTAAGATTGTATTTGTGGACTCTCTTATACAGTTTGGATTAAACTCTTGTGTTAAACAATTTTTTTACTAACCCTCCCAAATTCTTTCCAAACCTTTCGACAACAACAAGTTGCGATTTGGCTATGGTATATATCGATACATGACTATCGATAACCGATTAAATTGCTAGAGTTGCCCAAGTAGACAGCAGAACATAAAAAGATACGAAACAATGCTTAAACTTCACATACAAGCTTGATGATTTTTAGTTTTGGGTTAATTATGGTTTTAAATTATTTAAGTAAATACCACACAGAACTACAAGCAAGTTTTTGAATTGTAAAAATATGAGCGGCATGGTTGCAAAATGATGACTACGATCGTTGGCAACTCTGTCAGCTGTTTCTAAAGAGTGTTTATTATTGAAACAAGCCAAACATATAAGTTTCGTTATAATTTAAATTTGCCTGTCTAATTTTATTCATTTTGAATATTATCATTCCATTAATTGTAGGGGCAAGCATAAGAATGCGAATCAGGATGAAATCATTCTCAAGTTTATGAGAAATAACCCTGATTTGGCCAGGGGGTTTGCCAAGGGCGATCGGATTGCCATTGATGCCAAATGGTCAAAGTTGGCAGTTGAATTAAATGCGATAGGACCTCCAAATAAAGACACTACAGGTTGGAGAAAGGCATGTGCCTATAATTATATTCATCACCACAATGCTAGTGACCCATTGTTCATTTAAAAGGAATGGTCCGGCTGGAAAATTATTGTACGTAAAAAATTGGCACGCAACAATCAGGAAGTGAAAAGTACAGGTGGTGGCCCTTACTCTCAAGTTGTGATTCAACCGATAGAGGAAGATATTGCAAGGTTGTGTGGACTCTGTACAATGGTAGAAGGAACAGGTGCAATGGTCTTTGGTGCACCAACTTGCGATGATATTCCACACATCAAGGATGAGACAACACCTGCCACCAAAGAAATTTTGATTGTTCCCGATAAACGGCAATTGGACCTCACTGAGGATATGTTGCCCATACCTGTAAATGAACAATTGCATTTGGTTTCAAAGGATGTTATAATCGAACCAAAGCCGAAGAAAGGTCGCACTATGGCTGCACCACAGAATTTGGATGATCTTTGTGCCACACAGGCAGAGACCTTGAAATTGATTGCCGATAACCTTCATACTATGATGACCCAGCAGCAACAACACTTCCCAAATGTAGAGGATATCGAACGAGATAAATTGAAAGTGTTAAAATCCATTGCGAAAAAAAACTGCTATTGTAGAAGATAAGTAGGGTTATTTTCCAAACATATTTTTAGTCTTAAGTGAAATGTTTATGTTCTGCCGGATCCAATTGAAGTGTGCTGGCTACACCACTGTTTATGACTGAATTAACCAAAATGAAATTAACACATATCTCAAATGACGAATTTAAGTTTACTCTTTTAAAGAAGTCACTAAAATATGAAAGTTCGAATAGAATAATACCGAAACAACTATGATTTTCTTGTTTATATTTGTATTTGTATTTTGTATTACACAATCATGACGATCTTGGTACTCAAGAATGTTGTCGTTTTCCGAAGTTTCATCAGGGCTCCTATCATCATCAAATAATGGTGTCTTAAGCCTGCCGCAAATGTTGTGTAAAACGCAGCACCCATTTATAATTCTGCCAGCAAACACGGGTTCATAGTTTAAGGATTTTTGTAAGCACCGAAATCGACTTTTTAAAACTCCAATAGTGCGTTCAACAATTGAATGTGTGCTGCATGGAACCACTTTCAGCACTTCTATCCTGAATCGGCCAAAACAAAGCTATCAATTGATGTTCGAGATATATACTCTCTTGCCTGACTATTCATCCAAATAATTGAATCATGGCAAGATCCAGGATGAGTAGCATCAATAGCCAAAGTTTCCATGTTGTAATTACACACCTGAAATAAAAAACAAAATTTTACAAATGTGCAAACGTATTCGTTGTCTTGCATACCACCATGGCCTTTAAACTGAAGTATCCTTTTCTGTTGAAAAACACAGATTAGTTGGTTGTAGGTTTTCTAATTTGAATGTGTGTTCCATCTACACATGCGATAATGCTATGAAGTTGGTATTTGGAGTAAAAGTAGTCCCGCGATTTCTGAATTTCTCCTGGTGTCATTTGCAAATTTATTTCCTCTGCGCATATAGTCCTTTCCAGCAACTGAATAATGTTGTGGAGTATCTTCCCAAATGTACTCCTGCCCATGTTTATATGTTGATCCTTTGCAACAGACAACTGGTAAGAGCCAGTGGCAAGATACCGCAGCACTGCTGCTAGTTGAATTAACTGCGCTATTCGGGGTGATGTGAGATCTGCTCGTATTTTGGATAAAATTATTAAAAATGTTTGTTTATCCAATCGAAATGATTCCCAGAACCTAAAAACAATGAGCTTTTGATTTAAAATAAAGTTCATATTTTTATGCACACATGACTTACCGTTCATCTGACAAATGAAGTACTGACATATTTTTCCGTAAATGATGTCTGCGTCTTGGCTGAAGAATTTTACGGTGTCGTTTTTCCTCAATTTCACTTGGAATTATTGCAAAACAAACTTTACATCAGCTGTTGGCGCTCATCAGCTGTTTTTGTTATGTGGAATGACACAAACCGGTTTGGAAATGAAACATTATCGATATCAAAAACTGACGAAATTCGGAACACACTAAATTGAAATCGTACGAATTTGCTCAAATCGCAATTCGCAAAATAAAGTGAAAACCGGAGCATGGCTGTACAACATGTTCTGATTCGGAAAGTGATAACATATAAGGTTCGGTTCAAAAACTGAATGCCACTAGCAGCAGATTCAGTGTTTCTGCTTAAAAAACATACCTTCAGTATATGATGATAGATGACCAAAGCCTGCTGATAGAGCTGCGGTTTGCTGCTCAAAGACTTCAATAGTGGTGCCTTCAAAGGTTCAGGGCTGTACTTCCATAATGGTGTGTGTTCAGAGCTGTAAGTCAGTAAAGTAATTAAGCATAATTTCCTCCAAAAACTCTCTTCCAAGACTCACTCCAATTCCTCCCTAAACTGAGTCTCAGCCAGCTGTGAAATATAATGTTGACGTCGTCTGGAAACATTTGTTCTTGGTTTCGGTTTGGGTGGTTCTACCAGTCTACCCTCTTTGAATATCTCCTGCAGTTTCAAGCCAGGTCGTGTAAGTGTGGCCAGCACACGTACATTTCCGGCCGCAAACAGTCCCCAGGCTCCTTCCAAAACACAACCCTGCCAATAGCTTTGGGCGTCTGCGGCCATTAATTGAGCGCCGGTGACACCCGCTTGGAACTGCACCAGGTCACCAGTGTGTAGGCTTAGATACTGCTGCTGCTCCTGCTCCTCCTCGGGTTGAAAGTCCACCAAAGCCACACCAAAGCTAGAACGTTGTCTCAGATTGACCAACAAAAAGTTGATTAGTTCGGCTGCATCCTGTGCCTCACTGCAGTGGAGTATAAAGTTCTCCTGCTGCACTGTCAGTAGATGCAATTCCTGCGGCGTTTCAGCTTCAATCTTAAGCAACTCGGCAAAGCTGCAAGAGGCCAAAACCTGTTCGGTTTCATCTATTAGAAACAAACCCGTGGCATTAATGGCCAGCATTAAATGATCATCACTCTGAAGTTTTGGTCCGGCCAGACGCTCCACCTCGTAGAGACGTGAGTGGGGCATGGGCCAGGTGAGATGGGCAAATAGACAAATGTCTTCTTTGGCACGCTGTTGGGAGTCAGCCGCTGGTTGCTGTGGTGTAGCCTTGACATAGGAACTGCGTGTGTAGGTGGACGATATAAGACGACTCCAGTTTTGCACTGCACGCTCACCCGGTGCCAAAAGATCCTGCGGCACAAAGGCAGTAATCTCTGCACTACTTAATCTGGCCACATCTCCGGGTCCATGCTGTATGTAACAGTAAAGAGCACACACCTTGGCTATATCCTTTTCCGAGCGACAACGATATTCCCCACACTTGAGACCATTCATGATTTGTTGGTAGATCAAGTGAGTGGCGCGTGGATCTAGGCTAGGATCATACCAAGGAGCAAACATTTCCTTGCGCAAATACAATTTCCAAGGGGCAGCCAACTGACGTTGCTCACTCCAGGAGATGGCATCCAAAACATGCTGACCACCCGAACCCAAGGGAAACAGTTTCCCGTTCAAGGCCAAAACCAAACCAAAGCCAAAACTATCCTGAAGTTTAAGATCCTCGCACAATTGATGGACTGCCTCTTTGGCTGTGCTGGCTGCATCCAACTGCAAGCGTCGTATTTGTCCGTCCATTAGGGAAATTTCCAATTTTAAAGGCTGACGACTGCGCCAGGCCTGCAGTTCCAGCAGAGAAGGTGGCTCCGAGCGTGAACCATTGAGTAAAGTACGTTCAAGACGTTGCAGGGCAGGAGTGGCCTGCAGCTTGGAGGTGCCCAACTTCATGAAGCTACGCAAATGAGGCTCGAAATTGGAACTGGGTGGAAAGCAGCTGAGACAGAGCGCCAACAGTAACCAGCCACGTGAGAGGGATTTGAGACTGGGATTTAGGTAAAGTTGCTTGCAGATTTGGGCCAGAATTTCATCTCTGTGGGGAAGAAAGGGGTGAGGAAAGTGATGTTATATTAAATGCAAAATATAATCTCAGAGTTTTGTTTCGCTCTCTTTGAGTATTTGTTTCCACGAGACATTTTACTGGGCAGAATCTGCCGAAAGTGTCTTTTGCGCATGTATTGATGTACACAAGTACTTCCTCTTTTACGCTTTGCCTGCGATGAAATATCTAATGCAACAACAAAAACTTAACTTCAAATTTGGTTGCTCTAGCTCTTCTACACTCAGAAAAAAATTTGTTGTAAATCTATCGAAATCAAGCCCATTCGTTCACAAAAGAAGAGTACAGCGGGTGTCATATTATGAACATTTTGTGTTCAATTTATGAACAGCTTGGGCAAAACTAGTTTTCTTTCTGATTTCCTTTTTTTTATTTTTGAGCTTTATATTCCTTCTCCAGCGAGCGAACTCAGAACCTCGCTGCTGCTTATTAACCCAAGAGTCGGCATCTCAACCATCACGACTATCGACCTCACACGAAACGTTGCGACAAATCGCATTAAAGAATGCAAAGCTCTGATTGTTCAGAGCTTTGCCTTGTATGTAGCGACACGTAACGTACGAGAAAACGGAAGTACAGTACAATACAAACCAAGGCTGCAAACCTCTAAAATTCTGCAGAAGGTTTGGTCCGGGGGCTCGAACCCATTGTAAAGTCCTAGACCGGTTCCTGGAACCGCTGAACCCAAGGTTTTGGTTCGAACCTTGGTTTGCTTGAACAAAAAAGAATAGTTTTGACTTTCGATTTATTAGTTCTACGTTGATAATGAAATTTACATACCTCTCTATTCATCTACTTAGGGCCGATTTCTGTTTTCCCAGATATCTACTATGTGTCGGATAATCATAGATTTTACTCTGTTATTTGTCAGTTTATGTGACAGATAGTTCTATAGTTTCCATACTTAAGTTATTTTTATTATCAAATCCATTAGCTGACATTAACAATTTTTTGAAACTGCTTAGTTTAAGCAATATATCTTCCAGGAGCTGTTCATCTATACTAGCTCTTAAATCAGAAAGAACAAACTCTAAGCCTTCTAAAAAAACTTTTTGTCTTCTTTCCAGTCAAAATTGTAATATGAAAATTTTACATTACTTCTCGTTACTTCACAACTGCGTAGAGGGCTTAAGTGTTGAAAATGCTCCTTCAACTGATACCTGAGTTGCTGGAACAGCTAGTATAGTAAAGGCAATATTTTTTAATTCTGCGTTTTTATGACGTTTTCAAAATGCTCAAACGCTCTTGAAAAAAAAAATTAATCGTTCTTGAATTTTCAAGAATTTCGTTCTTGGAATCGAGATAAATTCGTTCTAAATGTTCTCATTTTGGTTTTTTAAAGGCAAGGGGGGTGAGGGCAACTTAACTTTGAGAGAACAGCGTTGGAGTCGCTCTCGCAGAGAGTGAGGGCGCATGCGCAGTTTGTTGTTGTGCGATGCGTACGAAAGGCAACTCCGTTTATTTATAAGTGTGATTTCGTCGCGTCTTTTACCTTACGGCAGATAGCTGAGTTCGTTAAGCTGCCCGTCGCCTGTGTGTGTTTTAGCTTTTCGAGGTACCGAGTTCAAGTCCCAGAATAGTAAGTAAAAAAAAATAAATATCTATGAGGTTATTTGCACGAAGTCTTTTGATACCGGCCAGATCGGATGACTATATCATATAGCTGCCATAGGAACCATCGGTCGAAAAAGTAGTTTTAGTGAGAAAAACTTTTTTGTCTTCAACGCAAACCTCTCCAATCCTCGTATTTCTAAGTTTTCTATGCTTTTACATAATTCCACCAAGTTTTATGAAAATCGGCCAACTATATAGTATAGCTGCCATACAAAAGATATGTCTGAGAAAAAGTCTAAGTAGGAAAAACTTTTTTGTTTTCAATGCTTTCGCTCCCAAACTTGTCACTAATCAATATTATATGCTACTGCATAATTTGACCAAGTCTGATGACTATAGCATATAGCTGTCATAGGAACTATCGGTCGAAAAAGTAGTTCTAGTGAGAAAAACTTTTTTGTTTTCAATGGTAACGTCTTTATACCTTCCAGTTGTGAATATTATCAGTTTCCACACAATTTTGGGGAGTTTGGTCAAAATCAGATGAATATATCGAATAGCTGCCATATAACAAACTGGGAAGCAAATGCTCAAAGTATTAGCGCCATCAAGCTACAAGGGTATATAACAGCGATGACCAGCCGTATGCTCTTTGGGTACGTTTTGTTATTGTAATTGCACCAAATATAGCAAATCAATGATCGTATACATGCAGGGCGCGAGGCATACAAAACGCCACACACGCTAACGATTTCGTGTGTATGCGGCGCGTAGAGCAAAAACCGGTTTTGTTCTCTTCTTTGATTGGCGTTTGCGAGCTCAAGCAAACTGACCAACAACAATTTCATGTGATTTTGTTGTTGCCTTACCCAAATTCATATTGTCTTGTCTTCGAGCGTGCACTTAAAAAAATCGGTGCTGATATTAACCTGCTGGCAAAATGTTTAACATCGCAGAAAGTAAATTTTTTTCGCTCAAAATTATTGTTGTCAACAGCAGTGCATTATATGCTATATAAAATTGCAAATAAAAACAAAATTTAATGCAGAAAGGCATTTTAAAAATGTGCATAGTTCGATAGCATTTGCATCAATTGACGTAATAGAAGCGGAATACAAAAAACTGATCTGTGCGTTTTTTGTTTATGATGCGCAACAAATCCCGAACTATATTGAAGATTATTCGGAAGAAATAAAATTTCAAAAGCATCAAATTGAATGTGATAATACTCAATCCAAATGTGCATCATTGAAGGCATCATATGTGGTAAGCTTAAACATCGCCCAAAAATTAAAATCATTTTCTGATGGAATTTTTATTAAAAAAGTATGCCAAGAAATGATGATTTGTTTTGGTGAGCGTGGAGAGGCCTTAGCAAACTCAATTGAGACAGTTTCTTTATCCCGACAATCTGTGACCCGCCGAATTGAGGAGCTCGGCAAATACTTAAACTCGCTCATTAACGAAAAAATTAAGTGTTGCTCATATTTTTCCCTGGCGTTAGACGAGTCGACCGATGTTTGCGATATAAGTCAGCTAATATTGGCAATTGGAATGGTAGACCACAATTTCAATATAAATGAAGAGATTCTTGCTGTAATACCAGTACTAGGAAATACAAGAGGCGTAGACGTATTTAATGCGGTAAACGGAAGGATTGACCTTAAAAAGGAATCAGATAAATTAGCTGCCGTATGCACAGATGGTGCTCCTGCCATGATTGAAAGAAAAGAAGGTTTTGTTGGTCAGTTAATTAAAAATGGAATACAGGTACCTTCATTTCACTGTATCATCCATCAAGAGGCATTGTGCGCTAAATGGACGAGTGCTGTTCACATAATGAATGTGGTTGTCAAAATTGTTAATCGCATAAGAGGTGGACATAACTCATTAACGCATCGGAAATTCAAAAAATTTCTACAGGAATGTGAATGTGAGTATGGGGACCTACTTATGTATACTGAGGTGAGATGGCAAAGTAGAGAAAAATTTCTTGAGCGTTTTTTTGAATTGCGAAAGGAAATTATTGAATTCATGGGATCAGATGTAAAAAATCATGAATTGTTAAATGAAATGAAGTCTCAAGAATTTAACCTTAACTTAGCATTTTTAACCGACTTAACAACACACCTAAAGCACCTTAACATTTCTCTTCAAGGGAAAAACAAATCAATCTTTGACTTAATCAGTTTAATCGAAGGATTTTTAAAAAAAATCAACTTATTTATATTCGACTTAAATTTAAGCAAAATGTTTCATTTTCAATGTCTCAAAAAGTCATTTGATGAGTTTAAAATTCAGGCTTTTGATTTTTCTGAATACATACAATTTTTTGATGAATTAAAAAACAATTTTGAAAAAAGATTTAAAGATTTCGAATGCCTTATTCAAATGATATCTATTTTTTTATACCCCAATGACATGCAGCATATGCGATCAACAGCCAGATTTACAACTGGAGCTTTGTGATCTGCAATGCGATGTTGAGCTAAAAATATATAAATTAGAGGGCATTGATTTTTGGAAAGCTGTAAATGCAAACAAATATCCTTTACTTCACAAAGAAATGTTACGAATTTATTCTATGTTTGGAAGTACCTATATTTGTAAGAGTGCTTTTTCAACTTAAAAACTAATAAAAAACGAACATAGAAATCGACTAACAAACGATAATTTAGATGCATTGTTAAAATTATCTTTAACCAAAATAAACATAAATATAGACAATTTGTTGAGTTATTACATTGAAAACATTTGTTAAAATCTGTTATGTATTATTCAAACTAATGTTAAAAAGATAAAGCTAAACGAAATGAAATTTAAAGTTTATTTTTATTTACATTATTATTGTTAAGAAGATGAAATCAATTCTAATTTTTTTTTTATTTATTAATATGATGAATGAAATAATGAATGAACATTTTTTTTCAGTGTACAATTTGAAATAAAAAAAATTGTTTCCTTATTGGTATTGGTGCTTTTCTTTGTGAGTATTGGTGAGTGCTCTGTCGTTTGCGGCTTTTGGGCATGCCTGGTATATAAACTTCAGTCGAGCCGAAGTTAGATTTCCTCAATTTTTTTTATGCCTTTCTATTGCTTTCATAAACTACTCTTATTCACAATCAGACGTTGAGTCAGTTGCTTTGCCACTGATTTTTGTAACAAAAAATATAAAATCTCGGGTCTGAGAATACTGCACCCAATACTGGTACTGAACTCATAGTAGGAGAATGTTTGTCGGGGCACTCAGATAGTAATAAACAGTGATTTGCTGAAGATTTTAAAACAACTGCGCGGCGTGAAAGCCAAGCTTAATATTAGTAGTTTATTTTGTTCTGAAAATTTTCAGAACATTTGGTTGACATTGACCATAGTTTGCCGTCAGTCATATGTACAAGTTAAGGTATTATTTTAATTTGGTTGATTTTTTTTTTTTATATTTATTTAGTTTTACAAAAATTCTGTTGTTATTTGCCGTGTATATCTTAACGCTTCGAAAATATAACTAGCCAGTGTGGTCCAGCACCGCCCATTCAAAATATCAATTACTTTTGCTGTGTTTAGCGAAGATTGTTGCCAATATACAAAATGTATACAAAATGATAAAGTGGTCCGGTTCGCGAACCCCAAAACACCCGAACCGAACCGGCTCTCAGGGGTTCGGTTAGGGACCGGTTTGCAGCCTTGATACAAACCACTCACCGTAATTGTAATTTGAATATTACGCTACGAACCATTTACAGCAATTGCCTGTGTACAGTGCTTTCTTGAGTTCAGTATATGTATATGGCGTTCCTAACATAAGTACAAAATTTGGATTGATTGTTTGAGAAGAGCATATTTTGACCAATATTAACCCATTTAAGCATATGTTTTTTACCTAAACTACCATATTTTTGATATGATCATCTTAAAAAATTACAAATATGAATATTAGTCAAATGACAAAATTTAAAATTTTTTAGACCTACAACAAATAAAACTTAAAATCCGATGTAAAAAAAATATTTGTACTATTTAATAATCATCTGTGGAAGTTCCGAAAATTCATGTACACTAACTATCCACCAAGTCCCACTATCAACGCTATGGCAAGTGTCCATCAATAGCAAATCACACGTAAGGTATGCGAAATAAGTCACCTTATAAATCTTATGATCTGCTGTCAGAGCTTTGCTAATAATTTTTGTAATTTCTTTTTTTTGCTTCGTTTCCTCTAAGGCAATTTCCATGCTTGTAATAACAATGTTAAGCACAAGACTCTATAAGGTGTCGTTAATTTGATTAAAAAGCTCATGCGCCTCGCATTACAGAACGAAATAATTGAGCTTACATTATCAGTTTTTGTCTTCGTACACTTGCATACAGGCGTAAATTTAATGGAGATTTTTCGCCATAACTTATAGCCAATAAAAAAGTGAGGTTTGATTCATAATCTGTAGATTTGAATCTAAAATTAACTTCAATTTTGCAGGAATGTTTCAAAGCCCAATGAAGTGCCAAAAGTCCAATGAAGAGCGAGCTAAAATATCGCCATATCGCGAAATGGGGATGCTTCTACAGGAATTTGCTTCCGAAATGGCGAGAAGATATTTTAAAATTCAAAAGTATTTAACAGATTCCAAAAATCACAGAAAAAGACCTCGTTTTGGACGCCCGCCATTGCTTAATAAACGTGATAAAAGAAGAATAAAAAAAAAGGAATTAAAGAAAACCTAAGTGCTGGCCATATTTCCCACGAACTAGCTCTCCCAGTATCGAAGCGTCGTGTGCAGCAAATTTTACGTGACGATCAATTCGATTCATATGAAAAAAGGACCGTCAAATGTCAATTACTTCCTAGGCAAAAAGTTGCCCGTATGCACTTTGCTGAGATGCATAAGTTTTAGGACTTAGAGTGGCAAAGTATTATCTTTAGTGATGAAAAAAGTTTAATTTAGATGGCCAAGATGGGTATCAATAATATAATCGGGATATACGGACGCCAAAACCAGTAAGAGTGTCACGCAATTTTCAAGGAGGTTCGCTAATGGTGTAAGCTGCATTTGGCTTTGCTGGAAAGAGTTCAATATGATTTGTAACACATAAAAAGAACTCTGAAAGGTATGCCGAACTATTTGACGAAGTTTTTGTAATTATGGACAAGAATATTTCAGAGATTCTGGGACATTCCAACAGGACAATGCTGCGTACCACGTTTCAAAACGCACTAAACTATTTTCTTAATAAAAACAAATAGCGGTTTTGATGTGGCCCGCAAAAAGTCCAGATCTTAATTGCAATGAAAAATTTTAGGAGATAATTTCCAACAAAGTCGACATGCATGGGAGGCAAGTTAACAAGGTAAAAGAACTTAACAAGTCTATTATCGTAGATTGGGCTATATTGGATGCATCAATTCTTCGAAACCTGGTTAATTCAATGCTAGGACGTGTATTGAAGGTTATAAACACTAATGGAGGACATTTTTAGGTATATTAAAAAAATCACGGTGGCTAAACCTTATTAAAATCGTAATATTCTGAAATTATCAGCTCACTTATTTCGTTCTGAAAAATATAAATTTAATTTTTTAAAAAGTATTATGCTTTCATTAAATCTTTTAAGAATTGGAATTAAATTGTTACTTCGTTAAGTTTAAAGAAAAAACAAAAATATTTGAATATATTTCCAGCTTTAGTATATATCAAGGATTATATGATTGTAAGGTGACTTATTTCGCATACCTTACATGCATACATTCATGGCATGAATTGCATGCATACATATCAGGTTTCGACAGCAACAGCAGAGATGTCGGCAGAATTTCAGCTTAATCCTCTAATTTTTCTAACTGGGCTTAATGATCTCCTCATCTCTTGACAGATAGCCGTAATCGAAACAATTTGATTTTAACAACCGTAACCGAAACCCATATGATTTCGGTTTTAATCCCTGCTTTGCGCTAACACTTGGCTTGTTTTGCTCAGTTGCTTATACTCAGCCGAACGATATTGTCCCCATCAAGCTGTTATCGTAAGACGAGAAAAAGTAAATCAACTGTTCTGCTGAGAGAGTAAGAGAGTCTCTTAAATTTGTGCCTGTCATTTTGATGAGCAGACAGCATATAATAATTTGTTTGAGCTCTAATTAAATGCCATTACCCACCTCAGATTCTCTCTTAAAATGCCATGACCTATGATAAAGTGTAGCTGATCCAAGGGTGTGTTTCCGCTGCCAAGCCAATGTTGATAAAACTCCTCCGATTCTTTTTGGGCCATGGGCATAATTTTTGACTGACGCTTTGAAGTTTGACGCTTAAAGCGACGCGGTCTGGTGTTAACACCATTTGACGTGCCCAATAGTTGCCTCAAATCTGTCATCAGTTGAGCATTATGCGGTGAGTTGGCAGCTAAATCGGGTAAATCACCCATAAAACGTAAGATGGTCAACCAAATTGCCTGGGCAGAAAAAAAAGGTCGAATTCAAAATTAAGTTAACTGTATAACTGTTTTACCACTCACCTTGGCTGCCATTTCATCCTGTGGTATTTCATGCTTCAGCAGCGACTGCTTCAGCGGTTTCCTTTCATGCTGTGCTGACACTCCTCCACCAAAATAAGTTGAAGCAAATTTCAAATAACTAAAATCCGATGTATCCACTTCCTGGTTAATGGTTTTGGGCAATCGTATGGTGCCACCCGTACTGACACCATTCAATTTTCTCAAGGCAAGCTAAAAGACAACAAAATAATGAGTTTTAGACCACAGTCCTCCATTCACTCCCCCATACTCTAGTCTCAAGTTCATAATTCAAGCGTCTTAATTATTTCAACAGCAGTAATCTGTGTGCCACTTATCAAGTAAGCTTTTCCCGTAAACTTTCAAGCAAACAAAAAATAAATTAATATATGGCAGCCAAAGATATGCCCCGGCGATAGGGAGAATTCTGGCGATTATTTACAAGCGGAATTTTATTTCATTTATCATTTTGGTTTAAACTTTTGCCGCCGTTCCCAGTGTGTTGCTGATTGGCTGCGCGTATTTGTTTTCTTTAAATTTAGTTGCTGACTAAATGCGAAGAGGTGCGGATCTTAGTTGAAAGAAGCGGTTGAGGGTGCTTAAATTCTTTTTCATGAATTTTTCATAATAAAAATTTTTGGTGTTTTATGGTTGTTTTATTGTAGAGGAAATTGTGCAGACGTTGTAAATGGAAAACTGGCCAACAATGTTTAATGATAAGCGTGGAACATGTTTAAAAATGTTGGGAATGTTTATATGAACTCTAAAAAATGTCTAGAATACTTTTATTAATGGTAAGTAAATATAGAAAAAAACTGAAAAAGTAGAAAATTAAATAAAGCCAAAGTTTTGGTAAATCAAACTAAGCTTTTTATTGAAGAATACTAAAACTCAAAGTGTTCAGAGCTTAAGTCTTCAAAAATTAAAGCCAAAAATTAAAACATACAACTGGACCCTGAACTCAAAATTCCTTGGGCCTATGAAGACGATGTGATGCCAGAGTAAAACTTCAACTCAAGTGTAACAAAATGGAGTGCAAATGTTTTTCCATTGCCCATATACTCCAAAGTATCAATACGGTTCGACAAACGTAATTAGACCACACTTTGCCTACTAAGAGTAGCTTAAAAGTTTAATCGAAAATCTGCTTTAATTACTTAAATTTATTAAATTCCAGACCTGGCCCTACTTTATTAGTTCAGCTCTCAAGTATCAGGTTTGTATTCGTTTAGTTGATCTATAATAGTTCAATAGTTGAGTCTTTCTTTTAATTTTCAGTTAAATAGTTCTTAGTTTAAAAATTCTTGGTATTCGTTTTAAATATATTAGAGGTGGAGTGTTCCTTGGAAAAGATGGTCTCTCCAGCTGCTGATATTACAAAGAAATATACATGGCCAAGTAGTAGGGCTGGGACAAACATCGATATTGTAAGCGACTTATCAATTTGAATAAATTTGCAAAAAACGAGGTTATTGGAGAACTTGTGGTGAAGCTAGATGTGACTATGCAAGATCAAAAGAATGGAAAAATCAAATTCAGCTGAAGAAGTCGAAACTATACCATATGGGAAGGTAAATGCAAATCTATAAATGGATATTAATATAACTTTAGCTTTTTTTTTTAAATAATAGAATCCCTTTTTAATCGGACAACAACGAAGAAGGCTTAAAAACCAATATACATTCGTGTGTACCGCTATGCTCTGCAAATCAGGACGCATGTTCAGGAAAGCCGGGCAGCTCATTTCTGACCCAGATTCTCGGGGTCAGCTGCTTCGGAAAAATCACATTTTTATTCATATGTTAATTTTTCCGACATTATTTTGAAGATGGTTTCTTATTTCATACTGAAGGGGTCCTTAGTGATTTATTTAATGCTAAAGTATATAATTAAAGAAATTTAAAAGAAACATTCAGGCCCTTTACCTAACTTGGAAAGCTGGATTTGCTTTTGCCTTATCTCATCTTCGAGATAGCTGCTATGTGTCAGTTTTAGTGACAGATATTTCTATGCAGAATATGTGAAATTGACTCTAAGCTGTTAGTTTATCTAACTCATTACATAACTGTGAAATAATTAAACGATTTGTTAAGAACAGAGCTAGGTTTTAAAATGGAACAATATAAGATTAAAATTTACGAACTTAAGTCAACAGAAATGGAGAAGTCCAAGCTCTTAATATTTTCAATATACCTTTATTCATCGTATTGACATTTAATGACACTCCACAGGCCAAATAGACAATAATCTGTTTGGAATGTTACAAAACTGTACCTTGGACACATTTAAAGGGAACATCTTTTAATGCTTGCGACTTTTAATATACGTATTAGCATCTGCAAAAGCGGCTTAACGAAGCTGAAATGGTCGAAGTCTGATTTCAGATTTCCACAAACTTAATAAAGCACCAATGAGTGTCTATTAAGTGCTATGCTTCCCAATCTTCATAAACATATATGTAAAATGTAGAAATTTGTCCGTAAAAGCCAAGGCCTAAAGTTGTGGAAAAATAATGATTTATAAATATGCTGGACAGCTCTTCTAAAATATAATGCGAATTCTTATTATCCAAATTGAATTTTGGAAAATGGTTTGTAACTTTAATCTATTTTATTACTTTTAAATATTTAGCTTTTTAGTTTTGTAATTTTAGTCTCAATGAATAAATAAGAAGAAAATTGTTTTATTGTTAGCTTTGTAGGGGTAACGAACACAGGACCTTTTGAGCAGAAATACTTTTTCAAAATTAAAGAAACCTTGTTGTGTTTATAAAAACAATTTGTGAAATGACAGGACAACTCTTTAAAATAAGGCGTAAGATGGTAGACTCAATTCAATACAAGTAGTATCTTAGAAGGCTTTCGGCCAGCGCGCGCAGTAGCGCAACCGGTAGAGAGGACGTTCCAATTGTGTTCAGACCAAGGGTCCCGAGTTCGAATCCCCGCAGAGAAGGGGAAGTAAACATTTTTAAAAACAATTTAATATAGTTCGGTGTTTTTCAGAGACAAACTGGTGGTGGCTCCAATGGACGGATTCCTGCTCTTGATTCAGAACAAACTAATTGGCTAAAATATTTTTTTAAATATTTTCATATTTAAATTAAAGTGTACACTCTTTATATTTACAAATTCCATATTCAACTCTGAATCAATGGTGAAAATGTTAAAGTCAAAGTGTAAATATTGAAATTTCAGAACATTTTTCTCTCAGTGTAGGTAAATAAAACAAATGGGTGGGTAAGAGCACGAACTTCCCACACATGAACGGTCAAAGCTAGAAACATACCGAGGGCCCCGAGTACTAATATAATGAGCACTTAATACAATACAGCTTTATTTTTTAAAGCATTCAGGGAAAATCTGCATGCAACAATAATTTTTCATCCGATTGGCTTGAAACTCGGTTTGTAATAATAGCTTGCGAAATAATTTAAAATGTGATTTTCAAATGTGTGTGAGAATGCCTGGAAAATGCTGCCTGCAAGAAACTATTTTTCATTCGATTGATTTGAAACTCGGTTTGAAAGGATAGTATGCGAAGTAGTTTGTGATGTTTGAAAATGCGCCCTCAGGATGTTAAATTGAATATTTAACTATTTTTGTAATGTGATTCCCCGGTATTTTAACATCCATGCCGAACGGTGGTAATAAATGAAAAAATTATACTCCAATTTTGAAGAACCCACTAGAAATGTCGGAAAATGGAGACGATCTGATGAGGACGCTAGTTATGCTAGTTATTCTATATTTTTTTCAGGGCTGCAAACCGGTTTTGAACCGAACCGGTTCGAGCCTGGAAATCCGGCTTTGTTTTTACTGTGAACCAAACCCTGAACCGAACCTCGAGGACGAAAATAGATGAACCCGAACCCGTTCCGAACCCAAGCTTTTGGTTCGTTTCAAAAAAAAAAGAGTACCCTTCTATGTACTTAACAGCAGAGTCGACAATTAGAAGTTCGTAAAGTCGATCCAAGCCAGACTATGATATACTTTGCACATAAGTAAAAGTAAAATTGTCTCAAACAGCACCTCCAGGAGGGCCAGGGCCAAGCTTCTCTCAATCTCTTGGCGTGTATGCTTATAATTTTTCGCACAAGAGAAAGGGACCTACAGTTTAACGCCGAATCCGAACGGCAATAGTTCGAGAAGTTTTGCATTTTTATGGCTAGTTACTTCACAGCTGGCGCCAGTAGCTGCTGAAGGTGACCGGGTGTGTAAAAGCTTTTTTCTAAAGAAAGAAAAAACTTTTTCTATTAGATGGTCCACACATACAACTGGTACGCCACGCCCGACCACATACTTTACACATGCGAAAGTGAATATTTGTATACACTTAATAGGGTCAGCGATGCTTTGTTCTTGCTTTGTTCTGGCATACATTTGCACAAATATTCTTTGTACCTTTGGTACAGAACATAAACAGACACTAAATCAGAGAAAACTGGCACAAATTTTGCATCTAATACATATATATATCGAAAAACTTCATTGCCGGCTTGCCATGAAGCTTTGCCTGCTTCGACTGCCCCCCTACACCTCTTTCCTACAAATCAAAACTTCATGAGGAACTTTATAAAGTTTGCTTCACCGTGTAAATTCTGACTTAGAATGTATCTTGTCGTTAAGTGTAAACCTATTGTATTTTTATTTTAAATATATTGGGAAAAACAGGCAACGAACCAAGGTTCAAACCAAAACCAATGCCCAAAAACCTCGAACCTTATCCGTTGGTAAATTTAGGTACGAACCAGCAAACCGGAGGTTCCGAAAAATGTTTTGGGTTTGCAGCCCTGGTTTTTTTAAAAACAAAATGTGTGAACTACCATATACATATATGTACACACCTGATCATATTAATAGGTACACACCGGATTTTTTTAATTTTAGATGGTTTTTTCTTACTTTGACGTTGACAACTTTTTAATTTTTGGTTTTTTGTTGTTGTCAATGTCTGGCCACACTGTGACAAAGAGTTGAAAGAGGGGCTGCCCCGAATATCAAAGCTTTTCTATAAATTGCGAGTCCACCACACATTTCGTCTGAATATAATAATAGGTACAGTCTCGTTTCTCACAAGTATCACGTGAATAATTTTGTAATCAGTGATCTTTTGGCATCTAAAGGTAAATTAAGTATAGCTCCTGTCAATACAGAGAATTAAATAATTATTTTTTTTAGAAAAAATGGGTCGAAATTCTCATTGTACTACAGAAAAAGCTCGATTGATTCTTAGTCTGAGAAAAGAAGGCAAATCTTTACGAGCCATCGCCAAATTAATGAACAGGTCTCATAATTTTGTTAAAAATGCATTAGAAAGAAAACCAAGACAGGAAACCCGTGGAAGGCCACAAAAAACAACAGAAACCCTTGACCACTACATAGTAACTTTGAGCAAAAAGGACCCATTTAAGTCATCGAAGGCTATTGCAGCCGAAATTGGGAATTCAGTTAGTGCTCCAACTATCCGAAGACGACTACAAGATGCCAACCTACCAGGAAGAATTGCCAAAAAAAGACCCACTTATGCGCAAAAAAAATATCACCATGAGGCAAAATTTTCAAGGGACCACAAAGACTGGGTAGGATGCACAGGGGAGAAAAAATGGATAAACATATTATGGAGCGATGAAACCAAGATTAATTTGTTTGGAAATGACTGTGCAAGGAATGTTCGACGCCCTAATGGAAAGGAATTCCATCCACGGTTTACAAAAAAAACAGTCAAACATGGAGGTGGCAACATAATGGTATGGGGTTGCTTCTCCTGGTACGGCGTAGGTCCAATTTATCAGACTACGAACAAAATGAATGCTGAAGAGTACAAATCCATATTGGAAACAGTTATGGTACCGTATGCTGAAGAAAATATGCCATTACGTTGGGTATTTCAGCAAGAAAATGATCCTAAACACACATCAAGGCTGTTATCTAAATTTTTCGAGGACCAAAAAGTTGACGTTCTGAAGTGGCCAAGCCAATCCCCCGACCTTAATCCCATTGAAAACTTGTAGGGAAACAAAAAAGAAATTGGCAAAGCATTCATTTTCAAATAAACAAAAATTATGGGAAGGTGTCCAAAAACTGTGGTATGAGACACCAGTAGAGACCTGCCAGGGTCTTTAGTAAAAGTATGCCAAAAAGAATAGCATTAGTGGCCAAAAATAGAGGTGGATACACTGGATACTAAGTTAGGAAATACTAATTTACCTAAAAAACGAGAAGGCCAAGCTAACTTCGTCTGTGCCGAAGTTTTTATACCCTTGCAAATGCTGTTTTTGAAATGTCAGAGCTTAAGAACGCTTACATAAAAATCTAAACAATTTTTAACTAAAACTCATTTTCCGACAGATAAACATCTGATTTCGACCAAATTTTGCGAATCTTTCTGAAAACATATCAAATTAACAATCGCAGAGATAAGAAAGATAAAATTGAAAACAGAAAAGTTTTTCTCACTAAGACTCCTTTTCCGACCGATCGGTCCTATGGCAACCATAAGATATAGTCACCCGATGTCGATCAACTTTTTCAAATTAGTTTGAAAGCGTTTAATATTAAGAATCACCGACTTTAAGAACGATTTACTTGAAAACAAAAAAGTTTTTTTCACTAAGACCAATTTTCCGACCGATCGGTCCTATGGCAGCTATAAGACATAGTCATCCGATTTTGACAAAAATTTGTAAATCTGTTTGAAAGCATATAATATTTATTATCGCCGAATTTTATGACGCTAGCATTGAAAACAAAAAATTTTTTTCTACTAAGACCCATTTTCCGACCTATTGTTCCTATGACAGCTATAAGATATAGTCATCCGATCTTGACCAAAATTTGCAAATCTGTTTGAAAGCATATAATATTAACAATGGCCGAGTTTAAGGCAGCTAACATTGAAAACAAAAAAGTTTTTCTCACTAAGACCCATTTTTTGACCGATGTTTCCTATGGCAGCTATAAGATATAGTCATCCGATCCGGTCGGTTCCGACATATTAGCAGCGTGCAGTAAAAAGAAGACTCTGTGCAAAATTTCAGCTCGTTAGCTTTAAAACTGAGAGACTAGTTTGCGTAGAAACAGACGGACAGACAGACAGACGGACAGACAGACAGACAGACGGACAGACAGACAGACGGACAGACAGACAGACAGACGGACGGACAAAGCTCAATCGACTCAGCTCGTCGCCCTGATCAAGAATATATATAGTTTATGGGGTCGGAAATGAATATTTCTATGCGTTGCAAACTTCTGGGCAAAATTATAATACCCTTTGCAAGGGTATAATAAACACAAAATGGAAATAAAAATTTGTTTTCTTACCAACACATAAAGTGTACCTATTATTATGATCACACTGAAAACGTATCTGAAACACAAAATGATCTCTTTTATGTTATATTATTATTCTATGTTACAATTAAGTTTATTTTATTAAAAACAAATAGTTTAAGAACCAATGAGAACAAATTTTAAGTTTGAAACAATGAATAAAACTGTGTTCTGTTACCTTAAAGTCAGAGTTGATGTGTGTACCTATTAATATGATCAGGGGTGTATATATATGTATTGCGCCACCTTTGAGCATTTTATTCAAAGTGCTTGCTTGAATGAGCTTTCAAAACCCTTTTTAAAAATCTTGTAATAGCCATACAGATAACCTACAGGCATGTACACTCCTAGTCATAGGTTAGACGCAGCAATTTTTCTTATAAATAAAACTCTTCTTACCATTAGGCAAGTGTTGAGTGTCCAAAATGTTTGATTACTTTAAATTCGAACAATGTTCCACAAAAATCTTCTCACAGTTACTCTTTTGTCGCTCACATAGCTGTGCTTTCCAAGATTCTCGAATATTCGAAGCAATCTAGTGGATTTTAAGTTGGAAACCAGTTTAAAGGAAGACAATAAGTTCTTAGAATTGCTTGCAATTCCGCATACTTGGCTGCTGAAATCAAGGAATTAGACGGAGTAAACGCAATTCTTTTAACTGTGCAAATGCAAAACATCTTAAACGTCTAAAAACTAAAAGAAAAATACTGCTAAATGCCATTTGCAAGCAAAAAAGGCTCATTATATGATGTGGACTGTTCGATCTGACACTCGACTTAACAGTTGGCGATCGGTCGTCTTTACTGATGAAAAACTTTTTAATTTAGACAGCCCTAATACTTTCTTATGAAATTGTTTTTGAGAAAGCACCAACGGTATTTAAGCCGCCATCAATGCCGTGAGGGTGGAGTTTTTGTATAGGGAGCCACAACGTCTTATGAAACAATTGACTTAATTTTTATTGAGCAAGATATTTATATATATATCAAGAATCTTTCCAAAAATGAAGTGAGCTATTCGTAACAGATTCATGGATTTTTCAACAGGATAATGCTCCTATTCATAACACTTGAGATGCCAAATTTATTTTTAGAGCCAAGACGTTAATGTTCTGACTAGACCACCAATGTCTTTAGAACTAAACGTTATTGAAAATGTATGAGGATGGCTTAGACTCAGGAAGACAGTTCGAAAAAAAGAAATCGTTAATTTTAGCAATTAAAATAGCTTGGAGCGATATTTTTTTTAACCAACTTAAATACCCTGTACCCTGTAAGTTAAAAGTAAACATTAGCATTACTTAAAATAGCTTGCTTTTCTTTTTAATCTAATATATGAACTTATTTAAATGCGGCTATTCTATTGACCAATAAAAAAATACCTTATTTTAAGTACCTTTGAGAAAAATTTGTATAAAAATAGTTCTGTTACATTTGTATTTTTTTTTGATAATAAACCAGGAATTTTATTCTTGGTTCATATTAACTAATTTCTGCATAATTACTACTCTTGAATTATTTATTATGTTAAAGCTACAAAGTATTTTTAAATATAGGTAAGGGTGCGTTTAACCTATTGACTATCGACTAGGAGTGTATATTGTTGTTTTTTGTTGATAATTAAATTACTAAATTGATCTTGAAGCTAATATGTAAGAAAATTTAAAAAAATTATTTTCCACATCCCTCCCCAGCCTAGACCGTTTCTAGATAATGTTTTGTTTATTCACCAATATTTATTCTATGCCATTATCTAGCAAGTTCATTCGAATAGTTCGAATATTCAATCTTAAAATAGTTGTATGTAAATAAGTTCTACGATGACTTGGCTAAACTATTTCCCTCTAATCAATTGAGTGTGTTATCTCTGTGTTAAAATCATGAAATTAATCACTGAAAAGTATTCTCGATGACTACACAAGCTCTTGATACAAATCTTGATAGAAAAAAGTCCCCGTTTGGACAGGTACTTAATTTGCAATATGAAATGTTTACACAAGCCAAGTCGATATGTAACATTGAGTATACACAGCCACAGACCAAAACCAACGCAGACAAGGGAACACCACACAAATGAAAGTGCACATTATGTATGTTGTATGTACAAGATTCTTCTTAAGAACGTTTTTTTATTTACAAAATAGAATAAATATTAGGAAAATATACATATAAATATAAAATATATACATACATACGGCCAACACAAGACATAAAAGAATAAAACGATACACACTGAAAAAGACAATACCAAACCTTGGTCAACTGTCTTTCAATATGTCTAAATTTGTTCAGGGCTATCCCAACCAACGTTCCTACTAGAGACGCGTCTGGTTGATAATTTTACGTGGCGCTGCCTCATAGTAGTTGACGGGTCGGGACAGCAGCTTAGTGGGTACGTCTTTGCGCAGGCGCAGTTCACGCTCGAACATCAGAGACTTCTCTTTGACATTCGGGCCCAGTGGACCACTCACATCGGGCTCATCGTTGAGGAAGCCAAAGACATCGTCCACAATTTGTTTGGAAGATTCCACATCAATGTAGCCGGGACTGTTATGGCCATTGCTGTTTCCATTCGTTTGGATGGTGGCCAAGCTGCTGGCAGGACGTGTGCCCGTTGTGATGGGTGCCACAGGTGGCGGAGGCAAAGACATGCGCGCCTGCAGTGTAGGTACTTGAGGCTTCTCGTGCTGCTTAATGGACTTGTTGCGCTTGGGTTGTTGCACTGCAGCCATGGCCAAGGCATTTAGCTGTGCGGCCTCCAACTTTAAACGCTGTTCTTCCTCGGCCTGCTGTTTTAGTAGAAACGCTTCCTTCTCCTTTTGTTCCTTGAGTCGTTGCTGCTGTTGTCGTTCCTTTAACAGTGCTAACCTTTGTAGCTCTTCCTTTTGCTTCTGCCGCCGGGTCTCCAATTTGAGCCTAAACTCTTTTCTGGCCAACAAGCCTCGACTTAATGCCTGCAGCTTGATGGTGCGACTACGCACCATTGTGAACTTCGTGGTCAACTGCTGGGCCGCTATGCAAGCGCCCAAACGATGGAAACCACGATGCATGATCTGGTACTTACGCCTCTGTAAGCGACCACGCCAATATCTTTGCACTGTCACAATGGCCTGACGATATTTCTGCAGATAGCGTCGGAAGAGCACACGCCGGAAGCCACGTTGTATGGTCACAATGGACTTTAGCATTATCTGTGAGCGTTGAGTTTCTAGCAGGGCATCATCCTTTTCTCGCAAAAACAGTTTGGTGCGTCCAAATTGACGATCCGAGTCGGCGGGCAAAGTAGATTGGCAGATTTGACGTGCCAGCAAACGGCAGTCGCATTTATCCAGGGGTCCAGTGGGTGGTACCATCAAGCGATATCGTTCGACAAAGGCACGATAGACATGGCGGATGGGATACCCAGCTAGACGAATGCGAGCCGTTTCCATCATGCCCGAGTAGCGCAGTTGACGCACACACAGCTCCTTGTCAAAGTTCTGAAATTAAAACAAAAGATGCCCGTTTAATAAGGGTTGAAGCTTCCCCTAAAAGTGTTTTCATTGATTTGAGAGTCAGTAGAAACAAAAATTGCATTTGAGGGAAATGGTGCAGAGCGAAATTAAGGCAAAAACGGACAATTATATCCTAGCCAGACTGACTGACGGACAGACAGATAACGCAGGCCAACAGCCATTTTAGTCCAGCCAAAATTTAATACAAAGATAGCTGAACCTCACAAAAGTGGTCATTTTGATGGACTGTGTAAAAAGAGAAGAGTATATGAAAAAATTTTTAATCGACCCTTGAATTTTTACAAATTCTTTTCTTGTTTTTTATCAAAATACTTCAATTAAAGTTAAAAAAAGTTCAAAATTTTTCAAAAAGTGGCTTTTGAAAAAATAAAATGTTACTTGAAAGTTGTGTGAGTTTTTTTTTTTTACCATGTCTTGAGGCACTTTGACCGAAATTTCTCGATAACAGATGATACGATTTTTTAAAATTTTTTACGGTGAAACCTTACACCCAGATGTATCAAATCCATGTTTGAAATCTATTAAAAATAATTTTCATTTAAACCTACAAAATTTTTTGTCGGCTCTAGGTCTCGTTATGTTGATACATAACTTTAAAACACACACACACGTACAAAGGCCACAGACAGCGCGGCTCTGACTCGTTGTGTCTGGTTTTTACTGTTGAATCGCATTGCAGTTCCCAAGCGATTATGGCATCTCAGGCATAAGGAGGGAGTTGTTTTCTGATTGTGGTACCAGGTGAAGACCGCTGATGATATGGTAGAGATACCATTAAAACAGCTGTTCGGTCAACTAACCTCCTTTGTGGTGTAGTGTGTCCCTATTTTAAAGTTATGTATCAACATAACGAGACCTAGAGCCGACAAAAAATTTGAAGGCTTAATTAACATAAAGGTCGTTAAAACATACATGCATGTAATTTTTATTTTATCGAAAACAGTTGTCGAAACTTTAAACGCGATTTTCTCGAAACCATGTTATTCAAACATGTTCGCACGATAACTCAAGTTTTTCTGTGCCGATTTTGATGAAATAAGCACCAAACGACGCTGAATTAACGGTGCTTTCGTGTGAACCTCGATCATCGCCGAAAACATTCTTTTACTATTTTTTTTGTCCATCCATTTTTCATGTTCAAATGGCTGCCAATTCTACAAAAAAATTTTGTTTTTTTTTCTGGAGGTTCACACTTATTTCCCGTTTTTGTTTTATTTTTTCGATGCGGTATACTCCCGCAATCGTGCGAACATTGGACATACTTTTTTTTTGGAGACCATCCAAAGGGAGGCCGAAAACTTTTTGACCTCCCCTCGCATTCACACATTTTTAATATTGTATGTTTTTTTTATGAATTGCCCTACCAAATACAAAAAACTGAATCAAAAAATCTTTACGCGTTTTCTTTCCACGATTTTTTAAAAAACAAGTAAAATTCGGCCGTCTAAACTAGAAGACCCCCTTAAGTTTAGAAATTTGAAAAAAGGTCTTGCTGGCCTACATACGAATAATTACTTAGAAGACTTGACTATTTCTGATTTCATAACCTCAGGTTCATGAAATATTCTGAATACGAAGAAGATTATCTTTTTAGTATAAAATGAAAGAGATGACGCTGGCAAAAATGTGTATCGTAAATGTCACACGACACTCTTCTTTCTTTTTTACAAATTGGGAAAACAAAGGCGAGCTTCAAGATTAGGAGAAAACTATTTTTCAGGACTTAACTCAAGCGCAGAAGCTATTTTATCGGTGACATGGCATAAAGCCAAGATAATAAATTTTGAGCACAACTTTGAAATTTGACTCAGAACTTTACTAGACCTTAGGCTCGTTTTTTGTAATACAAATTTTGTCTTCTACTTTTGGACATCAAATACTTTAAGAAGTCAATATTACAAATGATTCCACGAGGGTCAAATAAGGTTGCCCAGGAGTGATCTTATACCTTATGCTAAATAACTACCAGCTAATAAATCACCGCGAAATACGCACTTTATTGGTGTAATACCCGAAATTTTTCCGAAAATTAGATATCATAGTAAAATGTTGGTTACATGTCTTATGCTCTGAGCACGGTTGCCACTTGAAAATATTAAATACCGCCAAAAAAAATTTTAAAAAGAGCCATTTTCTTCTTGAGAAGTCTGAATAAGTCAAAATACTAAAATAACAACTTGATATTATCAAAATGACATACGAGTATACTTAAAGAAATAACACTTCCTATCTGTAAGAAACTTCCACTTTACGAACAAGCACTTTATTAACATATCGTTAAGGGCCGATGTCCCATCTCTTATATAGCTGCTATTTGTCAGATAAACTTAGAATTTACTCTATTACTTGATAGTTTTTGTGACAGTTTGGGCTATGTAAAAGATGTGAAATCGGCCCTTAAAGCTAACAATTGCTTCCTCAAAATACGGAAAACACACTTCTGCTTTTGCCACAGATTTTTTTACATTATAAAAACTAAACAATTAAAATTTTTATTGCTTACATACATAAATCATACTCTAAGGTCGGTTACTTCTCTTTATTCCTATGTATTTTACAGACCAAACATAATGTGGGTCTATACTCGTACTCAGCTCCTTGTTAAGTATTATATTTGAAACTGAATCAAATTCGTTTTTTGCAACAATTTGCCGAAGCAGCTCCAAGTAAAATTCACGCACCTTTTTCTATACTTATAAAATGGTGGATTTCCCTCTACACTTGCTATCCATATATTGTGTTTAAGTTCCAAATTATATCTATAAGAGTGTGCAAAAAAGTTATTGAGAATTACACTATGCAACAATTTCCAGTATATTGAAGGGTTGGTGGTGATTCTAGATGATTTTAGTGTGTTGAACACGAATCTGTTTTCGAAAATTGTCCATTCATTCTAGATTTTCAGTAATTTGGGATTAAAGTAGCTTAGAATGCCTATTTTGAACTTTTTTAGGGGCGTTTTGTAAAGGAGCTTACTTTTGTTTTGACTCTCTTCAATAATATGGTACGGTGTCATTTCTTAGCTTTAAAAAAAATTATCCCAAACAATTTTACGATTTTCTTAAACGAAGATTTACCGTTTACCTAATTATATCTGGTTTTACTTCGCAGAATTTTTGGAATTTTTTTTAATTCTTACGTCTTTTTCGGGCTCCATGCAAAACAGCCAATTCCAATAAAAGTGTGCCAGTGCACCAACAGGAAAAAAAAACACCATTTTTGGTGCAAAAACATCAAGTGTGGCAACCGTGGTTCTGAGCATTTCTTAGGGCCGTTTTCTCATGTTGTTGTTGTTTTTTCAAATCTAGGTGGATTTACTGCATTTGATTTGCTCTTGTTGAAGTCAAACCATCTAGGTGGATTTCGTTGCCATCAACTTCATCCTCATAGATTTCAAAATCATGTAAATGCCAATGCAAATTATGTATTTTCATGTTTGCGTTGATATGGTCACACTGGAAAATGTTTGAAAACTAAAACCAACTACTGCTTAAAACAGTTAAGTCTGAATTATTAATAAGTAAATCAAAAATTGAAATTGTATACAAGACAGCTGCAGACATGCGCATACTAATCCCTCTAGTTCATTGCTTAAGCAATAATCACACAGGCAAATAGTTTGGCAAATTTTGATTAAAATAGTCATGATTGAAGATTTTACAGGATTTAAAACCTAAAACTAAGGTTTCTACGTAAATAATATGATAAAATATGGCCGGAAAGTTCCCCAATTTTGATTATATAGCTAAATTTACATCAAAATTGGTCCAAGTTATTTGACTGTGTGGACTTGGCTTTAGACCTTTTGCTTAATATCCCATTATAGTAACAAGTTTTTCCTAAAGAAGATACTTGTCTTTCTCTGTAAAATGTTTGATTAATTTTTTTCAATTGTCGCCCAAAAGACATAACAATAAACAGGCGAGTGCCGAGGTGCTGCCAACCTACTATTAGTGCCATTCCAGTAATGCCGGTGTGACCGTGGCGCAAATGCCCAAATTGATAATCAAACTACTTGAGACAACCAATTGCACAAAATCCACCTAGTTGCAAAATCTACGGCCCTTAGTCCCCAAGAATTTTATTTGGGTTTACCATAACCGAAAGAAAATATCCGGTTTCATTTCAGTTTTTAAGATATTATGATACAAAAATATTTGTTACATAATATTTGATAGTTCATTTACACTAATTGTCGCTATCTACCAAGTTACACATCCATCGTTAAGCAAAGTGTTCATCAACAGAAAAACTCATGTACGTTCATACATTCTAGGTTTCGGCAGCAGCAGAGACGTCGGCAGAATCTCAGCTTTAAGCCTCTTATTCATCTGTTTGGGACACCAGGCAGACCCAAAGAAACTTGGAGGAGGACTATCGGTAGAGAGACGGAAAGCATCGGGAAAAGTTGGGGAGAACTCAAAGCGACGGCTAACAACAGAGTTCGCTGGAGAGGAGTAGTTGATGCCCTATGTCCCACTCGGGATTGGAACTAGAAGAAGAGAAAACCTCTTCAGAACTAAAATAGTGCTCCTCCGTTACAAAAAAACAAAACATGTGTCAGAAATATTTTATTTTGCATGGAACAAAATCAAAAACGTGGTATCAATCAATAATAATGGTAATGACAAAAAAATCTCGCTTTGCTTGTGTAATAATTATATATGTTCATTTTATACATACAAACAGAGGTGTCGGGCCTGTTATCGTTTCTGAGTTCGAACGATCGGAATTGATAGAAGTATTAATTTCTAAGAAATTATTCGAAAATCCAGTTTAATTGCCAGGTGTGCCCAGAACCAGCTTACATCGGAGTAAACACCAATACAAATGAAGAAAATCATGTTTTCAATACACAGCTGAGAGTGTTGTTGTTTTGAACGAAATCATTCGTCGGCAGCAACAAAATCGCCAACCACATGCAAACTTGTATGTGTGTGGTCGTTGACGTACAATGCACAGTATGTTCAAGACACCAAGTCAATGCTTGTTACTCGCGATCCCCAGGCAAAATAACAGTCTCTAACCAACCGACCGAGATGCGCAGTCACTAACATGAAGTAATGTTAACTTTGGGCCAAATAAGTTAAAATTGTAGTTTTAAAGCAGAAGAAGCTTCCGAGTTGGTTATTCGGTAGAGTTTATTGTAATCAGCACAGAGGACACGAAACGGTTCATGCAAGGCATAGTTAGTTGTACAACGATTCAGTGCAAAATAGTTGTTGTTCAGTTAGCCAGAGATTTAGCCAGAGGCGAAGCTGAACGAAGAAAGATGAAAGAGGTCGTTATGAAATATAACAATAATGAGCATATCTCTATTTTTACAAAATCGCTTAAGTTCACCACAAAAAAAGAATGATTTAACAATCTAAGAAGCTACGAATCAAGGCTTAATCCAAAATCTCGGATTCAAGCTCTGCAAGCGAATATTGAATGAATAATAGCAGTTGGAACAAGCATTTCTTTTTATACACTTGCAAAGGGTATTATAATTTTGCCCAGAAGCTTGTAAAGCATAGAAATATTCATTTCCGACCTTATAAACTATATATAATATATGCTTGATCAGGGCGACGAGCTGAGTCGATTGAGCTTTGACCCTCCGTCTTTCTGTCTGTTTCTACGCAAACTAGTCTAGCAGTTTTAAAGCTATCGAGGTGAAATTTTGCACAGAGTGTTCTTTTTACTGCACCCCGCTAATATGTCGGAACTGACCGGATCGGATGACAATATCTTATAGCTGCCATAGGAACCATCGGTCGGAAAATGGGTCTTAGTAAGAAAAACTTTTTTGTTTTCAATGCTAGCGTCAAAAAACTGGGCCGTTATTAATATTATATGCTTTTAAACAGATTTGCAAATTTTGGTCAAAATCGGATGACCATATCTTATAGCTGTCATAGGAAACATCGGTCGAAAAATGGGTCTTAGCTAGAAAAACTTTTTTGTTTTCAATGCTAGCGTCATAAAACTCGGCCATTATTAATATTATATGCTTTCAAACAGATTTGCAAATTTTGGTCAAAATCGGATGACTATATCTTACAGCTGCCATAGGACCGATCGGTCAGAAAATGTGTCTTAGTGAAATAAAACTTTTTTGTTTTCAAGTATTTCGTTCTTAAGGTCGTTGATTATTAATATTAAAAACTTTAAAACTAATTTGAAAAAGTTGATCGACATCGGGTGACTATATCTTAAGGCTGCCATAGGACCAATCGTTCGGAAAATGAGTCTTAGTGAGAGAAACTTTTTTGTTTTCAATTTTATCGTTCTTAAATTCGGCGATTGTTAATTTGATATGATTTCAAAAAGATTCTCGAAATTTGCTCGAAATCAGATGTTTGTCGGAAAATGGGTTTTAGTTAGAAAAATGTTTGATTTTTTTGTAAGCGTTCTTAAACCAGCATTTGCAAGGTTATATAAACTTCGGCACAGAAGAAGTTAGCTTGGCCTTTTCGTTTTTTTTTGTACTTACATTTGGCTCCTTGTACTCATTCGGTTTAATGCAGCGTATAAAGTAGGGATGCGCCTGCGATAGCGTACGCATTAGCATATCCAAAGAATTGCGGAATTTCACACACAACGTGGGCTGTTTCTTGGCCGTATCCATGGGCATTTCTTGGGGAAAGATTTCCACTAAATATTTATTAGCCGAACGTTGAACCAAACTGCGCATATCACTGCTAAAAGCATCACGATTCTTTTCCAAAAAACCCAAGGGATTGTACATGACCACGCCGGCATAATGGCGTATGCCAAAGAGTGAGGTCTGCGTGGTTTTGCCCTTGACATAAATGGAACGATTGCCGTGCTGCACGTGTAGCTTCTCCAGCAAAGTTTGATCCGTGCCTTTGGGAAATTTGGACTCTTCATCAATTAGAGACATTATATTGATGGGTTTCATGCCAATCAAATCCAGAATTTGTTGATTATCCTGGAATTCAATGTGTTGCCAATTGATGTGTTCGTTTTGGTACTCCGCTTGCTCCATCTGTAAAACAGATTTATTTATCAATTCAACTGAAGCTAAGAAGGAGAAATGGCACCTACCTTAAAAATGTGTCCCACAAAGAACTGCTGTAGATTCTCATTGGCATAGTTGATGCACAGCTGCTCGAAACTGTTGTTGTCGAAATTCTCAAAACCAAAAATATCCAACACTCCAATGCTATTCATGGGTTGATCCGGTTGCCGATTGATGGTCTCATTCAGCCTACGCACAATGCGTACAAAAATGCCATCATATAGGGATTTCACAAAAGCATCCCTTCCCTCCAAAGCCGCCTCCTTGGTCAGACTGGTAACCACATGTTCGCCATGCACAAAGATGGTACGTTGGATTAAAGCCGCATTCAATGAGGCAACAGGTAGACCCAACAACTTGGCCACTCGCTGTAAATTCTGTGCATCATTCACCTCGGCTGCCTCCATCATGGCCACTTCGGTGGCCTTGAAACGTAGATTACCCAAATGCAAAATGGCCGCCAGTAGACTGAGTATACACCACACCTCTTCGGGTTTAAAGGACAACACCTTCATGGCAGCTCGTATATCGGCAAAATCTTTGGCATCCTGTTTACCCGGCAGGGTGAAGCAACCCCCCTGAGCCAAATAATGATACTGACTGGGCGATTGCTCCTGCAATTGCAAGCGTTCCCTTTCCGGACCGGTTAAACCCGCCAGCATGCAATAGAATATATGATAATTACGCTCCTCACGACTCTGGAACACTATGCGAGACTTTTCCAGCAGATACTGCTGTATGCGAGCACCCTGTATGGCACCCTCGGGCGTGAAGCGTATCTCAATGTATTTGCCAAATCGTGAGGAATTATCATTCCGTACAGTTTTGGCATTGCCAAAGGCCTCCATTATGGGATTGGCCTCTATAATTTGCTGCTCAATCCAGGAATGTTTGCCACTTATAGCGGCCAGGTACTGAAGTATTAGCTTGGTGCTCTCTGTTTTGCCCGCACCCGACTCACCACTGATAACCACGCACTGATTCTCCTTCAATCTCTGCAATCGTTGGAAGGCATTGTCACTGATGGCAAAAATATGTGGAGGTAATTCACTCAAAGTCTTGTTCCGATACAGCTGGATCTCGCGATGTGTATAAATGGGTAATATCTGATACGGATTGATGGCCACCAGCATGGAACCTGTGTAGGTCTGAAAATGATGAGAGTTAATCCAAGTTTAAAATAAATATGAAAATATTCCACACTCACATAGATCAGCTGCTTGGCATAGCGTGTCTGAAGATTACGCAGAATTGTGTACTCCTGCAGATCACCCAAAGTAATCATGTCCTCCACATCCTGCTGCGAGGTCAAATGCATGGCCTTGAGCACATCATCTGGTGGCACCCAAAACTGTTTTTTATTATCATCGCACACCAGCGTCTGTGTTTTCTCGGTGCGTACAATGCGTGCTCCAAAGGGTACCGCAAATTCACTGTTGGTATTCTGCGGCTTGACCCACACATATTCGCCCTGGTTAAAGAAAAAGAATTTGATTTTTTTTTTCAGCTAAAATTGGCAAAGTTTATAAGATCGCAGCAAAGAACCAAAAATATTGCATACTTTGCAGCTGTAGTTTTTACTGCAAACATTCTTTTATTGTTTCTTATCTCCCTAGACTAGAAGACCGGTTAAGGGAGATGAAACCGATTCTGAACCGAAACAGCTAAATCCAGCTGATAAACCGAAAAGGCGTTTTGGGGAGAGGCTGAACCAAACAAAATAGTTATAGTTTAAGTTCACTAAATAGTTTTAAGACCCAAAGCGCTTAACTTTAAACAAAGGTTCTTGAAAATTTGCTAATTGGGATCGGTTTGCTATAACTTTTACTTAAGGACTGCAAGCCAGTTTCCAACCCAACTGGTTTCAACTAGGAATTAAGACTCAATTAGCACTCAGTCACTTTGAATATGAAATTTTGAATAACCAAAACAACAGAGTGAGTCATATCTCCCACAGTTTCGTTGATAGATGATTCTAACCTTCTACAGATTTTTAGTAATCAATATTACACTGTGCAACTCTAAAAAATTTATCAAGTCGAGACCAAAAAATTCTTAAAGGGAATAATGGTAGTACTAAAACCTTCGCTGAGTTTGGCCAGGTTAGCTGCCGTTTTCTTTTTATGGCACTTTGAAGTTTTCAGCTTCTGATTGGGATTTGCAACTTCATATCTCGTAAACTATTTGAAATTTCGCTTGGACGTCTGAGAGAAAGTTGTTGCTCTTGGCTTGGCAAGTCAAAAAGTCCCATCTTTATACTCAAAATTGCAAAAATTTCGTAAAATCATCATGTTTTCCCTCATTTTGGTACTCTTTTTCAACTTTGTCTCGAAAACTGTAACGAATTTGACTATGCTATGCAGGTCAAAAACGTAGCTTAGACTTAAATAAACAAACGATGGGAACATACCAACTTCATTCGATTGGTCCTTAATACAGTTACGGTCCTTTAAGCATGTAGAATTGCTACCAAAACTCGAAAAATTAAAATTTTAGGTAGCAATTGGCTGACACAGTCAAAAATTTCGATTGTTTAGATAGTAAAAAAACATAACTTAAAAACTAGAATAAAAAACAAGAAGGAAAGTCGGTCAAGCCCGACTATAACATACTCTGTACCCTTAATGTCGCAACTCGCATTTGCTCACGAGTTATACGCGCTGATCTCTAAGTTTCACTCTCTCTCTCTATCTCTCTCTTACTAAGATTGCCGTTCAATAGAATGCTTAGGTTATGGGTGGGGTGGGTGGTGGGTGTTAACTGACCGTTTTTTGCTCATAACTTGAATATCGTTCATCAGATCTTTATCATTCCTTCAGCAAATCGATAAATAATTTTGAGTACTAGATATCTCTAGAAAGTACGAACCATCTATCATCAAAACTGTAGGAGATATGACGTTTTTTCCAAATTGCGGGGGCGCGAGGGGGCGTGGCATAAATTGAAAATAAACTTGATCTGCCTGCAAGTGTAAGAAATATATGTCCCATACATGTCAAACCTCTATCTCTTACCATCTCTGAGATCTCTTCGTTCATACGGACAGACGGACAGACGGACAGACAGACAGACAGACGGACATGGCTATATCGGAGCGGCTGTTGATGCTGATCAAGAATATATATACTTTATAGGGTCGGAAACGATTCCTTCTCCCTGTTACATACTTTTGCACAAACTTAATATACTCTATGTACCTTCGGTACAGAGTATAAAAAGGATATTTATTGATGAACCATTGGATAAATTTAGTATCCAGTAGGACTGGATATTATTAATATTCGATTTTGGGTAGTAAAATATACATTTAATTTAAGAAATAAATCTTAGCCGGCTCAAGGTCGTGAATATTTTATGTGCTATACCCAACAACTAAACATTTAATGTTAAATTGATCTTAGAATTTTCATCTAATGCAGCTGAAAGTCGTCAAAAAGATAAGAAAAAAAGGATTATAATATAAATATGGATATGATAATATCAATTCCAAATAGATATTAGGGTATCAGTTTCTTATCTGGGTGCTTCAATTCTCATTTAACGTCTTCAGGTTCAACATTTTGAATGAACCCACAGTAGTGTCAGAACCCGTTAGATGGGCTCAGTACTGAAATCAGCCCTGATTTGAAAGAGGTACTGAAAACATGGCTTTCCTAATGGGATTTTTTTTTTATTAAGCTTACAAATTAAGACAAAAGACTCACGAATTGCAGCTATTTATAATGATTATGCCCTAATTCATTACTGTTTTATTTACATCTAAGGCGTTGTACTAAGGGGATGTTTAATAGCATAGATGCTCGGCTTTCTAAAGGATTTATGAGTCATTATTTTGCACTACGAGTCAAAAGTAGCGAATAGCTAAACATAATTTTGAAATTGCCAGATTTGTAGCTAATAGCATTTTCAAAAATTTAATAGCATTTCCACTTTCAAAATTGCTAGATCTAGCAACGAAATAGCTAAGATGACAACACTGGAAACAGACGATTGGCAGAGAGAGACGATCAACTGGAAGGAGAGCAACACTCGTTGAGAGTCAGACGTAGAAGTCGTACGCACGTAGCTGCTGTTTTCTTTATCATTTTCCCATTTGGGTTATTATTTAAATAAACATTTAATCATTGTTTTAATCATTGGATATTCATAATCCTACATCATTATCAATATTTTTGACGATATAGAAAAAGCATCATTTCGATATAAATATTTTGGTGTAAAAATATCGATTTTATCTATATTTTTTTAATAAAAACCCGGATCTCAACAATAAACAGGTCTATTGAGTTAATTGAGGCGTCATTTGACGCGTAATATGAACTAAATTCTGACTGCGCTTAAAAAATATAGATTTAATCGGGTGTGTTCCAGAAATCTCTAGAGATTTGCGTACAAACGGTTTGATTTGGATCTAAACTAGGAGAATTTTATATGTGAAATGATAGGAATAATATCGGCTACTAGATCATAGGTCGGTAAAACCGTACGCAAGCAGTTTTAATTCGAAATGCGAGCGTTTATACCAAAATCTGTAGATATTTCTGGAACACAACCGAATGTATATTTATTAAATTAACAAAAGATATTCCTTCTTTATACCCTTGCAAAGGGCATTATAATTTTGCCCAGAAGTTTGCAACGCATAGAAATATTTATTTTCGACTCCATAAACTATATATATTCTTGATCAGGGCGACGAGCTGAGTCGATTGAGCTTTGTCCGTCCGTCTGATTCTACGCAAACTTGTCTAGCAATTTTAAAGCTATCGAGGTGAAATTTTGCACATAGTGTTCTTTTTACTGCACGCTGCTAATATGTCAGAGCCGACCGGATCGGATGACTATATCTTACAGCTGCCAAAGGAACCATTGGTCGAAGAATGGGTCTTAGTGAGAAAAACTTTTTTGTATTCAATGTTAGCGTCTTTAAAATCGGTCATTATTAATATTATATGCTTTCAAACAGATTTGCAAATTTTGGTCAAAATCGAATGACTATATCTTATGGTTGCCATAGGACCAATCGGTCAAAAATGAGTTTTAATAACTAATTTTTTTGTTTTTTATGTTAGCGTCCTTAAACTTCTGATGACTAATTCTATATGCTTTCAAATAAATTCGCAAAATTGCGACGAAATCGGATGACTATATCTTAAGGCTGCCATAGTGCAAATCAGTCGGAAATTGAGTCTTAGTGGGAAAATTTTTTTGTTTCCAATTTTATCGTTCTTAAACTCTGCGTTTGTTCGTGTAGTTTTATATGTTTTCAAAAAGTAGAAATTTGAGTAACTAACTATCAACTTTTCAAAAAGATTCACGAAAATTGGTCGAAATCAGATGTTTATCTGTCGGAAAATGGGTTTTAGTTAGAACATTTTTTGATTTTTATGTAAGCGTTCTTAAACTGTGACATTTGCATTTGCAAGGGTATAAAAACTTCGGTACAGACGAAGTTAGCTTGGCCTTCTCGTTATTTATTTTAATATTATATAACATAAGAAGTTCTGCAAACTTAGTCATGAATTTAAATTTATGAAACGAAAGAAGTGTTTACTTGTTAAATTCATCATCTTTCAAAATAGAGCATTCGAACTATAATGCATAAAAAAAATTTATTCAGTTAAATCTACGAAACGTAAGAACTTCTGATTTTACCAATAATCGTTAGACAAAGATTTTAAAAAGACACGTTGAGTTATGTGCTCATCGGTCATTCGGATTCTGGTGTTCCGACGGCACGGAGCTTCCCGGTATAATGAGATATGAAAATGCCAAGTCAGAAAACACTGGCAATGCGTCTTTCTCTTCCATCCAGAACTTAATAAGGTCCCTTTCCAGCGTAAATAACGGTAAATTAAAATTCGCACAATTTCCATGAAGTCAATATCATTTATACATACATATTTATACGTACAAAAGGTCTAAAATTTAATGTCGCACACTTATGTTTGAAGGGAGAACAACTTGCGTGCAACATGACATTAGGCGACGATAGTCGTCATTCTGCACGGATGTTGTTCTCCCTTCCAAATCCAGTGTGCGACATCAGAGCGTCATCCTTTTGTTCGTGAAATTGCTACAATGACGATATGAGCCGTGCGGACGGCCTTACCTTTACCGTTTCTAAAGATGGGCTACATTTTAGCCAAGCATTTCTATGCTTTGCGTTTTAGTTAGCCTTTATATTTGTTGAGTTGCCAACAACTTTATTGCACATTTGCACTGCAATGTCTGAGCATCAACTTTAATAAAAGAACTTTTCAATATTTTGCTTTACATGTCCAGAGCACAAGAAACAGTTATTCGCATCAGTGTGGCCAAACGCTAAAACAAAAATATCACCAAATATATCGCCTCGGAAAAATATGCGATAATGATATATGGGCATTTCCACCAAAAGGTCCACCAAGACCAAAACATTAAAAGTGTAGAAAAACACTCTGTTTTTTCAAACTTTCAAGGGGAAACAATTATATTGAACTAATGTACGCCAATCTTACATTTAATTACAACCCACTTCGAAATATTCGGCTATACGGCTGCGCTAGCGCGAATTTTCTAATTTGGACATAAAAATTGCACATTTTTTTGATAAAAGTGCCTATAGATTGCACTTAATTTTGCTATCTAAAATCTTTCTGAGGGTACAATGAGTTATAAAAGAATGTATATCGCATTTTTTGCATCGCATTATACAGAAAACACAACAATAAAATGATGGAAAAAAGTGTCGCGTTCGCAATGTCACGTATCGAATCATAATTTATTTTGAAATAAAAGAAATTATGAAAATTTTTCGATCGAATAAATTCGAATACACAGTTAAATTATTCAAACACATTTTAAAATTAGTCGCACTAAATGGTTTTGGCAGATCTCGCAGAGTTTGGCTTTTTATATTAATGGCCAAAAACACCACTTTCATTTTTTGTCAGGTGCGAATCGATTTTTGATTGGCTTTATCTTGGAACCAGCACAAGGTGTGCTCTACTTTTTTCTCACAAAAGAGCTATAAATCATATCAATTTTAGTTTATGATTAAATTAATGATTTTTTTTTTTGATTAAATTAATAATAAAAAAAAATGTTCCGAGGCGGGATTGAACCCACTCCTCCCACACAGCAGGCTCACACACTACCCGATGCACCACATCCGGCTGCACTATCTTACTCTGTCACAGTTAATATAAGCATGCCGTCACCTTCCGTTTTTCGAATTCGAATGAAAAAAAGATATTTTTAAAAGTTCATATTAACTTGCGAATATCAATATGAATTTGAACTTTTTTTTTCTCTGTGCAGGTTAAGTTAAGACAACAACAAGCATTGCTTGATTGCTCTGTTAGATTCGCTCGAGTAATAATAGTTCATAATCTTTCAAACTGGATTTTGAACAACTGCGGCGCTCTCAGCATCAACTTGGCAAACCAACCGAGCTCCATTTTAAAGAAGAGGAGCGCAAATGTTAATGATTGATCAGCATCATCAGCAGATAAGGCTATATATTGTATCGCTCTTCCGTCCGTAAGGACCAACAGTTTTCAGATATATTAAGAGCTAGAGATTCAAACTGTATAGTAAGATCCAATTTATTCTCAATTTTTGCCATCCCCCCGGCGTCCACCCCAGTTTGAATATACTTCGTATATCCCACAATTTTGTGGGAAGATAGTTCAGTGCTTGAGTATATGTATATAGTTATCAGCATTAATTATCGATCCACAACGCTCGGAAACGATCAGACAAACGATAGTCAAGCTATGAAGATATCAAAATAGGGACCGCTACAGCTTACACACATGTATGCTGGGCAGCATCGGTTGCTTATATGATATGGGCAGCACTTCACACAAACAACTTAAAAATGATCAGGCCTGTTCTCGTTTCCGAATGCGAATGATTAGAATTGGTTAGAGTTGTAATATTCAAGAAACGATTTCAGAATTTTGTTAAAGAATGGAATTGAAAATGGTAAAAAAAATGAAAATTTTAGTTTAAAAGCCGAATGACTCAATCGGTTTTTGAAAGGGGGAACATTAAACAATCCCGGATACGCTTGATTTGATCGAAAACGAAATGGAAATAGACCAGATAGCTGCTATGTGTCAGATAAACTCACAATTTTCTCTGTTATTTGTTAGTTTATGTGACAGATAGCTCTATGTGGAAGATGTGAAATCGGCCCTTAAGCCTAGTACTGAGGGCGTTCGAACTTTTCTTTCGTCACAGTACTTATTTCACATAAAAAGAAACACTTTCTTAAAGCACATGAGCATCAAAGCAAAGCCAAGGTGTTTCTAATTATATGAAATACTGTGACGAAAGGAAACTAGGCTTTAGTCTGAAATGTTGATTCATTTCTTGCATTTAATTCTAAACTAAGACAATAAACTGGTAGCTTTACATCAAGTGTGTAGATTCCCTACTTAAAATCTTCGGTTAAAGCTGACTTGGCTCTAGGTTGACTAGTGTATGCACTAGTTCTTAGTATCTTTCACACATAAAGCGGCTTGAACTCATTCGCGTTTAAAGTGTTCTCCTAGTTGTAAGTCTGTAAATGAGAAGACAAAATTATCAAAAAGTAAAAATAGAGCCACGATAAGATACGAAAAACTATCGTTAATTGCAGCTGTGTAGTTTTTTTTCGGGCCATAAGTACCCTTTGTAACGTAATATCAAAGCAAATGAGAGTCGGTAGTTTGTGGCAATCGTAAATGTAAAGTTTAAGTCATATAAATTATAAACTACATTTGGGTAAATATATTCTACTAGTTCATAAAACAGCCACTGTAAGTTGGACAGCAACAATAAACATTTTATCAGTTAAGACTTTTGGGTATTTTCTGGAAAGTTCTTAAGTAGAATTTACGATTTCCAATCCAAGCGCATTCCAGTTAAAGCCCATAACTAAGACTGGGCCTCGATAACGAATGAAGAAATTATGATATTATTTTATGAGCACAGTAAAATTGTTGTACTTGTGCTGGAAATCTTATATTTCCCAACACAATTGTGGAAATTTGAATAGAAGAAACCAAAAACAGCAACAGCAATAATAAAACGGTAGCCGACCAAATGCAAACACAAAATGTTATCTTATCAAATGGAATGCCGATACCTAACAACTAAAAAAAAAAAAAAATTGGAATTGAGAATCGGCAAAAAAATTTAACATGCCAAAGAACAGGTGATAATTGCCAGAAAACAAAACTTAAGGGCCACAATTTGTACACTGAGAACTTTGCCAGAAATATAATCGTTTATTTAAAGAAAATCTTGTACAACTTTGACACAACTTTTATTTTGCAACTTATATAGCGATAAGTTTGTAAAAAATAGTCAACAAATCTATTCCTAGAAATGAAGCAAAATGTTGTCTTTGTGGCAATCAAAATTTTATATATTTTCCGATCATCATAAATATGAGATAAACAATCAATTTGCTAATCAATTGTGTCTGGCGATTAAAACAGTTTTTTTTTTTTTGTTCCCCATTCATGTCTGAATCACAATTTGTGAAGTAAACACCTGATTGCAAAAAATTTGTTGGTCGTCCTTGACATAATCAACACATTTAAACACATTTCAGATATTTTCAATAGAAAGATTATTAAACTTAAGGCAATTCTGTGAATCGATAGTTTGCATCTTGGCATAATATCAGGGAGTTAAATGGCGCTACGGTACCAACTCGAAATGACACTCTTGAAATTAGCAAGGCGTTTGGTAAAAACTATTTTTTCCCTAAGAACCAACCAAATTATGGAAATAACTTTCGAAAGTGCTTAAAGACTATCGTTTATACCAACTGGTTTGAATTGGATCCCTTGGGGTTTTCTAAAATTTTAAGTGATACTGATACCATCAGGTGTGATTGTCTATAGAGGCTAGTTATCGATACCATTACACGCAACTTGGCTCAAAAGAATTAAACTACAAAAATACGGCAGGGATTAGTTAGTCCCGAAACGAAATTCGGTGCCGATACGTCCCTAAATGAGTGTTTCAGTTAAAGGTTGTGTTTCGGCTTTAAATTCATTTCAGTTTTCGGTGCCGAAACGGTTCCTGGATTTGGATTTCGGTATACCCATGCATACCGGCACAAGTAAAATTAATAATTGAAAAATTCAGGGTAAAACAAAACGGAACCAAACTCATTCATTCAGATTGCCAGGCCTATACTCAGATGAAATGAAAATTTAGTATGACACAATATTGCACATGAATAGAAACAATTTTGAATAGCTTTGAAATCAGAATGATTCTTTATATGGAACATAGTATTGTGTCGGACGAAATTTGTATCTCATCTGAGTAAAGGCCTTAAAAAAACATATAGGAACTATTCCACACTTCGTACTATTTTATGAAGTAAATATGTAAGAAAACAAGTCCTCCGACATGCTTGAATATCAAGTAAGTAACATATCCGATAAGCACATACATTGATTCATTCTTTCATACATAATACATCAAATACATTTCAGAGATGCCTAGAGCTTTGCCACAGACATAGTAGAAAAGAGAGAAAACTAGTTCAAAGTTGGTTTTTGTGATTTACTTTGGTTTATGCTATGCACAGTGTCTGTCAGTGCCTATGCTTGCGGCAATGGTTATGAGTAAATCAACTAAAAATGATACTACTTTATGCTAATATCGCGATCTAAGCAATACGGCGTAATGGGTGGTGTTCAAACATGAACACGACATGAATCTTCAAGCCACATGTAGCATTAGATATCATATTCACAACACTCAGCCTATCATAAAACAGCATCTTAAATATGTAATTTTTAACATTTAATTTTATTAGGGTGCTGACAAGGGTCAGGCACAACACTTGAAAGGGTCTACTAGCCGTGGGAGCTATCCAGTCGGACTTTGAAGCATGTCTTTACCAAAATAAGTACATTAGGTGGCATGAAATTTCACGAAAATAGTCACATAATTTTTTTTTTGGCATGAAATACGTCAATTTTTCACCATGACAAACTCATACGTTGTTTTCTCAGCTATTCGTAAGGCTAAGAGTCAGCATATCGTGAAACGGTTCGAACACTCTCTTGTGGAGATCGAACACGAAGTAGAAAACCGAAGTTATCCCCGAACGCTTCATGAACGTTGAACAAACGAGAGAGAGAGAGAGAATTCGAAAAAAATTATGACGTCAGTTCGATTTCGGCTTTTGCGGAAAAAAGATGTGTTAAGCGTGAATATTAATAATAATTATACTCTGTACCGAAGGTAAATAGAGTATATTAAGTTTGTGCAAAAGTATGTAACAGGGAGAAGGAATCGTTTCCGACCCTATAAAGTATATATATTCTTGATCAGCATCAACAGCCGAGTCGATATAGCCATGTCCGTCTGTCTGTCCGTCTGTCCGTATGAACGATGAGATCTCAGAGATGGTAAGAGATAGAGGTTTGACATGTATGGGACATATATTTCTTTTACTTGCAGGCAGATCAAGTTTATTTTCAATTTTTTTCCACGCCCCCTCCCGCCCCCGCAATTTGGAAAAAACTTCATATCTCCTACAGTTTTGGAGATAGATCGTTCGTTCCTTCTAGAGATACCTTGTAAACAAAATTATTTATCGATTTGCTGAAGGAATGATAAAGATCGGATGAACGATACTCAAGTTATGAGCAAAAAACGGCCAGTAAACACCACCCACCCCCCACGAACAACCACAGCAACATACCCTAACCGTTCAACACAGGCAATCTTAGTGCGAGAGAAAGAGAGAGAGAAACTTAGAGAGCGCACCGCGTTGTGCGCGGGGTGTTAACTGGCCGTTTGACTCCTGAGCAAATGCGAGTGTAAGGGTATAGAGTATGTTATAGTCGGGCTTGACCGACTTTCTTTCTTGTTTTATAACTACAAATGCGCAACATATTGTTGGTGGGTATCAATTTTAATTACATCTAGGGATTTTATAGCATTTATGTATTACTATTAATTTAACAAAATTCTATTAATAACAAGAAAGAAAGTCGGTCAAGCCCGACTATAATATAATCTGCACCCTTGATGTCGCAGCTCGCATTTGGTCACGAGTCAAACGGCCAGTTAACACACAACGCACAACGCAGTGCGCTCTCTAAGTCTCTCTCTCTCTCTATCACTAAGATTGCTTCTGCTGAACGCAATGCTTAGGTTAAGGGTGGGGTGGGTGGGTGGTGTTAACTGGCCGTTTTTTGCTCATAACTTGAGTATCGTTCATCCGATCTTTATCATTCCTTCAGCAAATCGATAAATAATTTTGAGTACTAGATATCTCTAGAAAGTACGAACCATCTATCATCACGTTTTTTCCAAACTGTAGGGGCGCGAGGGGGCGTGGCAAAAATTGAAAATACACTTGATCTGCCTGCAAGTATAAGAAATATATGTCCAGTACATGTCAAACCTCTATCTCTTACCATCTCTGAGATCTCTTCGTTCATACGGACAGACGGACAGACAGACAGACGGACAGAAGGACATGGCTATATCGAATCGGCTGTTGATGCTGATCAAGAATATATATACTTCTCCCTGTTACATACTTTTGCACAAACTTAATATACTCTATGTACTTTCGGTACAGAGTATAAAAATTGCAAATCAACTCAAATCTATTTAACTAAATTATGGGGTGACATTTCATACAAAACTCAGGTATTCCTCAGCCAACGTCTCAAGTCTTCCTATCTACGATATATTATACAAAGTTGGTACATTTGAAGTACTGAGTTTGTAGAGAGAAAAGCAGAGCCAGAAGGCTGCCGCGTTACGTCACCCAAACCGTTAACGGTTACAACAACAACCCCTGAGTTTTACGGCGTTGCTTAACAAAAACGAATGGGAACTTTCAGGTTTCTCATGCCAACTGACGTGAGAAGTAGGCATGAAATATGTACAAGTCCGACTGGGTACTGCTTTAATTAAAAATAGGAATTAAGGAATGAAAAGGGAAAAGAAATCTAATAAAAGCAAGATTGCTCACAACAGCGAGTCAGTACAAATTTAAACTTACAACCTTGCTTATAAAAGTTGTAGAATAGAGCAATCACAATGCAAGAGAAAGAAAAAAATCTTTTAAACAATAAAGGATGAAGACACAACGAACATACTTTTGTACATATCTATGGAAGTATATCAAAAATGAACATTACAAAGTATTGCATTAATAAATTAATGCAAATAATTGGTACAGAAACTCGTTTTAATTTTACGCTTTCTTAGAAAAAGTAAAAATAATAATTGTTTCGTTTTCGTTGTGTTTCAATCGGTTCCCATAATAACGGTTAGCGGTTTCGGTTCTCAACGATTCCGATACATGATTTGAAAGGGATTTTTCGGTTAACCCTTCCGGTTTCGGTATTAATCCCTGATTAGAAGTCGTTTGTCACAAAACACACACAAATCTTTGGTAAAATTTTTAACTAACGCAGAACAAAAATTTATTCGAAACTTTTTACAAAAATTAACTTTCAAACTCAATTTTCTTTTTTAAGCCAGACGGCGGTTCAACGCTCACTGAACCAACACTTTTTCTTTTCAACTCTGTGCTTTTTCCCTGAAGACGAATCCCGAAAGGGTTTGAAATATATTGGAAAACCAAAAATCGTGTTTTATTTTATAATGAAGCACGTTAAAAACATTGACCTCGAGCCAGCAATAACCCCCAGTATACAAAACATAGGTCACTAACCACAACAATAGTGAGCCGAAAAGTTAATCGAGCCCAATATGAGAAAAAAATGTCAGCATGAAATAAAAGATTATAAATCTTAACTACAGCTTAGGGGACTTTTCTATTATCTGGTCGATATAGTGCGACAGAGTCTTCAATTCAAGATGCAACTATTGAACACACAAAAAGATACTCAGTTCTTGATACTTAGTACGCAGTACTCAGTACTGTGTGGGTATGTGTGTGTTACTCTATACTCGATACTCAGTACTGAATATTCAGTACTCGATACGCTGTTCTCGTCGACCCTTGCTGAATACGTGTTGGCACATCAAAGTCATATCTTAGTCTCCGTTTTCAAGATTTTTGGCAAACAACCAATTTTCCAACTTTTTACCATTCTAGAATTTTTGTCTAAGCATTAACTGCTGATTATATGAAGCCTCTAGCAGAGCATACATATCAAAGCAACTAAGAAAAATCGAACACGTTGTATAATTAATGCCGATGGTGTCGAAATTGGCCTTCAAAGTTAAATTTTACTTCATAATACTTTACTTTACTTTACTTTATACTTTATAAGTATAAAGTATCTACGATTACTAAACCAAGTTCAAGTATACTTGGGATTGTTTTAGCATTTACAATTTTTTGTTCAAGCAAAGATGAGTTCAATTTAAGAGAACACGATGACGGCATCTACAGTAACCACAAATATATATGTCTTAAGGTTATCAACTTGGAAGTCCGAAACTCGCCATACAAACGAAAGTTGTCTTGAAATGCGGAACAGGTTCCTAAATCTCAATTAAGAGATTTTTAGAAAATATTTATGTAATTTTTGTGTGTTTTCAGAATGTTTCCAAATTATGTTCTCTGTACTCAAACTGAGTTGATTTAGTCTTGGCGAAGTAAGTTGGACGCCTTCCGACCGTCCACACATACCAAGAGTTGAAAGGCTTTAGATAAGATTAAAGCTAAACTTTTTATAGCCTTCCGTTCATTCAAGAATTTAAACGTTAAATTTCTTTGGAAATTGATAAGAAATTTTTAGAATTGCATATATTTTATTATCCCTTAAAACCAATCACCATAATCGCATAAAATATTTATTTAGTTAATCATCAAAATTGTTTGCCATGCGTGTAAGGGCTAATTAAAATTTAAGTGTAGCAATATGCCTAGTTATCTGAGCAATTTCTTTGATAAGAAATAAATCTTACATGTTCCCGCACAAATTCTGACATATTCAAAAATTTCTCATAAAAAAACACACGCGTCGCAATTGTCGAAATTTTTTAATTGACAAATATTTGCCCAACAACAAATTGGGTTTTATTTTCACAGCCGTTTTGCACTTTTTTTCGGGTTTTCGACGGTTTGCGACCGTTTCAGTTCTGCTCCGCACAACGTCTCGTTTACTTGTGGTTTCCAGTTTGGAAACCCCTTAGTCCCAGTCTTTGCTGTCATTCGCAATTCTTATCAGCGTTTGCTTTTGATAATGAATATTGAACGCTTTTTGGCAGGTTACCTTATCGATAGAGCGCTGTCGCCATATGGCAAATAGTGCTGGTGTTGAGTTATACCTAGCAATGGTGGATTCAACCTAGAACTTGACCGGTTAATGCTGCATTTAGCATACGTCATGATTGATTGTACACAGAGAACTTGACTGCACAAATCGATGAGCTTATCTGACGATGAGCTAACTGTGAGATATGGGACATAATACGCAACAAATAACTGACCATGTCAATGAGTCATGTCATTAATCATTTTATATACAACTTCAAAGCAAAAAGCCAAAGAATTTAGCAATACCTGGAATAGAACAATAAACGAAACAACTTAAAGGGGGGGGTTAACCAATTTCAAGGTAAGTCTGAAGGTCGAGTTCGAGTTGTAGCTTGAATATTTGAGTTTGTTCTTATGAATAATATCAACATTTCATGTACCCAAAATATTGTGACAACAATAATACCAATCAATAATATCAAATTTGACATCAGCTTATATCATAAATAATAATAAACATTTAACTACGCAGCACAACAAATTCCAATTGGAGGGTCCTAGAATTTATAATAGAATAGAATAGAATAGAATAGAATAAAAATAATAGAATAAATACTAAAACAATAACATTTCGAATTTCTTTTTATCGTTTCATCATCAATTGAAGCAAGATATAACTATAAATTAACGATTACAAAGTTCAACTGCCTTATGTTTGACTTTATTTATTGACGATTTGTCATGACGGGCTCCAATCAAACGAACGATCTAAAATTGCCTGTCATTAGGTAAACTCATTAATAAAACATTTTGCTGATAAATAAAAGTCGAATAGCAAATAAATAAAATGGAATTGATTTCAAAAAGAAATCTACAAATATCATAACATTTAGAAAGAAAATTTGTGATAAAAGTAAAACCCTTTTAGACAATTTGGTTTGTTTGGTGAAACAGTTTTTTTATATTATGGAATCTTAGGTTCTGGTTGAAGCCTAAGTTCTGTTCAACTTATAACATTGAAGCGTTTTGTTGTCTTTATTCTGCCGCGGAAGCCTAAGTTTTGATGTTTGTTTTCTATCAAAAACATTAACAAATCTTCTTTCTAACAGAAAAGTTCCGGCTTTATTTTCGGCAGGTTAAGCGAGTTTTCTGCGAGTTTGGGTTCTTAACCAGTTTGCCGCCTTAAAAAAATCAACATAGAAACCTGTTTCCCATAACAATTAAATCATGAAAGTGCTAATTGCACATTACTATTTTCTGCTGAGATTAATTTTGCACATTTGGCGACATTTTGAATTATGCGGTCAATCTGTGTGCTTAGCACTTAAAGCGATACTCCATACATCATCGTTATTCTCGACATTGGCCAGGATCGTTAAATATGCCCTCAAAAGTTAAACAGGTCTGTTCCCAATTCCGAAAATGAGTGGTTTTTTTAAGCAAATCGAAGTGTAATTGCTTTTAAGAATACAGGGTTGAACACACGGTTTGCTATATACAATTTCGCTATAAGGGTTTGTCTCTTTACGATTTTTCGATACGGTCTGTCTACACAGAATAAATTTTGACGATAAATTCAACCAATTCTATGGTTAAAATGCTCCAACCCATAATCGTGGGTTGAACTTACCATCAGGTACAGTAAAAGTGGCATAACACATAACGAAATGATTACGTAGCACAGTAGATTTCAATCAGAAATGATGGTTGAAAATGCTCCTACCAATAAAAATAGTTATTTTACCATTGCTTACAGTAAAACATACACACAGCACCAGTACAAATACCACACACCACAGTGCAAATACCAATGTACTAATTCTGGAAAACATCGAATTATTGATAGTTTCATATAAGATTTTCTTACTCTAAGGTGACTTGAACTCGGGGGGGCCCTGAACTGAACTCGGTTTGCATGCGATCTCAACTGACTGGGCTGCTGGCCCATCTGGGCTCAATGTATGTTGATGGAGGTAGCGGCATCAAACTCCGGTTCAAGGCGTTGGGCGAAGATCAAATCACACTGTGCAACTCTACAACACCAAAAAATTAGGAAATGGTATGATGGTAGTACAAAAACCTTCGCTGGGTTTGGTCCGGTTAGCTGCTGTTTTCTTTTTATTGCATTTTAAAGTTTTCAGCTTCTGTTTGGGATTCGCAACTCCATTTCTCGTAAACTATTTGGAATTTCGCTTTGACGTCTTAGAGGAAGTTGTTGCTCTTGGCTAAGCATACAAAACAATTCTAAGTAGCAAGTCAAAAAAGTCACATCTTTATACTCAAAATTACAAAAATGTCTTAAAATCATCATGTTATCCCCTCATTTTGTACTGTTTTTCAACTTTGTTTTGAAAACCGTAACGAATTTGACTAAGCAATGCTGGACAAAAACGTAGCTTGGACTTAAATATACAATCGATTGGAACATACCAACTTCATTCGATTGGTCCTTCGTATAGTTACCGGCCCTTAAGCATGTAGAATTGTAACCAAAACTCGAAAAATGTCTATTTTTTATACCAATTGGCCGACACAGTCAAAAATTTCGATTGTTTTGCATTAAATCAAGAAAATAGTAAGAAAACTTAACTTAATTAAAGCTGTAATTAAAAAAATGTAATACTATAACATTTTTACCGAAAATGTTCGATTTTTCTAGTTTTTATGACAGTTGTACGTGCTTGTGGGCCTATAACTATATGAAAGAGTAACTAAATGAAGTTGGTTCGTTCTAACGGTTTGTTTATTTTGGTCTAAGCTTCAACTTTGTGTTGTATTACTTGTCCAAATTTGAAACGCGTTTCAAGATGAAGTTGAAAAACTGTAGAAAAGAGGTCAAAACTTGGCTTTTTTCGGCAACTTGTAGTTTTGAGTATGAAGATTACATTTTTTTGATTTGCTACAAAGAAATGTTTTGTAGGCCAAGCCAAGAGCAACAACTTTGTTAAAGACTTAAAAGCAAAATTCAAAATAGTTTACGAGATATGGAATCTTTAGTCCTACTCTGAAGCTGATAAGTTCAAAGTGCAGTAAAAAGAAAACGGCAGCTAATCAGACCAAACCAAGACAGTGTTTTTGTACTACCATCACACCCTTTCAGAATTTTTTGGTCACGACACTATCAACTTTTTTGAGTTCAAAAATGTGTCACAGTGTTATTGCCCGTTTGAGACACACTTGGAGCAAGTGCAGATCGAGGAGGAGGCCTACAAGTCTATTTTACAGATATTGACAGATGATATGCGTCCTGCCATCGTCTTAATGGGGTCGAGCATGTCGTCAACAAGGCTAATCTGTTTGAGGTGTTGGGCATAATCCCGGACTACTACTTGAAGGATTATTTGGAAGTCTGCCGTTCGGGCAACTTTAGTCGTTAGAAGAAGTTTGTACAAGAGATTGGGTCATCGGCCTACAGTTTGGGTTAACTGACGCAGTTTGTGGAGTACATAGTGCTTCATGCGGCCCTGACGAATGCCCAGATATGCGACAACATGGAGGGTAGTAGCTTTTATGATGCTTAATTCAAAGTTGGTTGAATTTGCATTTCTTTGTAGGAATGCTGCTATCGTCTCCAGGACGTCGGCTCGGACTATCTGCAAATCATGGAGTTGGGCTGCGCCATCATTTTGGCTCTCAAGTGAAACGCAATCCTAAAGATTGGAAAATATATTTTTTTTTTCATACAAATTTATTGTTTTATTTGCCGTAAATTCAAAATCCTCCTCCTGGCGTTCACGTTTGACAGCCACCCCCAAAACGCTGGAGCTGGCAATGCTGCCCACAGCAGTCGCATCGCTATCCAACTCTATTTTTAGCTGGTCCGCGGTGGTGGTAAACTGGATGACCGGGTTTGGATGTCACCACCTGTTTGTTTGGCATCTACCGAGTGCGGACGCTTGCGTCCATTGGCATAGAAGACGATTTTAGGCGTATGGCACTCCAGTGCGTATTTCGTAACTTTCTTGGGCTGATTTGTGGCCCTTAGCTTATAGTTTCCTCGCGATTGAATCTCTCGGTGAGTTTCCTTTTGTGTTCATGTTTCCCCTGCATTGTCGATTTTGACGTCAAAATAATGAGCTGCTCCTATTTTCGTAAGGGCATCAGCTGTTCATTCAATCCACTCACGACCCACACCGCTATCGATACGTCAACTATCGATAGGCCAATTGTCTATTTATTTAGCGCGTCTCAGAACTCAGAAACTAAATTCCGCCGCGGAAAGTTTCCGCCACTGTTTATACTCTGTACCGAAGGTACATAGAGTTTATTAAGTTTGTGCAAAAGTATGTAACAGGGAGAAGGAATCATTTCCAACCCTATAAAGTAAATATATTCTCGATCAGCATCAACGGCCGAGTCAATATAGCCATGTCCGTCTGTCCGTCTGTCTGTCCGTCCGTATGAACGAAGAGATCTCAGAGATGGTAAGAGATAGAGGTTTGACATGTATGGGACATATATTTCTTATACTTGCAGGCAGATCAAGTTTATTTTCAATTTTTGCCACGCCCCCTCGCGCCCCCGCAATTTGAAAACAACGTCATATCTCCTACAGTTTTGAAGATAGATCGTTCGTATTTTCTAGAGATACCTAGAAAACAAAATTATTTATCGATTTGCTGAAGAAATGATAAAGATCGGATGAACGATACTCAAGTTATGAGCAAAAAACGGCCAGTAAACACCACCCAGCCCCTCACCCATCACCACAGCATTCTATTGAACGGCAATCTTAGTGAGAGAGAGAGAGAGAGAGAGAGAGAGAGAGAGTGAAACTTAGAGATGAGCGCGTATAATTCGTGAGCAAATGCGAGCTGCGACGTTAAGGGTACAGAGTATGTTACAGTCGGGCTTGACCGACTTTCTTTCTTGTTAAATTCCACAAAGTAGATAAGTATTGTTAGATATATGCAAGATGCTATTAAATATAATGTATTATCTAATAAATAATACAAATTATTTATTATTTATAATATTTTAATGATTTAATAACTTTATACCTGGTATTATTCACTGAGATTCACGGTTGACCTTGCATTACTGTGATTATGGCTGACCACTGCGGGCTCTCTGCCCTCTATCTCAAAAACGGTTGGGCGTATGAAAAAATTGTTAAGACGAAATTTGTCGCAAATTTTATGCTCTACAATTTTATTTATGATAGGTGTTTATATCTATAGAAAATTATACATTCAATGAGCATGGTTGTAGTTTTTGATTCGTACTGACTCGATCCTTTTATTTCTACATTTCTCATCCTTTATCTTCTAACTTAACTAACTCATGTTTGTATGGCATATGGTCACAAGGGTGGTTTTTCACACAATACATGTCAAGTGTTTTCCACCGGATGACCTCTTCAAGTGGTGTCTCTGCTGGGCTGATCCTTGTCACTGCCGCTATTAATATTTAAAGCTATTACAAAAGGTGGCATGTTTATGAAATGGGCGACATAGGCTAAATATTTAGATATGAGATTTACACTACGTGTGGGCCGAGTTGAATATCATTGTGCAGCTTATTCCTTTGAGTCAAAGAGCCGCTCGTACAGCTCAGTAACTCAGCAGAAGTATCCGCACAATTGCCGAATCCCTAACTTATGACACAATCGCGTAACTGTTAGGAACTGATTTTTATTAAGGTTCGGTTGTGGGTTTTTATAGTTTAAACTTATGTACCTAATACATGAGACAACTGTAATTCTAAATCTACTTTTCCTTATCCAATTCATGTGATACATTTGTGTCTTATATACTCAGTAGTTAAATTATATTACATCTCTTTCTTGATCATCTTACTTGTCTATTTAAATATAGTGTGGTGTTGCTTTTGCTTACTAAGTACAATATGTGTTTATATTTATCCTTTCTTGTAATGTATTTCCCCTCTTGCACACATGTGCTTGTAGGCGTGGGAACGGCCGTGACCATATGGTGTTACCTCGGCTGTGGTCGCGTGTGGTATCGCTTCATGGGATCATATTTTTGTAATGTCTTCTGGTGTTGAGTGCGACGGTCACATGTTCAGTTATGAACAATCATGTTCAAGTTTGAACATTCTCGGGGGGCCTTAAATGCGACAGCCACTCATACATTTTGTTTTACTCTTCCGTAAGATCCATAGACGCTAATCGAACCCTGAGTGTCCACTTAAAATATACAAAATTATGATGTCTTCATTGTAGTTGCTATGCTGACGCTCCAGTTCCTTTGATTAGTCCATCGCGGACCCATTTGATGTTGGTTTACGCGATTTGACTTCGTCTGCATCTTTGCTTGTGCGTATAGATTTCCTTGCCTGCCAAATAGGAAAGAAGTTTCGGAAATTAATGGCTCTATAAGCCCCAATGGGCTTCGACTGCATTGTAGTCAGTCGGTGTCCGTCTGTTTTGTCCACTTTACAGAGCCTCTGCACGGTGTTCTGATTCTTAATGATGCTTAAGCACAAAGTAGTGGTATCCTCTACCGTACGCTCTGGTACATTGATACATTCTTCCTTGAACCAGGATATCGTTGTCGATATGATCTTCTAATTGGGAGTCCTATTGAGAAACTCCCGCCTTACCTTACAGCAACTCCAGATTAAAAGGACGGCGTTCTGGCATAGCCCTTGCGTGGCATCTTTAATGTTTCTGACTTCTTTGTTTTCCTTGTCCTTGTCGACGTGTTCCTGTTTCCCATAGTTGACCGCCAACTCTTCACGGTCCTGAAAGACATCCTTATCCTTCTTCTCCATGGTGGGCCCGCTCTCCTGCTGAGTGCGACCCAACTCCACTACTTGCCTTTTGAGCTGCTCGAAAAGTTACTGTTTTTTGTGTGTGGACGGGATAAAACCTGCTTGTCGATTGGTGGCGGAAATTTTGGTATAAGAATTGTGATGACTCCCTTCATCCTTGGTGAATTTTCCAAAATTTGAGCTACCATATTTTTTTAACCAGCAACAAATTTTGTAGCTTTAAGTTTGTACTATAAATGTGTCCATTAAACGCAAACTCAACGTGATCAAGAAAAGCTGGGTATGAGGTGTTGCTACCTGATGCCTACCGTTCCCAGGCCTTACCAAAAGTTTAATTTTGTCGCACTGTGTAGTAGATTCCCTCTTGATTTATTCATTTCTGTTCTTGTTTTAGTAATATTAAAGGTCGTTTTGTTTGTACTTAGATTTTGCACAGCTAAAAACATAAAAAAACTTAACATTTAAAGCTCAAAACATTATAGTTTCCATCCTGTGGTATGTATTAAAATAGGCCCGACTTTGAACTCAAGTATTATTCACCATAATTTTTTGCGTATTTTTCAGTTATTTTGCTTATCTTTGACTGAGCATCATAAAAAAAAATATTCTATGGGTAATTAAGTAGATTAATCAATCAATTGATAAGATATCTGTGAAATATTGATAAGCAAATACATAAACTTCATTATGTAGCAAATTGCCAAAAGATTTAAATCAATTGTTTTTTATTTTTATTTGACTTGCAAATTCTATGCTCGAATTTTACAAGTTGTCAGTTGCTTATTGTGGGACTATAAACAAATTGGTTTTGCGATAAGCGTCGAAGTTTCAAGTGTCTGAAATAAATTTCTAACTACCTGCGGGACTTCAAACGGCACGTGCATGGCAAGCAATTTCAAATGACTAACTTAATGTGAGTGCCTGTGTGTGTGTGTGTGTGTGTGCGTGAGTTTCTGGAGAGAATTACAAGCTTTTTTACTTCCAAGTCCTTGTCAGAATGCAACGAACCCAGCTTCGCCTGGGGGCTAAGCGCAATTAGGATTATCCTGTTAAAGCAACAAAAGAGCGCAGCACCCTTTTAGCGTGCTCAACTTTTGACCCAATTTCGGACATCATAAATATTAAAGACAAAAGACGGGGCAAGCTGAAACAATTCCTATGCTGCTCAGCTGTTGTCAGCTGTCGGCGCATAAAATTCAATTAAAGCTCTCTGAACAAGTGCAACTACAAGCACAATGTTGTATCGCATATTTCATACAGATAACGCGGCGTATGCGCAATGTCAGGCAATTTGTAGCTGTTGCTTGGAGGTTTACCTAAAAAATACACATTGACAATTTACAATGTTTGTTTGTGTTACTCAGATAGTTGCACTGATAATTTCGACTTCACTCTGTCTCTTTCTTTCGCCGTCTTCAAGCACATTGTTGACCTATATTTGGGCATCAATGAAATGCAAGCAGGCAGATGGCACACAAAAAAAAGTAGCAGCAGATGCCTTCACATTTCAATGCTATTTGTTTGAGTAAAAGCTGCTTGTAGTAGCCGTCTTTGCTGGAGAAAAAGCTTTGCTAAGGCCTAAGCTTTGCGGACTGGAAGTGAAAGCTGTCGGCCGCTCTCTCTCTCTGTCTCTCCGGTTTCTCTGTAAAGGTTGGTGAAACACTTTGGAAATGGGAAACATAAGTAAGGTCTGCGAAATAAGTGGAAAGTTTGGAATAGTTTCCAAGTCATGAACTTTTTCTTATCAAAAGCATAAACCCAAAATTTGTTTTAAAATTTTAGGAAAAAAAGTAGAAAAAAATGCACATATACTTATTTCCTAAAATCATTTTGAAATGAATTTGTATACCCGTTACTCGGGGTGTAAAAAGGCTATACTAACTGACAGAAGGAAACATTTCCGTCCATATAAAGTATATATATTCTTGACCAGTATCAACAGACGAGCCTAGATCTCAGAGACTATTAGAGCTATAGAAACCAAATTTGAAATGTAAACTCCTTTGGTCTGCACGCAGAAGAAGTTTTCTTTCAATTTTTGCCACGCTATTTATAATCCCTCAAATATTCTTAAAGATGGGATAATAAATGCTTCGCAACTCATTGTCGGAGCTCAAGAGCAGACGGCCCCAGCTTGTTCGCAGCGAACAATATCGATCATCCTTACATGAAGACGTCATATCAGAGTTCAAGAAGCTTCTTCAGCCTGGCATAAATAGCCACTCAAGAACTCTTAGTCTAGTCCAATCCAGCTTGTCAAAAAGAGACCTGTGGTTGGCGGACCTACACTCATACTGGATTTAGGAGCCTGTGTGTCTAATGTCATAGCAATTGACAAGGCAGTCGATTGCCTATGAATATAGTTTCAGTTGATTCGTACATATCGAGCGGAGCAAACTAAAATATATGTTTCCGAAATTTCTTTAAAACTATTGTGTGTTATTATTGTGCGTGCACGGGATGCGGTAACGTCAAGCCCTGGGGAAAGATCTTGCAAAGAACTCGGTTTATAATTCCGAAAATATTACGAATATATCCGTGCGAATCTGCAATGAAACCGATGTTGAGGACAAAAGTGTGTTGGCCTTTAATGGATTGTTCAAGCAGAGAAAGTAGTCAAAGCTTGCAGGGATTGTTCAATGGTTTCACAGGCAGAGAAACCCGCTGATTCGGTATAAGATTCCCGGAATTCAGGATGTGGTGTGTGTAATAGAAAGGGATCAAGATTTGATCAACAAACAAAGAGAAAAGCTGCTATAGAAGTGTGTGCTTCCCACACAAACTCACTTCGAACTTCGACACAACGGAATATGAGATCACGGAAAGGGGTGGCAACATCGACAAGCTGTCCCAAGGGCAAAATACCGTGACACGAAACGTTAGCCATCTTAAAAAGATACGAACAAGGGTCCCAGTCTCTGAAACCGAAGATCTGAACAATTAAGAAGAAGATATATGGTTTGATTGGGTTTTATTTGGGTTTCCCCAATCCAAGCAACAAGTGTTGAACTATTAGCAAGTCCCAGAAAAGTCAGAAAACGGAAATTGAGAAGTACCGGTACAAGACAAAATGAAGTCCAAGACTAACAATTAGGGATCCTAAAATATATATTTTCAGAAATTCTGTAAAACTATTGGCTTTATTGTGCGTGCACGGGTTGTTACACCGCACACATGTCCAGTCAACTCGACGACATCAGCAACACTTCTACAGTACACATGTGCAATACACTGCATCGAAGACATCCAGCTAGTCTTCGCGTCAATACATCCACTGGATGTTCGAGCTTACGATACAATAAAATCGTCACTCAAACATTTCAACAACATATGGATCCCATGTTCCTGCACAACAACCAGTCATTCAACCACGTCAAGCAAACTCTTGAGCCTCCCAACACTGGAGCCACACACAACATAACAGATTCAAGCCTGAATTCAGCGTCAACTGTCCTGATAAGCCAGTCAACTCAACGCATCATTTAGTGGGGTAGTAGATGTGGCGGTTCCAGTTCACCCAGCTTCAATCGCAGATCCAGTTCATCCTAGTTCCAGTTCATATCGCTAGCAACTATCGATACTCAATAGGAGTCGCGCTCTTTTGTAATATGTAAATGAAAAACTGGCTCCACAGCACCAAAGGAGGGCCAGGCCAAGCTTCTCTCAATCTCTTGGCGTGTGCTTATAATTTTTTGCTTAAGAGAAATGGACCTGCTGTTTTTTCTTTTTCATTCATGGCTAGTTACTTTACAGCTGGCGCCAATAGCTGGTGAAGGTGATCGGATGTGTAAAAACTATTTTCTAAAGAAGGAAAAAAACTTTTTATTAGATGGTCCGAGACGGGATTGAACCCACACAACCTCCCGCACCAGCAGCCACACCCGACCAGAAGTTAGAGGTAGGCATTCTGTGATTCTTATTCTTACACGCAAACCAGACACACTCGGCAACGACGCCATGCCTTAAAAAAAAATGTGGAAATCATCTTCAAGTGCTCCGTTTATACTAAAATAAAAGCCCAAAAACCGTTTATTGATCACTTTGCTCACTTAACTTGAAATAACTCGCGAATGGACCATCTGTGTACTCTGTATTGTACTTGTGGTGTACTCTGTACCAAATGTACACAGAGTACAGGGTTTGCCATATTCGACCACTATTCTGCCAACACTATAACTTTTGACAGCGATGCCTGAACGACTACTTACATAGTAGTATTTTTACCATGGAAGAATACACGTATCGCGAACGCTCTCAGATTGTTTAAATTTACATTCAACAAATCAAGTCAATAGTGAAAACTCAAAAAACAAAATCATCATGACCGATGAAGCTCATTTTTCGTTGAACGGAACAGTAAACAAACAAAATTGCCGTATTTATGCCACTGAAAATCTTCAAGAGATTCAAGATTCATCTTTACGATGAAAAAGTCATTGTTTGGTGCGGCGTTTGTGCTAAAATAGTTATTGGGCCGTTCTTTTTCAAAGATGAAGAAGGCAATCAGGATCGTTACACAAGCCGCGCTACAATCGATTTTTTGAGTTCAATGTTCCCTGGCCGTTTGATGTCAAAAAATTGAGATTATGATTGGCCGCCACGTTCACCGGATTTGACGCCTCCAGGGAAGACCTGAAAAACAATATCCGCCAAGAAATGGAATCCATTCCGGCCGAAATGTTGGCCAATGTAGGTCCTTTGGTATAGGGTATACGAATTGAACATAGAACTTCAATAAAAAAAAGCGCCTACACTCAAGCGAACACGAGCCAACAAACGGTTTGGTTAAGATAACCGGAATTTAAAATCTTATGCTTTGAACATTTGCTGAATAATTAACAAGTAAGAAAGTCCGTCCAGCCCGACAATAAAATACTCTGTACCTGTGGAAGTGTATGCACAGGATGTATTTTGCTGCCGCAAAATATAAAGTCCAAAACTATTTTTTAATATTTACATAATCTTAATATTATTTCCGTTAAATAAATGTCTCTCTCGCACTAAGATTGCCTGTGTTGAACGGTTAGGGTATGTTGCTGTGGTTGTTGGTGGGGGGGTGGGTGGTGTTAACTGGCCGTTAACTTTGCCCATAACTTGAGAATCGTTCATCCGATCTTTATCATTCCTTCAGCAAATCGATAAATAATTTTGTTTACAAGGTATCTCTAGAAGGAACGAACGATCTATCTTCAAAACTGTAGGAGATATAAAGTTTTTTCCAAATTGCAGTGGCGGGAGGGGGCGTGGAAAAAATTGAAAATAAACTTGATCTGCCTGCAAGTATAACAAATATATGCCCCATACATGTCAAACCAATATCTCTTACCATCTCTGAGATCTCTTCGTTCATACGGACGGACGGACGGACAGACGGACATGGCTATATCGACTCGGCTGTTAATGCTGATCAAGAATATATATACTTTATGGGGTCGGAAACGATTCCTTCTCTCTGTTACATACTTTTGCACAAACTTAATATACTCTATGTACCTTCGGTACAGAGTATAATATGATATAATATTTTTTTTGGCCCATCACTGGTTTTTGACAGCCCGTTAAAGTGACCTGTTTGTACTAGGCTAATTGTGCCTTGTTTGTGCTTAAAATTTGGTGAATGTTTCATTATCAGCCATTCTAATTAGATTGTATAATAAGGCGGTTTAAAATATGCAAAATACTCATAAAGGTAAGTATTTTCTAGTGTAAAGCGCTTAAATTAGATAAGCTTTTGTTTCGTGCTGTATTTAATGTTATTGATGAAACATATTTTATGTAGAACCTAGCCTCAATACTTGTGCTTTGTGGAGCAGAACTAGCAAGATGACGCCGGATTACCGAAAGTGATAATATGGTAGTGAGTGTTATTGTGTATATATTTATATAGAGTTAACAACTTAAGCGCATATTTGCGCAATTTCGAAATAATTGAATATATTTAGAGAAGGTAAATTTTCGTCTTGTCGATTTACTGTAAGTTTGGTTGACTTTCTTATTAAGACTATTTCTTAGACCTATCTTTCATATGGCAGCTATACTATACAGTTGTCCGATTTTCATAAAACTTGCTAGAATTATGAAAAAGCATAGAAAACTAATAAATACGAGGTTTTTGGGACGTTTTCATTGAAAACAAAAAAATTGTTCTCACTAAGACTTGTTTTTCGGCCGTTCGTTCCTATGGCGGCTATATGCTTTGGTCTTCCGATCCGGCCGGTTCCAACAAATGTACAGCGTATAAGTACCTATAAGCTTTGTACAAAGTTGAGTAAAGATAGCTTTGAAACTGACAGAGGAGATGTATGTAGGTGGCGGTGGTGGCCTGGTCACACCGGCAAAAAATAAATTCGGAATTAACTTATAATATAAACGGCAAATATTTGAAGTTTCAACTTTCTATCTTTTTTTTAGAGTTTATGCCAAAAAAAAGGCAATTCAGCCCAATGTGCAATGGATCGATATATAATGCTAGTTACTATATATGTCAAGAAGGTATGAACCATCTATATACAAAACTGTGGGAGATATCAGTTATTTTCCAAATTGCGGGGGTGTGGCAATAATTTAAAATACGCTTGATCTGGAACAGAAATAATCTAAGTACAAAATTGTCAAACAAATATGTAAACATTTATGTGATTGTGTGACTATATGAAAAACTATATTTAAATTTCCCACCAAACTTTAGCAAAGTATACTTTTCAGGGCATTAATGTTAAATCAATCGATTTTCTGCTAACACACTTAAAAACGAGAAGGCCAAGCTAACTTCGTCTGTGCCGAAGTTTTTATACCCTTGCAAATGCTGTTTTTGAAATGTCAGAGTTTAAGAACGCTTACATAAAAATCTAAAAAATTTTTAACTAAAACCCATTTTCCAATTTCGCGAATCATTTTGAAAACATATCAAATTAACAATCGCGGAGTTTAAGAAAGATGAAATTTAAAACAGAAAAGTTTTTTCTCACTAAGACTCATTTTCCGACCGATCGGTCCTATGGCAGCTATAAGATATAGTCATCCGATGTCGATCAACTTTTTCAAATTAGTTTGAAAGCGTTCAATATTATGAATCACCGACTTTAAGAACGATTTACTTGAAAACAAAAAAGTTTTTCTCACTAAGACCCATTTTCCGACCGATCGGTCCTATGGCAGCTATAAGATATAGTCATCCGATTTTGACCAAAATTTGCAAATCTGTTTGAATACATATAAAATCAATAATCGCCGAGTTTTATGAAGCTAGCATTGAAAACAAAAAAGTTTTTTCACTAAGACCCATTTTCCGAACGATCGGTCCCATGGCAGCTATATGTTATAGTCATCCGATTTTGACCAAAATTTGCAAATCTGTTTGAATACATATAATATCAATAATCGCCGTGTTTTATGAAGCTAGCATTGAAAACAAAAAAGTTTTTTCACTAAGACCCATTTTCCGAACGATCGGTCCCATGGCAGCTATATGTTATAGTCATCCGATTTTGACCAAAATTTGCAAATGTGTTTGAAAGCAAATAATATTAATTATGGCCGAGTTTTATGACGCTAGCATTGAAAACAAAAAAGTTTTTCTCACTAAGACCCATTTTTAGACCGATGGTTCCTATGGCAGCTATAAGATATAGTTATCCGATCCGGTCGGTTCCGACATATTAGCAGCGTGCAGTAAAAAGAAGACTCTGTGCAAAATTTCAGCTCGATAGCTATAAAACTGAGAGACTAGTTTGCGTAGAAACAGACGGACAGACAGACAGACAGACAGACGGACGGACAAAGCTCATTCGACTCAGCTCGTCGCCCTGATCAAGAATATATATAGTTTATGGGGTCGGAAATGAATATTTCCATGCGTTGCAAACTTCTGGGCAAAATTATAATACCCTTTGCAAGGGTATAAATATACTAGATTGTCGAAGTGTGCTCAGATATCCGCGAAAATCTTCGTCATCAGGTAACCAAATTCATCAAGAGAACATTTGTTCAATGGAAAATTAAATGGGCTTTTATAATAGTTGAATAAGTTGAAAATTCAAGATCTGTTACCCGCGTTACTCAACCATTGCGTTAAATCTCTAAAACCATTGAATATAATATATTAGAACCTTCTCGTCGCTATCAGAAGTAGCAGAGTTATATAAAATCAGATAGTCCATTGGCGAGTTATTTCAAGTTAAGTGAGCAAAGTGATCAATAAATGGTTTTTGGGCCTTAACTTCAGATTTTGGGGGTCCCCGAGAAAAACCGAGTATGAGGATGTGCTATAAGCGTCATGCTCCACAGCGTAAGCTATGTCAATACCCAGGTTATTAACATTTTTTGAAAATTGCAGCACTGTGTAATTCCGAAAAATATTTGTAAAATTTGTATCTTAAAAGCGAGTGCAATCACTTAACTCGTTTAGTTGGAAAATTGAAATAAGGCTTGCATACTTTTAAGGGCATTTATCATGTAATATCGTTTTGTTTTTATAATGTGGGTATAAAAGGAGTAAAAACAGCATCGATTTTAACTAGGTAAAAGTAAAATGTGACTGAGCAGATCTATATTCAATCTGCTAGTTTCGACAAGTAATGCAAGTCCTTCATCAACCAGTTGGATACACCCTTCCCAGAGCTTCTATTCAAAAAATAACGGTTCCCCAATGCATTTACCTTTACAAATCAAAACATGAACACCCCCCTCCCCCCCAAAGAAAAACAGCTGTGATTTGACATACGCAAACCAGAGAATCTATCGCACAGATTCATGTGTGAGCAAAGGCTATTTTGATTGTTTTGGTTCAAGTGACACCTGGAAAATGATAACAGCTGGAGCACACACACTCTCTCTCTCTCTCTCTCTATCTCTCTGTTGCGAGAGAGTGGAACGTACTGGCAATGGCACAGTAATAGGACGAAACTGAGAAAAAGGGTGTCAATGGAAATACAAAACTTTATACACACGCACGAGGAGCGTACGAACGGCGGCACTTTCTTTGAGGAAGCGGCAACCCAAGCGGCTGGCAGCTGGCAGCTTTTCAATCCAGTTCGAGTCACGCAGCGGAGTGGTCCTGCTCTCCAAAAACTTTGTTCTCAGTCACTCACACGCGAGTTTCTCAACATTTCCCAAAGCGTGCTGAAGCTAACGGTAAAGATTTATTAAACGTGCGAAGAAAAAAAAAACAAATGTGTAGCTAGCCTTTGGCAACATTTTGGTTACATTTTTTGACTTTTAAAAATATTTTCCAATTCAAAATTCCCCCAAATTATTCAACAACAATAAACAAGCGCCAAGAGCAGAGAAATACCGAAACCCATTCATCAGTCGGGCGAGAGCATTGCATCTGACCGCTACGCATCTACGCAACACCAAAAATTTCGAAAAAATAAAATAAATATATAAAAACTTCGCGAGTGAAAAATTCAGCGTCAAACAAGTCAATTAAACTAAATTTAATTAACTTAAATTGAGGAAATTGTAAAAGCAACAAAAAAACACACTCACGAAGCTTTTCTTTACGTTCTCCCGGTTGCAGGTGAGTTTTGGGAATGAAATGATTACAACCATTTTTTTATGACCTATTTGAAAGTTGAAGAGTTCAAAGTGCAATTGCATATATATATTATATATAAAGTACAGACAGATCAAATAGAAAGCCACACAAGTGAATAGCAAAGAATATAAATGGGAATATATAGGGTCAAGTGTTTCAACAATTCACTTAATTCACTTGAATAACAGTTATATTTTAAGCAACAAATTTGCATAGGTAAAATATACCGAAATGTTTGGAAACTATTTTTGTAAATAAGTTTTGAATTGAATTGAAGTTATTAGCTAACCACACTCTGATTTGAATAAATGAAAGAATATTGGCAGTGATTGGAAAGGAACCCAATTTTCTTACCTAGGTAAGGTACAAGGTAAATGTCAAAAAATATACCTAGGTAAGGTAAAAGGTATACGGAATTTCCAGTACCTAGGTAAAGGTAAAGGTACAAAAAAAGGTACTTTTAATTTTAAAATAGTTGTAAAAAAATGGAATGTGATTTTATATGATGTTTTATTCTTATAACATATTATTATAACATAACAACATCTTCGAATATTTCGTCACCTTGTCTGTTTCTTAAAAGTCTTCAGAATCCTTTGTACTTAAACTCTCATTGACAGCAATTTCTAAATTGTCCATAATTTCTTCAACAAGCCAATCTTTCAAACACTTTACAATTTAGTTCTAATATGGTTCAATTTGAATTTTGGAAGTATCATAGTGGACAAAACCAAAGTCTTTGTCTCGCTAAAAGTCAAGTTTTCAATTAAAGAAAATCGTTTTAAAACTTTTTTAAGAGCATCTTTAAGTGGATCACAATATTTAAAATTATTCAAGCATTTAAGTTGATGTATTACTAGAAGTAAATTATGCAGAAAAATCCTAAATATCAACGAGAGTCACCCCGCAAAAGATCAATAGCCTTAGCAAAAATGTCAGTAACTTTATTTCATGATGGCATGAAAACTGTTCCATCTTCAGGCGCAAAGAGCTATTAATTAAAGTTTACAAATTTTCCTAACTTCATCTGTTGTTACAGTGGATCTGTTATCAGCATTCCAAATTGCCGTTGCTTGCGTTAAGGAAGAATTGTAGAGCCTGTTCAGAATCTTTCGTGACAACTAAGTTCAAAGTGTGTGATGCACATCCAAAGTGATTTGGCAAAATAATTTCAGCAACACCTGAACTATCCAGGTTTATTACCTTTAAATCGGACTCATCCAAATACTGTACACTATAAATGCTTTACAAAGTTGGATGAATTATCTGTAACTGATCATATATTGGTATTTCTAGGTCCGTATTTGCTATGAACTTCAGCTGAGAGAATGACGATTTAGATTGCTATCTATATAGTGGCCAGTTATACCAAAGTAGCTTTTGTTATTGCAACTCCAGATATCGTCGTACAAATAAATTGAGTATTTTGAAAAATACAGGCAATATTTTTTTTATACATCCGTGCTCCCGTTTTCACTTTCCGCTACTCAGTTAAAAATTTGTCTAAAAGTCCCAAAATGTTTGCGAAAGTGTAAATGAGAGTACGGCTAATAATCCGCCTTCCTCTTGTCTAGCATGGATCGTATAGTTTTTGCACAGGGAATGTTTACCGGACGTCTAGCGAAAGCCACAAACAGGTTCCCGATACTTTTCTTTTTAATATGGCAGAGCGGCAACATCTTGGCTATAATGTAATGGGAGCGAAAAAAAATTACGTACGAAAAGTACCTAGTACCTTACCTAATGACAAGGTAAATGAAAATTAAGACCTAGGTAAGGTAAAAAGAACTCGAACTTGAAAATACCGAGGTGAGGTAAAAGTTACACTAAATATGTATTTAGGTATGTACCTAGCCTTTGTACCTAGGTACTTCCAAACACTGAATATTGGTTATATGATGTAAACGTTTTATATTTCAAGCCTACCTTAAAAGTGACCAGGTCTGATAGAACTCTTTTAGTAAAATGCTTTGATATCATTTAGTACAGTCCTACTGAAAACTTTTTGTTGTACGGTCACACTGTCTATTGGTTGTCCATTCTAAGACAAATTAGTCATCAATTAGAAGTTTAAGAAAATTTTTCATAATATTTTGAATATTGGAAAATAAAACCCAATTTTTTTCAAAAATAACCATTTTTTCCAAAATGAAATAAAACAGTTTTTATCTTATGAACAAAATCAAAGTTTCGGTTTTGGTTTTTATACCCTTGCACAATGGTCTCAAAGTCGATTTTTTTGGCATAAAGTCTAATTATAAAGATATCTGCACGAAATTTGGTATAAACTTATATTTTGGGCCCCTAAGACGACATACAAAGATTTGTTCAATTTAGACCGTTATTTTATATAGCTGCCATATAAACGATATGGCCGATTTTGGCTAACTTTGTTGTTTTTTAAACTATTGAACTGAAGTTCAGTTTATACACGTATCTTAGGCTCCCAAGGTCTCCTACCAAATTTAGTTCAATTTGGACTACTATTTCATATAGCTGCCATATAACCGATCAGGCCGACAAGCATGAATTTAGCTGCCGATATAATAAACGCAATATTTACAGAAGCTAATATCGTAACACCACTTTAATTAAATATTTTTAATCATGAAATTCAGCATCTAAATGTAAAGAGTATTTATTCTCAATATCGGATCCATCCGAATCGGTATCGTCTGTATTATCATTATCAGAAAGAGGGTTCATATTACAAATTAATGTAAAAGAGGGAACGCAATGACCCAAAAGCGCAATGACATCTGTTGGAAGTGGTTTCTTTTTATTTTGTGCCTTTCTTTTATTTAGACATAAACTAGAGATCAGTGGATCGCTAGAGTCCATAACTCTATGAAAAACGTCGTGCATATTATTCTGACGACTGAAGACAGACGGAAGATCATTTATGAAGAGAGTAAAAAGCAATGGACCCAAGTGACTACCTTGGGGTACACCAGAGGTAGCCTGGATTAGTTTCGAAAATGAATTACAAAATATAACTTTTTGTGTTCTAGAACTTAGGTAATCAGAGATCCAACTAAGAAGGTTAGTTGGGAAACCAATTAAACTCAGTTTATGAAGCAACAAGGAGTGATTAACAGAATCAAAAGCCTTACTAAAATTCAGTATAAATGACGTCAGTTTGCATCTTACCAAAGAACCCTTTGATCACTAATGATGTAAGCTCTAATAAGTTAGTGGTAGTAGATCGACGCTTCACAAATCCATGTTGATAGGGTGAAATAATGGAACTACATAAATGTTGCAGTTGAGATGTCATAATTCTCTCAAAAGCTTTTGGAATTGCAGACAACTTGGAAATACCTCTATAATTCTCAACATCCGACTTATTACCTTTTTTATGGAGAGGAATGATATAAGATTCCTTCCACAACACAGGGAAAGAGGATGACTCAAGAGACAATTCAAATAATTTATGAATTGGCTTACAAAGTGCATCAGCACAAAACCAAAGTACACAAGCAGGTACTCCATCGGGACCCGGGTGCATACACAGGTTTAACAGAGTTAAGATCGCAAAGGAGAGAGCTTTCAGTGATTACAGGGCTAAAAATACAATTAGACCCATTCAACTGATAGGGGTATGGTTGATTCGCAAAGAAGCTAGAAGACGAGTAGGTTGACATAAAAAACTCGGCAAACAGATCGGCTATGGCCTGATCAGTGTTTGCTTTCGCATTACCATACCGCACAGAAGAGGGCATAGTGGAAGATTTGCGTTTAGAGTTAACAAACGTATAAAACTGCTTAGGATTGTGCGAGAATTGAAGTCTGCAACGGTTAAGATAGTCTTTATAACATTGTGCGTTCAGTACATTAAATCTAGAACGAGCATCCACATAACGGCAGAAATCAGATGATTTTTTCGAATTCTTATACTCTTTGAAATACCTTGACTTCTTGTTTTTCAAATTTATTAGTTCTCTTGTGAACCAAGGCTGCCTATTAGGACAGCGAGGGAGCTCAAGTGGAACACAAATATCAAAAAACGAGTACAAGGTATCATAAAAAAGTTGTATGGCAACATCAATATCTGTACAAGTGTACAATTGAGACCAATCGGTTTCAAAAATTAAATCATTAAGTTTTAAAAAATCTGTTTTTTGAAAACAACGGGTTTTAGCCGTCAAGTTTCCAGAAGCAGAGCACAGCCGAGAGGGCAATTCAATGGTAAGTTCCAATGTAGGATGAAAGGGGTCCTCAGGAAGAACCAACGGGTCAATTCTAGATTGGTTTGGTTTGAAAAGCTTTGGTTAAAGTAATTGTTGCTGCTTGTTCCTTTTTTTAATAACAGTAATCTCCAAAAATTGATCATCAGTGTATGCGGACTTAACAAATACTGAATTTTGGTGATTCTCGTTGAACTCTTAGTATTTTTACTTGTGAAAGTTTTTTACTCTGTCATATTGAATGGTCCGATGTTATTTGACAATTCGACAATAAATTTAAAAAATCCTCAAAAGAGAGCTCTTTTACAGTAAAAAAAATCTCCTGTTTTCTTTGTTGATCGAATTATGGGCTACATGTTACATCATATACGGAATCGTCACAGTCTTCTGAAAATGATGATGACGTGGATGAATCAGAAGATTTGGTTTTTGGCAATGAGGAGCTGCCACTCTTTTCGTCTCCCATTTTTAACCAATCTGTAAAAGATTTAAGTTTTACTATTGTTACCGTTCTTATTAATGCTAAGCAGTCAAAATTTTCATCAACAAGGTTAATTCAGCGTAGGCACTGAAAAAACTAACTTCAAAAACAACACAATCGACAAATCGACACGAAATACTTCAGTTGATTTTAATATTTTTTTCACCAAGAGCGACACTTGTTGTATTAATTCAATAGAAATATTTCAACAACACTGTCACAACACGAAATATTGCTCTATACATGATATGTGTTTATATGTAAAATTCCGTTACCTTTTCAGCAAGAATAAGAAAACCCAAAATATGACGCTGTTTATAAAAGGCAAACAATCTTTACATAATAACGTCTGCAGCACAACTGAGATGTGTTGCTCTTGTGAGTAAAAAAAAACTGAAACATGTGAAACGAAATAAGGGCATATGCTCATCTCACGCGCAGAGTATAAGAGATGGCAATATGAAAATTTTCCACAAAATAGAATTTAATAACTCGAATATTTCTGCATCATTAACTCAAAAATCGTGTTTTTTGAGTTACGCCAGTGTTCAAGTAAGTGAGCGATATGTTCTTTTAGTTATGCTATTTTCCAACAGAAACGCCAATGCTTTATCAGGAGTTGGAGGAATAGGATCCTCCGTTAAAAGCTTCTTCCTTATTTGGCTAGCATTGCCTTTCGATGTTTCTTTCGCTACATTTGGCTTTATTTGCGGACACTGCAGCAGCATGAATGAGCAATGGAGTATTGTTGTTTTGGATTTGTGAAAGCTCAGCCGCACATTTTCTCTTACATAGTTCACCTCCATCAGCATAAGTGGTTCGTGGTCGTCCAAATTTTTTATGTAATATATTCTAGTCATCGTCCCTTGTTTTTATAATTAATTTGAAGTCATCCATTTTTGGAATCTTGGCTCTGTTTTGATTCTTTCTTTTGTACTATTAAATTTTATAAAGCATTTATTTGCTTAGGCCACGAAATTTCAAATTTTTTTTTTATTTGCTAATTTTTTTTAAGAAGAACTTTCTCCACATTTTTTAAATATGAAATCGAAAACATCTGATGTTTTACGTCCATTTGTTAACCACACTTCAATCAGTTTTTTATGCTCAAACTCAAAAGACGCCTGAAAAAATCGTGATTTCACGGGTTTGTGAAAATTCGGGAAAAAACCAATTAGACTATCGTATAGAGAACACTTTAATGAACAATATTGCATTAACAGTTACGACAATTCACGACAATCCACCAAAATTTTACTCCACGAAACAGAATTATTTTAAGGTTAAGCTCGCCTTAAAAAAGACACATTAAAAACACATAAAACAAAGGACAAAGCACATATTATATATAGAACAAACTGAGACGAAATTGTATTTAACATACCTTGGACTTTATTTTACATAATTTACTTCAATTGTTTAAATCAATTTTCGTTTATTTTCCAGCCAATAAACTTAGACAAAATTTTTCCACAACAAAAGCCACGGTTCAAGTAAAATGAATAGCTGACTTTCAGGGCTTCGCAAAACTTTAAGGGCTGTATTTCATAATAAAATTTGTCGATTCCTTGACCCCTGGGATAGACTCTTTTAGAAAATAAATCGTTTTTCCCACAAATCGCCATTTTTTTTGTGGACTTTATGCCAAATAAATTGACTTTGGGATCATTGTGCCTTGTAGAGGGTATATTAAAATTGTGCAGATGTTTGTAACGCATAGAAGGAAGAATCTCCGACCACATAAAGTATATATACTCTTGATCAATATGACGATCAAGACTTTGCACGAAGTCTTTTGCTGCACATTTGTCGGAACCGGCCGGATCGGATGACTATAGCATATAGCTGCCATAGCTACCACCAGTCGAAAAACTAGTTTTAGTGAGAAAAACTTTTTTGTCTTCAGCGCAAACATCCCCAAACCTCATATTTTAAGATTTTTACGTTTTTATATAATTCCACCAAGTTTGATGAAAATCGGACAACTTTATAGTAAAGCTGCGATACAAAATATAGGTATGAAAATAAGTCTTAGTAGGAAAAACGTTTTTGTTTTTCAATGCTATCTCTCCCAAACTTGTTACTGATCAATATTATATGCTACCACACAATTCTGCAAAGTTTGATCCAAATCGGATAAATATAGCATATAGCTGCCATAGGAAAAATCGGTCGAAAAAGTAGTTCTAGTGAAACAAAACTTTTTTGTATTCAATGGTAGCTTCTTTACACTTTCCAGTTATGAATGTTCCACAGTTCTACAAATTAGAACCATTTGTGAGTATCCCGAGCATCTTTAACTAATTCATGCTGAATACAAGTTTCCAACATATAAGCGAAAAACAAGTTTTCCGACTTTTTATCGTTCTAGAATTTTTGTAGACCACACAGCATTAATTGCTGGTTTTATGAAGCCTCTAGGACTCAGATGTGACGGAAAAATTAGATCAAAGTATGCGAGTTAGAAAATGAAAACAAAGCAGGCGTTTGAAGGTCTCATGCGACAGAAATAAAAAAGTAAACTTCAGTCTGCTTAACGTGTGCATAGAGTGTACATGTGGGACTTTACCTGCTAATTAGCATTATTTATTTGATTTTTCTTTAATTTTATTTTCTCAATATTTATTACTGTCGACCATTCCGATTGTAAGATTTCAAGACATAAGTCCCCCATTGGTGATTCGTAATGAACCGAAATTGTGACGGGTTGAGACGGGGATAGTCTTGTGGCATTACCAAATCCTGATTTTATTTCTCTTTATTTATTATTTATTATATCTTTTTGAGCATTCTTGATTCTCGCTACGCTTATGCCGATTCATCAGTCCGGTTAGGCCAGTGATTCTCATGACAGCGCTGCATCATTTGGTTATGTAAATTCAAGGGACAGCCACTGGTTTTTACTTGGTATGTTACAACTTATGTTTGGATTAGTGTCCGTTAGATATCTTGGCAGGTTCAGATACGCGTCATCTTAAAAGTTGCCAAGCGAAGATTCCCAAAAGTTTTCTTCTGGCTCTGACGCCATTTACTCTTCTGCAAAGTAGTTGCTTTGCTAGCTGATATGGGTGGTGTCTTCCGAGTCTCTCAATATAGTCTGCAGATTGTTAGACATTAATGTCGTCTATCATTTGGACATCTAGTTCCTGTTCCAGCCTTCACGTGCACATTTATCAGGGCGCCTTCGATATTCTGCGCAGTACTGTGGCTTGGAGGACACGGATCTGGTGCAATACAAAAATTTCAAAAGTTGAACATTTATTAAAAAAGGTTGGTTGGATTTTGATCAAATGACCAATGATCAAATGACCAGTATTCCCATAAAAAAAAATTTTACATATATTTCATTACAAAAAAAAAAATATTAAAAAATCCAGAAAGAAAATTAACTAAAAATACTAATTATTAAAGTCCCTTCATCTGGGCTTAAAACAAATGTTATTCATTTATAAAAATATACTATTTCTATTCCCTGGATAGGAATTCATTTGTATCTGTGCTCTCTCTTTTATCTCAAAAATGCGAATGCATGTGTATGCAAAAGATCGGCAGCGCACTTACACAAGCGGCAAAAATTAACACAAGTGTAAAGGTAAAACAGCTGATCGTATATACACACCTGATCATATTAATAGGTACACACCGGAATTTTTTAATTATAGATGGTTTTTTCGTACTTTTAGTGTTGACAACTTTTTAATTTTTGGTTTTTTGTTGTCAATGTCTGGCCACACTGTGACAAAGTGTTGAAAGAGGGGCTGACCCGTATATCAAAGCTTTTCTATAAATTGCGAGTCCACCACACATTTCGTTTGATCATAATAATAGGTACAGTCTCCGTTTCTCACAAGTATCAAGTGAATAATTTTGTAATCAGTGATCTTTTGGTAACTAAAGATAAATTAAGTATAGCTTAATTAATGGGTCGAAATTCTCATTGTACTAAAGAAGAAGCTCGATTGGTTCTTAGTCTGAGAAAAGAAGGCAAATCTTTACGAGCCATCGCCAAATTAATGAACAGGTGTCATAATTTTGTTAAAAATGCATTAGAAAGAAAACCAAGACAGGAAACCCGTGGAAGGCCACAAAAAACAACAGAAACCCTTGACCACTACACATAGTAACTTTGAGCAAAAAGGACCCATTTAAGTCATCGGACGCTATTGCAGCCGAAATTGGGAATTCAGTTAGTGCTCCAACTATCCGAAGACGACTACAAGATGCCAAACTACCAGGAAGAATTGCCAGAAAAGTCCCACTTATGCGCAAAAAAAATATCACCATTTGGCAAACTTTTGCAAGGGACCACAAAGACTGGAGCGATGAAACCAAGATTAATTTGTTTGGGAATGACTGTGAAAGGAATGTTCGACGCCCTAATGGAAAGGAGTTCCATCCACGGTTTACAAAAAAAAAACAGTCAAACATGGAGGTGGCAATATAATGGTATGGGGTTGCTTCTCCTGGTACGGCGTAGGTCCAATTTATCAGACTACGAACAAATTGAATGCTGAAGAGTACAAATCCATATTGGAAACAGTTTTGGTACCGTATGCTGAGGAAAATATGCCATTACGTTGGGTATTTCAGCAAGATAATGATCCTAAACACACATCAAGGCGGTAATCTAAATTTTTCGAGGTCCCCCGACCTTAACCCCATTGAAAACTTGTGGGGAGACTTAAAAAAGAAATTGGCAGAGCATTCATTTTCAAATAAACAAAAATTATGGGAAGGTGTCCAAAAACTGTGGTATGAGACACCAGTAGAGACCTGCCAGGCTCTTATTAAAAGTATGCCAAAAAGAAAAGCAGTAGTGGCCAAAAATAGTGGTGGATACACTGGATACTAAGTTAGGAAATACTAATTTACCTAAAAAAAGAACTCAAAATGGAAATTAAAATTTTTTTTCTTACCAACACATGAAGTGTACCTATTATTATGATCACACTGAAAACGTATCTGAAACACAAAATGATCTCTTTTATGTTATATTATTATTCTATGTTACAATTAAGTTTATTTTATTAAAAACAAATAGTTTAAGAACCAATGAGAACAAATTTTAAGTTCGAAACAAAGAATAAAACTGTTTTCTGTTACCTTAAAGTCAGAGTTGATTTGTGTACCTATTAATATGATCAGGTGTGTATATGTGGCTGGTTTGCTGCAAATAAAAGGGAAAAAGGCAGGCTTAACTGCTCTCGACACTTACCAGTCTGTTGAATATTGCTGTCATGCTATTAAATGACAAGAAAAAGATATTTATGCAAATGCAATGACAGTCCACATGTATAATTTCTTATCACTTCACTAAGCTGCCAGTTTCGAGCTTCACTTTTGCATATCAGATCACAATTAACCAACAACAATATCGAAGAAGACAGCACAACTCATAAAAATAAACTAATTTGGCATACCTGCAGGGACCAGAAATGTACCTGTCTCTAAAAACTTGCGCAACTGGTTACACTTCCTATCCAAATCAATATATTAAAGTCGTCCATTTTACACAGACATGTCATAGGCATGTGACAATTGTCCCCGGCAGCAGCCATTTGCAACCGGTCTCATGCCAGAATTTAATGCCAAAATTATTTTCTGAGTGTAATTATACAAAAATGTCCAAATTTTTATAATACAATGGTTTCATAGCATTTCTCAGTTGGCCTGAAAACTGAAATATGTTGTTTTTTAACTTAAAACTACGTATATGGGGCTTAGTGACCTGTTTTGATTTTAGTCAAAGTTCACATCTGGCTGGCTCAAGGTCTATGGTTGAGTATAATTCTATATAAACAACACAAATCAACTGATATTAATTACAACATTTTGGAATAGAAATTGGGTATGTCCGTATATCTGTTAGGTATGTCTTATGCATAGGCGGGAGAGAACTGTCTCCTGCAGCAGCCGTTTTCAACCAGTTAAATACCAATTGACCTTTGAGTTTTCCCTATGACAGACTGTTTATGTCGCTGTTCAGTATAACAATACATCGAAATTTGTCGATCAACTCACTCATCACCAACCAGTTAAAGTTCAATTGGATTAGAACTAGCACAAATTAGTATTTCAAACGAACATTTCTTCGAAAGCTAATATTTGTTGTTTCCCAACTCACCCGAATCTGGCTATTTTGCTACCAGTTATACTCTACCAGCATTCCAACTAGGTGTAGGACACTTTTGTTTTATTACTAGTTGACAATTTCTCTGCAGGGATATTACACCCGCTGACTTCGGTAAGAGTGTGAGTGGGGAGGGGATCTTTCTCCGCTAGCTGCTGTTGTTGGGCAGAGATCCCAAATCAAAGGGGCTGGCAATTCATCTGGGCGCCTGTCACCAGAGCAGTTACTTTGGTTGCGTTCTGCCTTTGTCGATCGCTCCGCTTCAGCTATGTGGTCGTCGCCCTTGTCGCTAAAACTTCTTAAGCGTCTGCTGCTGGCTGCTGTTCTGCGTTGATGCTGTTCCGTTCTCTCCCTTGCACTCTTCTATTTGTTTGTTGGTTTTAATTGTATTAAATATGTTGTTTTGCTATTTGGCAGCGCTGTTTTGTCGGTGCACTTCTTTTGGGTACGGGTTTTTATTTAAAGTCGGATTTACTTCATTTGGTGACCGAATTGATAACGGTTTACGGCCTTAGGCCAACTTTTGCACCTACTTGGGATTTTTTTGAATTTATATTTCGGTGTATATTGTTGTTAGAGGGTTGAGAATTGCATTTGAGAATCTTATATTTTTTATTTGAACAAGATTTCGTACGTATTTTTATTTGTCTAAATGTTTTATAGATTTAAAACAACATTTATGGACTTTCGCGGCTGCGCAATCTATCCCGCTCATCGAAGCTCTTGACATCAACTAACTCCTCCTAAGCATTCTTAGGCGAACTGCTTTGGAGACTTCTATGTACTTCGGGATGCGCGCGTCGAGGGCAGCTTCTACTTTTATAGGCCCACGTAACACAATGTAATGGTGTCTTCAACAAAACTTCAAGCTTTCGAATTACTCCATTTTCAATTTCAGTATTGGTGGGTTCTCCATCGGAGTCAACTCCTTTAAAGCTAGTAAGCGTTAAATTTTTTCCTTAAAGGTCTCCCATAATGAATTTGTTAATTATTGGAGTCCTCTGCATCAACTTTTAATGTGACCCAACAAGTTGCCTTGTGGTTCTTTAAGAATCACAATATGAGACTTCTTTTGTACTCTTGGATGGTATTTTCCATTAACTTCTTTCCGTGTCAGAGCATAATTTCTTCTGACTCCCTGCATTTCATTTTTTCAATACCCAACCATAATAATTTCCTCTCTATTTCCATCAGTAAGCCCAATGTCTTTGAATAGAGCTGTAGCCAAACAGAAGACAACTCCGTCTGAACTGCCGAATGTATCTCCTCTTTTGTTCAAAATCAGATCTCTTGCAGCTGGCATTGCAAACTCGATTTCACATTCGACATTCATGTGCGAAGATTCGGGTCTATAAGCAGGATCAAAACTGTATGGTAATTGGTTTGACTGTTGGTGGACGATATTTTGCACGCATTCGAGATTTGTATTCCTCCTGCTGTTGTGTAGGTCAATCATGAACAATTTTAAGTGAAAAACAAAAATACCTCAACCTGAAATCTTTATGGTTCTCAGCGGGAGCTAGGAATTGATTTTAGAAACATAGTTTCATGGTGAAATTTTCTTAGAATTCTTCGTAGATTCCGATTCTGGTGTACCAAAGGTACACAGAGAATATTAAGTATGTAAAATATTTAATGTATGAACAATTCAAATAATTAAGAAACACCTTTGGCTTTGCTTTGATGCTCATGTGCTGTTAGGAAGTGTTTCTATATATATGACATTTTGTGGCCTCTAAAAGTTTGTACTTCATACTGTACTTTACTTCTGTTCTGCATAAAAAGTACTTTCAAGTGCTGTTTATTCATACCTTCGCCTGCTCTTGTCCTTTGTTCTGGGTGGTTTTTGTAGTTGACTGGAATTTGTGTTGTGTTTGACATAAAATATTCACTTTCGACTTTAATATTTTAATTGACAAATCCCTTGCATTACAATAGCTTTGCATTGCTTCATCAACATCATCAACTGCTTACATTAGAGCCTTTCTTCTCAAATGCGGGCGATATTTGCTATCGGCTGTCGAATATCCACATTTATTATTGCTGCTAAAAGTGAAAGCAAAGCTTGATTATTCAAACTAGCTTTTAGCCATTTACTTTAAAATTTCACTTAGCAGAGGGAATATGCCGAAAACAATAAAAAAAAACACAAAGCATGTCACTTAAGGACTCCCTTAAGGCTGCAACTGCTCTGCAGAGCTGCATGAATTATTCCTAATAAGACAGTTAAAACGCAATCGTCAATGCAAAAGGCAAAATGCGAATGCGATGGGTTTTGCCTTTCAGACGCGGCCCTTAAGGAATGCGCTTGAAATGCTTTGAATGCGCGCGTGTGGCGTTTCTTTCAATTTGAAAACGTCGGCACGTTGCTCAAGGACATTAACAGTAGAAGCAGCCGCCTGAGCAGCAGAAGGTTTTTTTTTTTTTTTTTTGACCCATTTCGGTACATTACACGGTTTATGGCCAGGATTATAGCCCTAGGCTAGAAGTTTTCATTGAGTCAGGGCGGCAGCGAGGGCTAATGTGCTATGCTTTCTATTTTTATGGGCAAACGAAACGAAGCACTTGAAATTAATACACTGAGAGAAATATTCAAGTATTCAAATATTCAAGAAATATTATTTTAAGGCATATTTTTACGTGTATGTCAGCTGAGAAATGGAACGACAACTTTAGAAACTGGTTGCATGAGAGAGATCGCTGGAAGCCAGAGACTACCATCAGATAGAACAAACTTACCATCTACACAGACAGTTCGATGACAGAATAGGGCACAGGAGCAGAAATCTTCTCCGAAGCACTAGCGACACAGCTCTCATTCCATTCTGCGAACTGGTGTAGCATTTTTCATACCCCTTGTACAAAACCTTCAAGGAATATTTCAATTCTAGCCGACAGTCAGGCTGCTGTTAAAGCCCTGTCATCAAACGCCACAAAACGCACGGTGACTGCCTTGAATGAAATCCAACAAGACTCCATTACTCTCTATCGGCAAGAGGCACAAAAGGCAATTGGTGACCCCAAAGAGACACAGCAGAGGCTCCACGAAAGTTCTCAACGACCTCAAAGAGAAGCATCACGGAAGTCTTCTACTAGAGACACCTTAAAGTCCTCTACTAAAGGCAACACAAAGTCTTCAACTAGAGACACCACAAAAGTACTCAACGAGAGGTACCACGAAAGTTCTCAACGAGAGGAAAGACGAAAGCCCTCAAAGGCACCACGAAAGTCCTCAACGAAAAGCACCACGAAAGATCTGAGCAAGAGGTAAATCGAAAGTTTTTAAGAAGAGGCACCACGAAAGTCCTCAAGGAGGGGCACTACTAAAGTACTTAACGAGAGGCACCACGAAAGTCCTTTACGAAAGGCACCACGAAAGTCCTCAACGAGAGGCCCCACGAAAGTCCTCAACGAGAGGCACTACGAAAGTCCTCAAGGAGGGGCACTACTAAAGTACTTAACGAGAGGCACCACGAAAGTCCTTTACGAAAGGCACCACGAAAGTCCTCAACGAGAGGCACCACGAAAGTCTGCAACGAAAGGCACCACGAAAGATCTCAATGAGAGGCAAAACGAAAGTTTCTAAGAAGAGGCACAACGAAAGTCCTCAAGAAGGGGCACCACTAAAGTACTCAACGAGAGGCAAGACGAAAGCCCTCAAAGGCACCACGAAAGTCCTCAACGAAAAGCACCACGAAAGATCTGAGCGAGAGGCAAAACGAAAGATTTTAAGAAGAGGCACCACGAAAGTCCTCAAGGAGGGGCACTACTAAAGTACTCAACGAGAGGCACCACGAAAGTCCTTAACGAAAGGCACCACGAAAGTCCTCAACGAGAGGCCCCACGAAAGTCCTCAACGAGAGGCACTACGAAAGTCCTCAACGAGAGGCTCTACGAAAGTCCTCAACTAGAGGCACCACGAAAGTCTGCAACGAAAAGCAACTCGAAAGATCTCAACGAGAGGGAAAACGAAAGTTTCTACGTAGAGGCACCACGAAAGTCCTTAAGGAGGGGCACCATTAAAGTACTCAACGAGAGGCACCACGAAAGTCTGCAACGAAAGACACCACGAAAGATCTCAACGAGAGGGAAAATTAATGTTTCTACGAAGAGGCACCACGAAAGTCCTCAAGGAGGGGCACCATTAAAGTGCTCAACGAGAGGCACCACGAAAGTCTGCAACAAAAGGCACCACGAAAGATCTCAACGAGAGGGAAAATGAAAGTTTCTAAGAAGAGGCACCACGAAAGATCGCAGCGAGAGGCACCACGAAAGTCCTCAACGAGAGGCACCCCGAAAGTCTTTAACGAGAGGCACCGAAAAAGTCTTCAATGAGAAGCATCACGAAAGTCCTCTACGAATGTCACCATGAAGTCCTCAACTAGAGGCACCACGAAAGCCCTAAGTTCGAGCAATCACGAAGCCTTTGCCGCGAGGCAACCCACTAAAATCTGTACTCGGAGCACATGCTCAGGTACTACGGATTCATAAATTTCTAGACTCATCGAAAAGAGTTCGTCGACTCAACTACTCAACTTCATTAGAAGTCATGGTGGCGGCAAAGATTGTTATTATTTAGAATTAAAAAGCTGATAAAGCTGATAAGCTGCCTTCCAGTTTGTGTCATCAGCCGATTTTCAATTCTAACCTTTTTCTTCTCTCAGTGTAGCTCAACGCTGGCCGTTGTCTTGTGTCCTTTTTTTGTCATTTTCATTCTCTTAGTTAACATTTGCCTTTAGACAAAGCTTTTGTTTTACTTCTCTTTTTATATAAATTTTATTCGATTTCACTTTCTTGGTGCCTTGCGGCTTTATTCTCATTTGTTGATTTGATTTTCATGTTAATTTTGATAGCAAAGTTGGATCGATGTGTGAGGATGTGATGGGACCCCAAGAACAAAAAAACAAAAAGCATTACATACACTCAAGTGCGCCCAAGTGTCGCCGATGAAACAAATATTTACGATATTTATGCTAATTATGTAAGCATGCGCCCTTTCTGCTTTACCAAAGGGCAAACGCTGCGTATGCGTAATATTTGACATTTATGCTTTAAGCCCAGAAAAGGGGACAAATTTTTTGACAAAACTTTTGCTAAAAATAGACAACTGAGCTCACAGACGGGGTTGTTGTTGGGAATGCTTAAATTTAAGTGATTTTTGGTTGGCAAAATGTTGGAAAGGGTTTTTTCAAAACGATTAACTTAACTCAAGGTTAATTTTACGACACTCGTGACATTTTCTATTGCAATTTCTTTTCACCTTTTTAAACCATTTGCTCAACCGCCATTAATTAGCTGTAGCTGTGGGCCCCAAAACAAGCCCCCAAAGCAAACATTGACAATTACTTTGATTTACATCAAATTAAAAGCTATTTATGTATGCATTCAATTTGTAGTTGTCGGATAAGCGCTTAAAGCAGTGTGCGTTAATCACTGGAAAACATTCGCACACACACACACGTTTACACAGAGATGCAATAACACATTGTAGCACTTACAGGCCATTTGTGTAACCAATTAATAAGTTGTTTCCCATCCATGCATACTCATGCACATTAAATGATTAATGAATTACGCCTGTTCCTTCTTCTTGTCCCATTATCCTGTCTTGTCTATGGGTCAAGTCACTAAAGGTCGTTTAAGTATCCAAACGATGATTCCACATTGCTTTTGCATAATTAAATTACGCTCAAATGATCAGGCTATCCCTTTCTGTCACTTGCCTGTCCGCAGGAATTACTCCTGCTGCCAACCCCTCCTCACCTTCTGCTCCTTGGTGTGTACGTTAGCTGCGGTTTCCACTGAATTGACATCGCCATCGCTGTCCTGGCCATCAATTTGCAAAACCCACAACAGCAACAATAACAACAACCAGAAGCTTTGAGTGTGAGGATTTGATTTCGCCATGAGTCCAATGAAGACAAATGGTTTATCTCAATTTTCAGTTGAAGCAGAACAGAATTTTTAAAGCTGAGGAGAATGTTACTTACTTTGAATAAGAATTCTGTACTTTAACAGGGGAAATAATGTTTAGAAATTCCAGTTAAATATATACTAGGGGAACATCAACAACATATTGTAGATATATAGAGAAAATTGGCATTTAGTTTGCACCAAAAAATAAATGAAATTACACAATTGTTTGGGATGGGTCTTTACAGGCGTATTGCAAAAACTTAATTGATGGAGAATTAGAAGATAATTTTCCCAAAAAACCATAGGATTAATATAAAACTTAGTTCCCGCCAATCAGTATTTGGACTTACACTTAATTTATTACAAAAATCCATCAATTTGCTTCAAAAAATCCTTCAAAACTTTTTGAATTTTTCTGCGTTTGTGCAAAATTTTTATAGTTATGTGGAACAGTTAAATACAGAATTTAGCCTATTTGAAATAGGACAGAAAAAATTAAAGGAAAGCTAACTTCGGCTAGAGCGAAGTTTATATACCCTTGCAGCTTGTATAATTTATTCATCTCGATTGGAAAGTAATTCGCGCATTTCTGGCGATTTGCCTCCGTAAAGTTGGTCACGTCAGCATGATGATCTCCTGGATGTACTGCTGTAGCATGTGTGAACTCCACTGAACTCGAAAATGGTACTGGACAGCGGTCCCTGGGTGGTCACATAGCACTTGGCCACGTAGTCGGGGCCCTGTCAGGGAAACGTTAAGAAATGGAATTGATTTATAAAGATGAAGTTTGGTTCGCCCATTTCTTACTTTGATATAATTGGCATTGATGTAGGGCACATCCTCGTTGCGATTCGCTTTTGCTCAATCACCTTCAGGGGGTCAATTGAGGCTGCACTATCCGCTATACTACCGCTTGATAGGAGGCCAGCGGAGCGGGCATTTGTGGCCGTTTTACTGTCGCGATCATTGAGCACCGGCGGCTGTTCAATGATTTTCCTTTTGTTCTGGTAGCTGTAATCGAAGACATAGTTGAGGCGAATCAAATCGAACTGATTGAGGGGACTGGAGTGTGAAGTGTTTGAATGCTGGCCAAATAGATTTTAAGCTCCTCGCTTGTGGTTTGTGGTGACAGGAGACGCCACATGATGTTGTAGACCGTGCTCTGGTCCGCCGGTGTTCTCTGGCGGGTTTCCGACTGTTTCTTATCCGCCAAGTCCCGCACCTCGCTCCTCACTTTCACGGCGTTTATTAAATTCAACTTGCCCTCCATAGAAAGTACCATTAGGCGACGCTTTCTGCAGGAATCTTTTTTAGATGACCTCATTTTCAATTTGGTCTTTCAATTCCGCCGCACAAATTAGAATAAAAATATATTTTGTTCACGTCACGGCAAAAAAGAGTCGTTAACAGCACTTAAAGGGCGATGTTAACTTTGAACACAACGTAGTGGCAAACGTAAACATTTTTTCGCGATTGGTAGAAACCGAATATGAAACGGCCACACGAAAAAATTCCTAAGCTGTTTTTTATATAGAGTTTTTCATTTCGCGACCGTTTCCGTACCCATGGACACCGCCGTTTACAAAAAAAAAAGAAAGTACACAGCAGCAAGTGATCTTGATGTTGGTATTTCTACTCTCTGTTGATTTTCTTCTTTAGAAAGATTTAGAAAGATTGCCATTGCTGACTTAAATATTATTGAGAGAGCTTGAGCTTCAATATAGCATCATGTTTCGCATCAAAGCCTGGTGAGTGTTAACGACACTCACACCATTTTTTTTCCCACTAAAACTACTTTTTCGACCGATGGTTCCAATGGCCATCCGATTTGAATCAAAATTGGCAGAATTGTATGGTAGCATATTATATTGATCAGTAACAAGTTTGAGAGCGATAGCATTGAAAACAAAAAAGATTATTAGTTACTAGCAAAGCTCGCATATAACAGTTGACCGTTTTCCCTTTGCGGTCTGCTCACTAACATAACCGAAAAACTCATGGACGCCTGCTCTCTCTCTCTCTCTCTCTGAGCAGAACACTTTGTCTCTGTTTGTTTTTGTTTTCAGTTGACTGTTCACCGTTGAGCTCTTCTTGTTATGCTCATTCAACAACAACTTATAGAGAGCAGTCCGACTGAGCGCTCGGACATTAAGAGTCAGCAGATGAGCAAAAATATAAAAGGCTCAGCGAAACGGTCTTTTCTTCTTTCATTGTTTTTTTTTTGTTTTCAAGGTCTCTGTACCTGTCTACGCTTAGCTCGCGGGTGGACGTGAACGGTCTTCAATTATTTAATTTGCCTTTATGGCAATGCTGCCTGAAAAACTTGTGAGAAAATCTGTAACCTTGAAATTTAATGGGTAATCCTTAATACTATAATTTAAATTTATCTGAAAGTATTTTTACAAGTTTTTTTAATACAACATTCAGATTTGCAAATTTTCGCAAAGTTAACACATATTTAATGGCATATTGCCCCAAATGATGGCAGGAACATCGGATGTACTACCTGTATACATACATAATGTACTTACATTGTGCATATACTTATTATATGTATTTATTGTTATTCTAAGTTAAGTTAAGTTAACAACTAATAAGGAATTTAAAGTTCTGCACTTAAAGAACTACGTTTCTCACTCAAAATAAAATGAAGCGCTGAAAATGCCCTTTCAACGGACACCTGAGTCGCCGGTGTAGCCAGCACAACCTGTGCCCAAGCCGACTCCTCACTCGTAAATACACTCACACGCACACAAACTCAAAAGACTTTTGTTTTCTTCGCTCGCATCAAAACTGTCAGCGAATAAGCAGAGCAAAACGAAAACAAAAAAGATTGGTTGTTCGCCGAGCAGAAACCAATTTATTCAAGAGAGCATGTGAACGGTTCATCTCTGACTCTTTGCTCAATGGGTCCGTAAATAACAGTTATTTTTGAACAGCGAAAAATGGTCAACTGTTATCTGCGAGCTCTGGTTATTAGTTATTAGAGTCATGCAATGGGTGCAAAGCCTTAAATGAGTTTAACTCTGGAACGGTGAGGGTAAATTAAAATGTTTTTTTTTTTAATTAATTTAAAAATTTTCCCATCTTTTAACTGCATCACTAGTTTTTTTTGATTTTCATAGAAATTTTAAGAGTTTTAATGCGTTATTTACAAAATTTATGCAAAGTTTTCGAAAAAATGTAATATATGGTTCCTAAATGACCAAAAGCATAGCCAAAACTTACCGTTTATGCTAATAAAAGTAAAATTTTTACATTTTTCTTTAAAAATGCTGATTTAAAAACTAAGAAAATCGTGATTATTGACAAAGTTATAAGTAAAATTTCAAAAAACAGTACGGTATACCCGGTTTTTGGGAAAAATTCGACTTGCGCGACCTCTAAACGTTTTCCGAAAAATCTGAAAAAAACTCAAAAATACTTACCCTATTGTACACGACGATTAAGTTTGAAAAATTTGCAATAATTTGATGAAAATTACTCTTCAATGGCCTATTTCGGCGCTTTTGGGTTTGTTGATGCTGGTCCTATGATTTTTTTTGGCTGCGTTAATATGTATACTGTCGCATAAAACTCATAAATACAGATGACACCGAGTAAGGTGTAACTTCCATAATTTTTTGAAAGCCAAAAATGCCGATAAATGGAAACAAGAGCCGATGGAAAACAAGAGCTGATGGACAAAAAACCGAAACCAGTTTTGGAAGCAGTTCACAAAACTGGAACAGAATATAATACAAACATGGCTGAACCTCACACAAAAGTGATCATTTTGTTGGCCTGTGTAATCAAATGTTTTCAATGAATTCATTTTCCAAAGTGTGCAAAGACCAAAAAACCATAATACTCCGAACTTGAAAACGGTTACGTGACTTCATAAAATAAATAGTAAATTCCGGGTGAACCAATGAAACGAACTGAAACTGCGGACGAGCTAAAAGAACAGTAAAAAAAAGATATTTTCATGAACAACTTTGTTCTTATTGCAATATTCTACTAGAACTATGATAAACTTACAAATATACAATTTAAAACATGCCATTTTCATTACGATCGGATAACCAACTTATAAATTTACTTTCTTATTGCTCAATGATTAATGCTCATGTTGACATAAACCTTATTATTAATGCTCTGTTAATTAATACAAGAAAAGTTTATTAGATAATTTTCTCCTCCTTTTTTCTAAATGTAAAATAATTCTGCATTTTTTTTCAAATCTTTATACAATCAAGTCGTTCCACTAGCCACCAGCCAGAAATAGTTTTCAAAACAAGCCACTGCACATTCAAAGTCCTTTGAATCACAAAGGCGCATCTTTTCAGGTATATTATGAACCGCAAAACCGCAGCTCAGCCCTTGGCCACATGCACACTGAAAGCGCATTCAGGTCAAAAACACACACACAGTGAAAGAGAGAGAGTGAGACAGAGAGAGAAAGTATAAGAGGGGTGAGTGGGAGACATCTCCATTTCAATAAGCAAAATGTCGAAAAGTGGTCGCTTGTTATGGCCAGTGCCTCAGTGTACGTGTACGTGTACGTGTACGTGTACGTGTATATGCAAATGAATTTTATTGTAATTTCTGGCATAATTACTTATCCAACAGATAATGGAAACGAGAAAGAGCTGGGGGACAGGAGGAGAAGTCAACTATTATCTATTTGCATAATCCCCAGCCACTAAGCTACGAGGCGAATGTCGAGTTCTAAATGGCATTAGTCCTTGTCCCAAGCAAAGGGAAAGTGCATTTTAATGACATTTGTGGGTATGCTAGAATTGATATTTCTATGAGAAAGTAAAAAATTGTTCATCATTTGGCTTATTAATTACAATTTCCTTTAAACAAAACACCAAGTCCAAATCCCCAAACAAACTATACAAACATTTAAGTTGATTGCAAAAGAAAAAAAAGAGAAACAAAAGAAGTAAAAACAAAGCGCACAGCATGCAGGGGAGGACTATGCAAAACGGAAGCCGCAAGAACCATTTGAGTCCATTAGCTGTTAAGCCAATGACAGTGCCGCACATCGTAATAATGTCGTCAGCTTGTGTGGCCCACCTGCAAACTGAGCAAACTGAGCCATTTTCACCACCACCCACCCCGCTCCATTTATACACCACTTACCCCCTGGATAAACAGCCTGCTAAAAGTTGACCCCAACAGCTGGCAAAAAAACGGCAACTGTTGAAAGTCCAGTCGGGTTGAAACTGGGGCAAACTTTTAGGTTAGAGCGACAAACCGGAAATGTGCATTTCATATGCGAGCGCCATGTTTAATTTTATAATTACGTGAACATGAAATGTGGCAGGCAATTAGCTTACTACAGTGCCTCACAAATTTGTGCCATTACCTGACCGAATCGTTTACAAATGGAAGCCCGGCCTCTTCCACTTTCCCACACTCTCCCTTAATGTATACAACCTGCCAATGCAAAGCGGAAATCTGATTTGTGTATTTCCAGCTTTTAGAGCTGGCGGAAACGGAAGTTGTTCGCATGTCGAATCAGCAGAGCTGCCCCAAAAAAAATAAAGAAAGAAAGGATATACGATTTATACATAAATAAATTTGTTTCACAATATGTTTCTGTTGTCCAAATCCAACAATTAGTTGAATTCATTAGGAAATTATTATATGAAAATATATCTGTTAATTAACAAAATTGTAGCTTCATTAAATTTTCATTGATTTGGCCTTGCCTTGATTTCCGTCAGCATAATATAAATCTTAAAAGACAAATATAAATATGTCGAAAAATTGAACCTAAAAGTGTTGCCTACTTATTAGGGCATGTTCCATTAGACGCCCGAAAGATGATAAAATGTTAATAATATTAATGTCAGTTAACGTATTTTCCATTTTTTCACAAATAAAGTCAATTATAAGTTTTGTGTCGAAATTTATCAAAAGTTTTTAACCATTTTGAAACTCAAGTAAGTCTAATTCTTTCACTAGCAAGATAAGAAATATTCTCAAACAGCTAAATAGCAGCTTTAGATCATTTGATAGGTACTTAAAAGAGGTAAAAAACAAGTTTTAAATTCTCAAAAATAGAGGACAGCTAACTTCGGCTCGACCGAAGTTTATATACAACCTTGTAGGCTGTATAATTTATTAAATTAAGGTTTTAAATGATTTTCGTCGAACATTCTTAGTTGAGTTATTTCCCATGCTCAGCAATAAGATGGCGCCTCAACTTTGACCATTTGTTTGCCAGTTGGTTATATGGCAGCTATACGATATATTCTTCAGATTTTGACCAAAACTTCCCAAAATTGTGTGGTTACCGATAATATTCATAACTGGAAAGTATAAAGAAGCTACCATTGAAAACAAAAAAGTTTTTCTCACTAGAACTACTTTTTCAACCGATCGTTCCTATGGCAGCTATATGCTATAGTCATCCGATTTGAATCAATCTTGGCAGAATTGTGTGGTAGCATATTATATTGATTGGTAACAAGTTTGAGAATGTTAGCATTGAAAACCAAAAAGTTTTTCCTACTAAGACGTTTTCTCTGAACTAACTTTTGTATGGCAGCTATAATATATAGCTGGCCGATTTTCATAAAACTTGGTAGAATTATGTAAAAGCATAGAAAACTTCGAAATACGAGGTTTGGGTACGTTTGCGTTGAAGACAAAAAAGTTTTTCTCACTAAAACTACTTTTTCGACCAATAGTTCCTATGGCAGCTATATGCTATAGTCATCCGTTTCGGCCGGTTCCAACAAATGTGCAGCGTATTTGAACCAAAAGACTTTGTGCAAAGTTTGGTTAAGATAGCTTTAAAACTGACGGAGGAAATCGCATACGGACAGACGGACATGGCTATATCCTCTCAGCTCGTCATGCTGATCAAGAATGTATATACTTTGTATGGTCGGGATGCTTATTTCTATGCGTTACAAACATCTGGACAATCTTAATATATATATATATAGTTCGTTGACGAAATTTCGATTAGGTGTACGTTTCATATATGTAATATTTGTGGAAACTTTGACAGCTTTTCGCAGAAATTAAAAATTATATTCAAATTTTTTGATTTTTCAATTTATTATGTACCATAGATTGGACCTTCTGAATATGAAATTTATAAGGTCTTGGTCTCACCACACTATCTGAGGCCTTTTGCTGACCCCGGCATAAGACCCTAAAATTAGGATAAAAAGGATCTGAGTCGAAAAATGGTACTCCATATCGCTTTTTTTTGGCTGTCGAGTACCATCTCTTAGGGACCTACAATTGTCCATTATACCTTCATGAATATCTATTTTAATAAAAATCTACTGTGTGCTTTAAAAATATATTCAAGAATTAAGGTTTAACTCCTTCTGGAGGTACTTTAACCAATTGTACGATTGAAGGGAATTTTTTATATTACGTTCCGAATGACTCAGTCCCCATTTGCTAAATTTTGCAGATTTTTATCTTAAGCAAGGCTGCATACCTCCGTCCGGGGGTTCGATCCCGTTGTATAGGCTAAGGCTCGGTTCGCGGACCGGTTCCTGTACTTATCGAAACCAAGGTTTTGGTTCGAGTCTGGGTTCATAAATATCCTCAACATTCGGTCAACATTCAGACATATATTTGATCAGGATAACGCGTCCAGATTACCAAGCTATGTACATATATGAGTCGTAAAGTCGACTGGACCACATTCCTTATTGTTATCATTCATAGGTGTTCCAAGAAGTCTTTCAAAAGTGCCTGGTCTTTGAATTTTGGAAGCCTCACCTTCTACGTACATACCCAGCCAGCATTTTATGAAATTTCTGAACACAGTTGAGTCCTCTGTCTGATGAAAATAGTCATAAATGATACTTTTGTCGGCAGAATATGGTGCCCAAGCCGAGAATCTTCTTAAGGAGTCGTTTATAACGCGTTTTTCTCATCAAATTTGACTCAATCCGCGTCATATTTCCATACCTCCTTTGCAGCCTTGATCTTAAGCCATTAAAAACTAAGATAAAATTGTTGTCGCTGTATGTTGTAACTACAAAAGTACCCATAAAACTGAGTATGAGGTGATGCTTAGAGAAGTCGCTTGTATCAGAATTTAAGGATCTAATGCCGGGGTTTTTTTAGTGTTGTACTGTGTTATCCTCAGTGATTGGAAAGGAACCCAATTTTCTTACCTAGTTAAGGTACAAGGTAAATGTCAAAAAATATACCTAGGTAAGGTAAAAGCTATCCGGAATTCCCAGTACCTTGCTAAAGGTAAAGGTACAAAAAAGGTACTTTTAAAATAAAAAGCATGGTTTATCAATTTATATTAGTAATAAATATTAACTGTGCGGGCTTAAATCCAAATATTAGGTTTCAGGTTTATTTGAAATCTACTTCAATTTAAAGCAAAAGAGTTTGCCACGCTTGAAGTTAAAATTCCTTTTATAAAAGCATCTTTAAGTTGATTACAATATTTCAAATTGTTCAAGCATTGAAGTGAGGAAAAATCCCAAATTACAACGGGATTTGGCCTGCAAAATTGTGACTAGTGCGATAAAAATAAGTATCATTTTGAAGCACTGGGCTAGAGCCGAATAAATAAATTAAATTTAAGATCAAAAGCCTTAGCGAAAATGTCTGTAACAGTATTCAATTCATGCAAAAAATAAAAAAATCTTGAAAAAATAATTTCATCATCAGCGCTCTATTACCTTTAAATCAGACTCTTCTAAAAACTCAGGCTTCACGTGTTTTCTTCAAAACTGTAAAATCATTTATTTCAGAAGTTGAATACATTTTCTGTAACTGTTTAACATTTGGATATTTCTAAGTTCGTATTTGCTGTGAACTTCAGCTAACATAGTAGCAATTATTTCATGTGTGTGGGAAAATCGCTTTCACTTTAAATTTGCGATTTAAAACCAGTTTCCAGTACAAAATTGGTCTAAAATGATAGTCCGGCTACCTCTTTTCTAGCATGAATCGTATAGTTTTTGAACGTCCAGTTAAAGCCACAAACAGGTACCGGATACTTTTCTTTTCAATATAGCAGAGTGCGGCAGCATTTCGATTATAGTGTAATCAGAGCAAAAAAAATCACGTACGAAAAGTACCCAGTGCCATATCTATTGACAAGGTGAATGAAAATTTAGACCTAGGTAAGGTAAAAGATACTCGAATTTGAAAATACCGAGGTAAGTTTGTTGGTTTGTTTGGGGTTTAATTTTGGCCGTCTTACTTTACACCAGTCAAAACAATTTTTGCCTGAGTTTTTCTTCTACGCGTTTTGGGCAAATATATTGCCTTCTTCGGGGAGTCTGTATATTTTTTTTTTTTTTTTATAAACATGAACACAAAGTACTCATACATACATACATATTGAACATATTACTTAAATACCTATTTTAGTGTCCGTCATAGTTTTGTTGTATTGCACAATTGTTTGTTGTTGTCAGTTTTTTTAGTCGTCATGTTTTTGTTTGAATTGTTATGCTTAAATGTTCCTCTTGTGATCGTCGCAGCGTATATGAAGTTTGTCTGTTCAATGTCTTCCCTTTAGTTTCCCTATTGCGTCGGTCATTATTTTGTCTAGTACTATATTAGCGATTGTTGGCGACAGTGGGTTCCCCATATGCATCCTAAATATCTGATTGTATACGGTTCCATTGTGTATGAAATAGTTGTTGTCAAGTAGGCAAAATTCTAGTAATTCTTTGAATTTTCTTTTTGGTATGTTTGTGTGAGGGGCTATATCTATCCATTGTTCCATTATAATGCTTACAGCTAGTGATGTCGGTATGTTAGGAAATAATGATATCACATCAAATGATACCAAGATCTCGTCATTCTCTATTTTTAGTTCCTGTAGTCTGTTCTTTAGTTGCATGGAGTTTAATATGTTGTAGTCTTCCGATACCATGTTTTGTAGTAGGTATCCTAAGTGTTTAGCTATTTTGTAACAAGGGACGGTTGTGGATGATGGTCTATAGTTCTGAGTGGTGTGTTTTCCTTATGGAGTTTTGGTAGTCCATATATTCTTGGGGCATTTCCTCTCGAACAGTATAGTTGGTGTTTTTGTTTGATGTCTATGTGGTTAGTTTTAAAGAGTTCATTTAGCATCGTGTTGTTTTTCCTAACTAATTGTGTTGTTGGGTCCTACCTCAATGTTCTGTAGGTCGTTCTATCGGATAGCATGATATTCATCTTCTTGTTGTAATATTCTCTAAACATGGCAACTGTTTTGTTTCCCTTGTGTTATTATCAGATAATCTTTGTGTGATTTTAAGAATTTTTTCATGTCCGTAGCTATTTTTAGTATAAGTTCATTCTTTTCGCTTGTTCTATTGTTTTCTTTGTATTTGATAGTTCTCTGCGTTAGATTCCCTCTTGTCGTTGCCTTAATTTTATCCTCTTCTATCGTTTGGATCCCTTTCTCCAAATCTGCAATCACATGGATTGCCGAAATGTTTCACTTAGTTATGGGTAGAGCAAACTTTTGGCCTAGTGACAGGATCCATTTGGACTGTTCCGGTATGTCTATATTGGTTTGGTTGACAAACCAGTCTTGATTAAGCGTTAATCCGTGCTCCCAAGTTTTTTCCGACACTGCGTTATTTTATTTGTGTTTGGTTGCTATGTCCGTTCTTGTTCTGATTGTTTAGTATGCTATTTTTTGGTCGGATAGGTCTTTTTCGTCAATTTTGGTTTTTAATTTTTGGTACGTATGAGTCTGATTTCGGTTTATGATATGAATGTGTCTGTGGTTCTTCCACTTCCAAGCTAAGTACTTTTAGTAAAAACATTTTCTCCAGTTTTTATCGTTCTTTTTGAGTGTCGTGTAAGGAGAAGGGCGGTGATAGGCGAGGTAAGGTTAAAGGTACACAAAATATGTATCTAGTTATGTACCTAGGAATTTGTACCTAGGTACTTCCAAACACTGGTTATCCTTTAATTGCTTCATTTATACATAGTCGACGTTGATTTAAATTAAAAATTATTTCGAATTCCAAAACCAAACAGAAAGCAACATGTTAATTTACTGGATTTGTTTTCTTATGTATGCAATATCAACAAGCCAACCCTTTATTTACCACTTTTTCTTGATCAGCATCAACAGCTGAGCCTTAAGGAACGCTTTTTATCAAATATTGGGCTCAATAAGTTGACCAAAAGAACAGCAGTCTCTTCTGCCATATTTGCACAAATGTAGTTGCCTTTTTGAATTTCAAAAGATGACAGCAATTGAAATGAACTAATGAACTTCGTTGTAATAATTTGTATTTGGTGAACGTGTCGTATGATTAATTTTTTTCAAAACTTTAAGGCCCTGTCGCGAATATTAAAAATGAATATAAAATTTTTTGATTTTTACAATTATTACTTATGCAACAAATATAAGCTTTGAGAAGGCCGAGACCTACTATTTTCCATTTTGCCGTTTTGAGGTACGATCTAATGTACAACCTAAAAGCAATAATTTATGATGGTATCTGTTAAGTGTTCGCATGGTACCTTATCGGCGTACACCTTAGTGTCGTTTGTCAGCATTGCAACGCAGTTAAATTTGAATAAGAACCGCCTGGAACACTTTTTTAAATGTAGAAACTACTGCTTCGACAAAAATTCACATAAATTAGGCAAGGCATTTTATCAATATGTTTTGTTTGCACACGATTTTCCATAAATGCCAAACGTTGCTTTTTATGACACACAGGGCAGAGTGAAAATTTGTATAAGAGTGTACTTTTATGGCATTTTAAACAAGTTGCTGTAATTCCACTTTGATTTGTTTGTAACTAGAGCTTAATACTTAAAAGCAAGATGATCAATTCTTTGCTGTCAACTGTCTTAGCTTCTGCCTGTCAAATTCAGTTAACTTTACAAGCAGCCATCCCCATCCCCAGCCCCATCCCCTACACTCAATGTTAAGTGAAATTCGATGCGCACCTTGAACGTTATTTCAGTTAATTTTATTGCTGACATTTGTAAAATGTCAACACGCCTACAATCTGTGTCATGTGTCGCACTTTGATTTCGTGAAATTAGCAAAAGGTCATGACTTGGCCTTTGTTTTTTGGGGGGGTGGAAAATAATACAAACTGGCTCATAAATATTGCCAGCAGTGGCCTAGAGTCGATAATCTCTTCAAAGTTTTCTTTTTTTTTAATGAATGACAGGCAAGCACATAAACCAAATTCAGATAGAAGCCACACCCACACACATAAAGAGAAAGCCGTAAGCCTCAAGCGAATGCCAACTTTGACCTTTTTGCGTAAAAACGAAAAGTGAAATAAACAAACAAATTGAAGTGTGTGCGTATGTGTGTGGCTCTGGCGCCTGAATGTTGGGGCGTGGCTGCCACCCTAAACAAAAAAAGGGCTTAAAATAAACATTTCTGTACCAACAGCAGCAGCAGCGAGTCAAAGTTAAAGGGCCGCCACACACATAAATCAGCGAAGAAGAAAAGCATTTTGTCGATACCAAACAATGCAAGGAAATGGTTCGAAAGGTAGAGTGAGTTAAAATACTTAACCCAGGTCAAGATTTGTATTTGGATTACTTTCAAGGTTTACTTTCAATTTAAGCACTAATCATTCATCTGCCTTAACTAATCCAAAAATAACAATCATCAACCATAAATCTTTATGGTTCAGTTGAAACAGATGACTGTCCAGCTGTCAGTAGAGAACAATACAACCCGCATCCGCTGACAGACGTAGCAAATTTCCCGCGAATGAAACGGCAATGTGTGTGGTGTCTCTGGCAATTATGCGGCTTAATTGAAGTATTGTTCGGGTTCTGCTTCATTTCAGCAAAATTGTCTTTTCCTGCCACGCACTAATTAACTGCCGTAGCCTGGCCCAGGAAATGTGCCAACTTTCAGCCGGAATCGGTTAATTAATCTGTTTACCGTTTCGGCATTTCGTCTTATATACGTTCTTAAGCAGAAATTGGTGTCAGGGCTGAAATACACTTATTTCTACTTTGGCCCCAAAAACTACATAAAAAAACAAAATAAATCCACGAAAAAACTTTTCAATTTTGACAGCAAACTTTGCCCTGAAGCAGCCGAGGTAGCCGAGCGAATATAAAAATAATAATAATAAAAAACGTGTGAGCAACTCAAAGAGATTTCTGCCGAATTCAATTTGCCGTGCTGCAAACAACAACAAAAATAACAAAATTCGCAAAATGAAAATAAATAAAAAAACGTCAACAAGGACATCCATGCCAACTGGCATGGTTTAAGGGTTGGTTCGACATTTTAATAAAAATATATTTCAATTTGATCAACACTTTTGTTTGCTCAGTTTTCAATTCGAATTTTATGGTTTATTTATTTGGGATTAAAATTAAGTTGAAAAACACAATTTGGTTCTTAATTCAAATTTTCCAAAAAGCTTCATGCAAACTTGTCTGCATCTTTGGTAAATATCGATGCCATCTTATCTAACGAATCCACTTGGCAAGTTTTCATAATGTTGTGTTTCAAAAGTGATTATCTGAGTCTCAAAAAGTCACCTACACACGAATGTCTTCGAGGCTAATTAGGCGCCTTAGGGCCTATTTTTTAGCTCGCAGGATATTTGATTCACTCTCAAAAATATTCTTGCTTTAAGTTTATATAATTCCTAAACAAAAAGGATACAAAAATATTGGACTTACAGCCTAGATTGGGAGACAACATGAATTAGCATTTTAAACAAAAATAAAATGGATCAATCAATTGAAATAAATGTATTTATGAGTGCAGGGGTGCCCAAGCCTATTGCGCACGCAGCGCATTCGTTGTTGTTTTACGCACCAAGCGTATAGGCCACACGCATAGCTTATGCGCATTTAGTAGAGAAACTACAACTTCATATGTAGAAAACAGAGAGAAACTCTACTCTTTCTCTCCTAGCGAGAGATTTGTTTGAAGAGTAACAACAACTTTAAATGTGTTCTCTCTTCTCTTTCTCTGCGAGCGAAGGTTTTGTTGTTGCGTGAGAATGAGATCGCTTGCATGATGCAATTATATAAGGTGGTCTCGTCGGCTGCCGACTCGTTCGGTTTTTAGTCCGTTAACGTTTAGTGCGTGCTCGCTTTTTGAAGTGAAAGGTTGTGTGCGGACAAATTTTCTCTCAACGTTAACTCTTAAGCGAGCAAACAAAAATGACTTATTGCAGTTTTAATATTTTTATTTATATATTATTTTTAAGCATTAATAAGGAACATTTTAACATAACAAAAAATGTTAAACAAAAATTGTTAATGGCTTCAGAAAATGTTAATATAAATTTAGATATAAAAACATTTTATTTTAAGATCAGAATTTATTTTAGAATTAAGAGCTTGAACAACAAAATATTTGTACAAAAACAAAAACAACGCTTAATTTCCAATTCAAAATTATTAAAAATTTAATTATAAAACAAAACAACTCATTTTATTATAACAGGCAACATTAAATCCCATGGTCCATCTAAGGGTTGATCAACACGCTTTATTGTTGTTTCACTCACACTTAATACGCTTAGCCCTTTCACTCGCACTTATTGTAAGTATTGTTAACGGACAACTTTTGCCGACGAGACCACCTTATATAATTGCATCATGATCGCTTGTATCAGACAGCTTCGAGCAGGCACACGCACACACACAAACAACAATCGGATTTCTCTATCTATTTGTTCATTTATTTATTTATTTAGAGTTGACAAAAAAAGGCTGTCAACAAAAATGTATATACGTTACAAAAATTTTTATGAGCTAATAAAGCCTATCAAAGAAAATGTAATAAAATTATAAAATAAACTAATAACGACTCCGACACGGTGGGGGAATTTTATTTGCCCGTCCGGCCAGCTATGCCCCTATTCACAGCCAATTGTAGTCAGAGACGTTATTAGAGCTAACAAAAACGTTAATAATATAGAGATCGAGAAGAGGGAGAGAGAGAGAAAAAAAAACCAAAACCTATAGTTATGTAGGAACAATGGAAAAAAAATAAGATAATATAATAAATTGGAATAAAACTGAGATAGAGAGAAAAATTTCTAAAAGTAAACTTTAAAAATAAAGAATTTATAGGTAACCGGAAAATCTCTGACCCGATGGGGGAGGATTTTTTAGCCAGTCCGGCAAGCTATGCCCCTACTCACAGCTGGGAGTGGTCAGAGATTTCCCCGGAGATAATTATAGAGAGAAGTTTTTAGAGAGAAAAGAGAGAGATCTGTTGAGAGCAGGTGATAGAGATCATTGTAATTTTGACATAACGATTGTGCTGGGCATAATCGGTTATGCATTTGGGCAAGATAAAAGGTAAATAGTTTCTAGTTGGCCTAGACGGAACGGAAAAGTTAAGGCGACCTAAGAGTTCGGTAGAGTCTACATCACTAATGATTAACTTATGAAGAAAAGAAACGCCTAGGACTGTTCTAAGATTAGCTAACGAAGGAAGGTTAATAAGCAAGAGTCTGCTGGAGTACGATGGCAGACAAAGGTTAGGGTCCCAATTTAGTCCACGAAGAGCAATAAGCAAGATTTGCTTTTGTACTGATTCAATACGATCGATATGCTTTTTATATTGCGGACACCAGACGGACGAGCAGTATTCAAGTACAGAACGAACTAGAGCAGTATACAGAAGCTTTGTGGTATATGGATCATTAAATTCCTTCGACCAACGTTTAATGAATCCAAGTACACCATTCGCCCTATTAACAATAGAAGAGATATGAGGATTGAAACTCAATTTGGGGTCAAAAAGAATTCCAAGATCAACGACTGTAGATATTCGTTGCAGGGGTTCATTGCCAATCGTATAAATAGCCAGCGAAGGTTTGCAACGATGGAAAGTCATAAACATGCACTTGGAGCAATTAAGGTATAAATGATTAACCAAGCACCAAGACTGCAAGGAGTTTAAATCATCTTGCACTCTAATGGAATGCCTCGGGTCATTCAACGTCATCGGCATACATAAGTATCCGAGAATAAGATCGTATTGTGGGTAGGTCATTAATAAAAAGAGTAAAAAACAAAGAACCAAGGTTACACCAGAAGTTACAGTGCCGGGCTTTGAAGTGTCTGAAAGTAATATAACTTTTTGGGTTCTAGTTTTTAAATAGGACGAAATCCAGAGCAGAAAAGAGGCAGAAAATCCTAACCGATCAAGCTTATAGAGGAGAAGATCATGGTTTACAGAGTCAAAAGCCTTACTAAAGTCGATGTAAATGACATCGGTTTGCTTTTTCTAAAGGAACCCATCATTAACCAATGAAGTAAATTCAAGCAAATTGGTCATAGTTGACCGACGCTTAATAAACCCATGCTGGAAAGGTGATAAAATCGATTTGCAATAATGCTGCAAGGTGGAGGTTATAATCTCTTCAAATAATTTAGGAATAGCGGAGAGCTTAGCTATGCCTCTGTAATTGGAAATATCAGATTTTACACCTTTTTTATAAAAAGGAATAATATAGGACTCTTTCCAAAGAGTTGGAAAGACTGATGAATCGAGTGATAGATTGAAAATCTTAAGCAAAGGTTTGCATAAGGAACTACAGCACTCTTTGAGAACACAACTAGGAATGTTGTCAGGTCCAGGGGAGTATGAGGATTTTAGAGATTTCAAATGCGAAAGTAGGGAGCTTTCACTAATTGAGGGAACACAAATCGAATTAGAAGAAGAAATTTTATAAGAATAAGAAGTGTTAGTAAAGTGGATAGAGGAAAAAGTTGATTGAAAACAGACTGCGAATAGGTCGACGGCAGCGGAATCATTGCTAGCCTTTTGGTCACCTAGAAATACGAAGAAGGTAATGATGAAGATCTACGCTTAGAGTTCGCAAATCTAAAGAATTGTTTAGGGTCCTCTGCAAATTGAATTTTGCACCGGGCAAGATAGTTCTTATAGCACTCAGAGTTAAAAAGTGTAAAGTTGGATTTTGCTATTGAATATTTAGAAAAATCAACAGCCAAAACAGTTCGTTTATACTTTTTGAAGCATCTAGACTTAATATTTTCCAAATAAGAAAGTCTAGGACAGTACCAAGGAGGATTAAGTGTCGCGGAAGAAGCTATGCTATTAGGAACACAGATATCTAAGAGAGAATTAATGGATTCGTAGAAAAAGGCAAAAGGAAAGTTTAAATCAACCGCATTGAACAAAGGAGACCAGTCTGTTGCACAAATAAGTTGATTTAATAATATAAAGTTTCCTTTACGAAAACAACGACGAGGTTTATTAGCAATTTTAGAGGTTGATGAAGTAGTTTCAGAAACTGAAAGAGAGATTTCAAGCGTAGGATGGTAAATATCTTCGGGTTGTGATAGAGGGGAGGACCTAGAGACTACAGCATTAGTACTATCAGCGACAAAGACAAGATCCATCAATTTATTAAGATCGTTTGGAATTGAATTTATCTGAGACAAGAACATATCAAACAGATGATCTATGGCACAAGATAGGTTGACCCATTAAGATACGACCAGGCGATGTTTGGTAAGTTGAAATCACCTACAACAACCAATGAGTCAATGTCTTGTAATTGGGCGCAAACCTCTTTTATACAAGTTATTTGGTTCATATTGTAGTTCTTGTTGTTACAAAAATATTTTCTTCATTTGTATTAGTGTCCGCGCGGCTGTAAGCTTAATCTGGGCACTTCTGTATTAGTGTATCAAAATAATAAATAAATAATGGTAAAGTAGATTCCTCAGGCAAGGAAAAACTTTAGTTCAAATATCAACATGCCAATTCTACTTACTGTATTAATTCGGTACAGCGATCAAAGCGGTCAGATTTGATAAAGACCATCGTTCTAGCAAGGACTATGAAAGAAAATTTGGAAAAATTTAATCTCGAAGTGGGACAAACAGCTTGAAAAATGTTTATGGGGAAAACTTTTTAAGAGTTTGTGCAGTGAACTTTGTTCAACTGACTTGAAACTTGCGGCGTAAACTAAACTTAACCAGAGCTACAACATGCCGTTAACCGATTTTCAAAATAAAAAAGTTGGAGCTTACTAAATTTGGCAATAAACCAAAAAAGAAAGTCGGTCAATCCCGACTATACCAGTTCAGGCCGCCGTTCGCATTTGCTATCCGCTATCGTGCAATATTACGCTAAGTTTCTCTCTCTCTCTCTCTTAGATTGACTTTTTTGAATTGAATGCTGTGGTGGTGGGTGGGCAGTTGGGTGATGTTAACTGGCCGTTTTTTACTCATAACTCAACTCAACTCATTTCAAATTTCAGTCGAACCCGACTGTAGTATACATTGTATGCAAATTTTTAGGTACACTTGCATTTTATGCACTATCACAACTTATTTACTAATAAAATTCTTTGTTAATTTGTTATGTGTGAAATGACGTATGTTTAATGGACTTGAAATTGCGCTGCAGGCGCACTTCACTTGTGTCACTCTTCTATCCTTGATGAGGTTGGTACTACACACTTGCATTTTATTTACTATCTCCACTTATTAAATTTAAATGTGGTTGTGTTGAATTGTTGTGTTAGGGTGAAATGGCTTTGTGATATACATATGTGTAGATATGTGTTGAAATTGTGTTGTGTTGAATTTCTTCTTGTTTAATTTGTTTTGTGTTGAATTGTTGTGTTTTAAGTGAAATGACTTTGTATTATAAAGACGAGTGTTGAAATTGTTTTGTGATGATTTTGTTTTATGTTCAATTTGTTTGTGTTGAGTTGACGAATTGTTGAATTGCTGTGTTGAGTGAAATGACTGTGTGTTTTATCCATACAACTGAAATCTCCATCTCTTACCATCTCTGAGATCTGTTTGTTCATACGGACGGACTGACGGACATGCCTAGAAGAATATATTTACCTTATAAAGTGGGAAATGATTCCTTCTCCTTGTTACATACTTTTGCACAAACTTAATATATTCTATGTACCTTAGGTACAGAGTATAAGAAACTTATACAAAATTGTACTATTATTTTACCTTGTTTGAAATCGAGTTAGGATCTCGTGGGACTGAACACGAACGTCCGTGTCTTAGCACAGGACTCAACGCGTGACAAATATGAGTATTTCAAAGCATGCAGCTTAGTTGGAGTCACAGGGTTTTGGAGTTTAGTCAAGGCGTGAAAGGTTATCCTCGAATTAGAATTATGCTTATTTTAAGTGGCGTGTTTTGTTTTAGTTGATTGCTTTATGGTGCGTGTTTGTGTAATACGAAATTTCGTTCGATATAGGGACATTTTATAAATTTGGTTGTTTCTGAAATGTTTTAGGTTGGGTGCAGTATAATTGGTCCATTTATGGCTGTCTTGGCAGTTTTTTTATACCCTTGCAAAGGGTATTATAATTTTACCTATACTATATATATTCTTGATCAGGGCGACGCACAGTGTAAGACTTTGCCCATCTAGGGGGATTTAAATCAAAAAAAAAAAAGTGCTTCAAATTGTATGATTTTTTTTTTAAATGTTAGAAAAATAACCAGATGTTATGAAAATAATCAAAAATCATAGTAAAAATATCATTAACAGCACTAAACAGGCGCCATTGCAACGCTTGAAAAATTCCATTTGACAACTCGCCTCAGGCACAAAATTAAAATGATTAAAAGTTAGCCGTGAGTGTCTTGTTTCCAAGAAAAGTTATTTTTTTCCGATTCTTGAATAGTTGAACTGCAAAATTTTCAATACCGGGTTTTAATACCTTTACTGGAACATTTAAAAGAATTTTTTTTATAAACACCTAAAAACTAGGCAAATTGGAAAAAATCTTGCTGCTTTTATGCACTCCAACTTGTAAGTTCTATCGAGTTCGGTGATGCCACCATATGGAGGACAAGCGGATGGATTCCCAGAACATATTCAAACAAAAAAAACCGTCCGCATGTTTCCGCCATTTTGAGTTTTTCATTTTATTGTAATTAAGCCTGCAACAAATTTGCACGTAAACGAGAGACAGCTGGCAGCTACTATTTGGTGGTATTTTGCTGCTGAACGGTCACACTGGAGTTAACATGAGCGCGAATTGTAATAAGCGCACTGCTTTGCTAGCTTTGCTGATGCAATTACCTAGTTTCGAGCAGCATTATTTACAATGAAAGAAATATCACGTGAAGCGATTTTCGAAATTTGGCTTGCTATGAAAAGTTATATACTCGTTTAAAAAAGTTACACCACGAATTTCAATTCAGATGGGGTAAATCTCAATATAAAAAGCATAGATTTATGCATGATAACTGTGTTTGGCTAAAAAAAAATTTATGCTGCCATGTTTTTTTTCGACCTGAAATCGACTCATTAAAAAGAAAATTCCAATCGTGGGAGAGATGAAAAACAATTTTCCGAATGTTGCTTGAAAACCAAACAGCGAAAATGTAAAGAACTCAGTAGCAATATATCTGACGATAATTTGGTGATGCCCACTGAGCTGAAAACTCGATCGTGTGGAAAAACGGATTCGGCGGATCTTGTCAAGGAATTGGCCTATGCTTCACCAGTAAGAGGTTCGTCTATAAAAAGAGCCAGAGCATGTGATGTGAAAACAGAGCGTCTTTCAGCTGATCAAGCACTTGCCATGACAAGAGACTCAAATTTATCCCTGCACCAGTACCTCTCACTACGGCAACATACGAAGAATTTCATTCCAAAATTATATCCGTGCTATGACTTAGTGAAGCACTCAAAAATGTTGTGTTACCCAAACAATATTACTGTGACTGAGATATCTGCTGAAATAGACTTGCAATCTATTATAGATCACACTGTCAAAGGTTTAATAGGTGCACAAGAAGAGGTTTTTATGTCTTTTCCGGAAATTAAAGATGAAGTATACTTATGCTTATATGCTTATAAGCATAATAATAAAATGGGGATGCGATGGTACAAACAAAAATTTTCAGATGAACATATTTCAGACGAAAGTTTATTTTCCATCTCTATGGTACCTATTCAACTTAAATCAACGATGAGAGGGGCCACAAAAGATTTTTGGCAAGACCCTGTTCCATCATCGACCAGATATTGTCGTCCGATCATATTTCTTTTCCCAAAAGAAACACGCGATGTCATTATAAACGTCATAACGAGCTGAGTCGATTGAGCTTTGTCCGTCCGTCTGTCTGTCCGTCTGTCTGTTTCTACGCAAGTTGTAAAGCTATCGAGCTAAAATTTGGCACTGAGTCTTCTTTTTACTGCACGCTGCGAATATGTCAGAACCGACCGGATCGAATGACTATATCTTATAGCTGCCATAGGAACAATCGGTCAAAAAACAGGTCTTAGTGAGAAAAACTTGTTTGTTTCCAATGCTAGCGTTCAAACAGCGTTTCAAACAGATTTGCAAACTTTGGTCATTATTATATCTTATAGCTGTCATAGGAACCATCGGTCGGAAAATGGGTCTTAGTGAAAAAAACTTGTTTTGTTTTCAAGTAAATCGCTCTTAAGGTCGGTGATTCTTAATATTAAACGCTTTTAAACTAATTTGAAAAAGTTGATCGACATCGGGTGACTATATCTTATGGTTGCCATAGGACCAATCAGTCGAAAATGGTTGTTAGTTAGAAATTTTTTTTGTTTTTAATGTGACCGTTCTTAAACTCACGGATTACTAATTCTATATGCTTTCAAACATATTCGCAAAATTTGATGGAATCGTGAGAAAAATTTTGTTGTTTTAAATTTTATCTTTCTTAAACTCGGCGATTGTTGATTTGATATGTTTTCAAAAATATTTGCGAAATTTGGTCAAAATCAGATGTTTATATGTCGGAAAATGGGTTTTAGTTTAGTTAGCTTGGCCTTCTAGTTTTTATATTGAAGCGCAATTCAAAGTCTGAGCTGGCAAAGCAAAACTGATGGTGGGCCATCTCCAAATGCAAAGGTATCATACTTGTCAGAAAGAGTTGCTACCATGATGGAAGGTTAAGCAACAGGTCTAAAGCTAAGTTCTCACAGGTAAATAATTTGGACAAATTTTGATGAAAACTTGCCTTCATAGGCCAAATTGGGGAATTTATCGGCCATATTTGATTCAAAATAATTGCGTATGGAAACATAGTTGAAGTTTTAAATCCTGTAAAATCTTCAATCATCGCTTTTTGTATTAAAATTTGGGCAAATATTTGTCTTTGAAATCAATGATGATGAAGTAGATGGCTATAAAATCCATCTAGATGGTTAGCCTTGAGCATGAGCAAAGCCAAAGCAGTGAGTAAACCGCATTCGGTGGCCGATTTGCAAAGTAGTTTTTGCACTTAGAACTCAAACTTTACCGGAATTATTATAAGTTTCTTGTGGGTCTTTTCGGTTCCATCAGTGTCGGTTCTTACAAAAAATTAAAAATGTAAGTTTCAGTCCCAGTTCTGATTTCGAGTTTTATTCTTTTCTTTATGGTGCAATGTTCCTGTCTTGGTTCCGGTTTGATTAGCTGGTTCCATTGTATGTGAAGTAATTATTGTCTAGTAGGCAGAATTAGTAAGTTTGTAAATAAAGAAATGACGTCAAACGAAACCATTATTTCATTAGCCTCGATCTGTGTATTTTGTATTCTGTTTTTAAGTTGAAGTGAGCTTTGAATGTTCTAAAATTCCGAGGTTATGTTTTATAGAATATGCCCCATGTGTTTCGATAGTCTTGAAATGGAAATGAGCAAGAAGATGCTGTGGGCTTTAATGATGGTTTAGTTAATCAATCATCATTGAAGCGGGGTGATGTGGGGGGGTCCTTTCTGATTGTTTTATATGTTATTCTGTTCGCTAACATAGCATTAATCTTGTTTGGTGTGCTATAATAAGTTTGTCTATATGCTGTTTCGGGTACTGTTCCATGCTCTCGGGGATCCTTAACATAAGTCAATACTTCTCACTGGCTTTCTGGTTTTCTTTGGATTTGACCAGTCTCTCTATTAGGCTTCTTCTTGTTAACCTCTGGTATAAACACGAATAAATGATGTACTTATTACAATATTTTCGGTCGTTTTTAAAAATAAATATAATTTATACTTAATTTAATTACAACCAAGAACCAGCTCAATTTCATTCATTCGCTTCATACATCTGGTACAAGACTTTTATTTTTTTCAGTGTTCAAAACTCATTGAGGACTGGTCTACATGTTATACAAAAATAGTTGAGATAAGAAGCTCGATTTATGTTCCGCCATGCCAACTGAAACTTCCTTGTTGGCAATTGCGAATGTCACCAGTTGTGCAATCAAACCAAGCGTAAATAACAGCAAGAAAACACCAAAAAAATTGTGGCCAAACATCAGAGTATACACACAACAAAAAAAAAAAGGAGAAATTTAAAAAACCCTATGCCGAGACGAGGAAAGACGGAAGGTGGTACCCCGCCTGCACTTCCGTTGCATGCGCCAACTTCAATGCCGGTCTTGGTCCGTTTTTTATTACATCCGGTTTGGCATGGTGGCCACCAGATGTTGCGGTCGCAGTAACTTTGTCATTACCGGTGCATTCTCGGCCCAAGCATTCGCTTTTGTTACACATTTACTGTACCTTAAGTTGCACTTGCAATTTTATTGATTTGATTTTTTTTGTCAACAAATTCTCATGTAATTTTTGCTTGTGTAGTTTTCACTCTATTTAATTTCACAGAATCAACATACTTTTCTACATGTTTGGTGGGCGTCCATTTTCCATGCGGACTTGTGCGAAACTGACCGAAATGACCGAGGTTTGTTTATTTGCATTTCATTTGCCACGTTTGTGCTTGGTGGTCGTTTTTCTTTGTCATTACCATTTCCATTACCATTAACATTGTCAATTGGCATTGGCATTTATTTTGTACCCCAGCCAGGGAAAGATGGCAGATGGCGGAAGTAGACAAATGCGGACAGATGAGTGGATTCTTTGGCATGCAGGAACAGTCGCGGTTCACATGGGTTGGTCAATGAGTTTTTTGGAATGGTAAAGCAAGGCAATGGCATTTCGGACTTGTACCGAAAATGGTTAAGCATACAAATATTTGGTTCTCTCTATGCATACTAGTATCTTTGGTAGTAAGCAGTAGATTTTAGTTTCAGTGGCTCAAATCCTAAAGAATAGAAAGTGATTGAGTTATCTAAGACTAAATATTCCATTTTTCCGCGTTTTTACAATTAATATATCCAAAAAACTGTACCAGGATTTGGCAGTTAAGTAGCTTTGGAATTGCCAAGCGGTTATAAAAGCGGTGGCTTGAGGAGGCAGCTGCTGGTTTGCATTAGTTAGGCAAATACCGCTGAAGATTGAACAGGGATGTTCATGAAACAGCTGTACGTACATCCAGCCTCCTTTGTGGTGTTGTGTGTTCCCGTTTAAAGTTACCAACATAACGTGATCTTGAGACGGCTAAAACATGCTAGATTAAAAAAAATAAATTTAATTTCTCTACTTTGACACTGAATATTTTCTCAACTATTGTTTATAACTGTCAAATGTTTATGATCGATCTTCACCTTTATTCATTATCCCTATAAAACTATAAAGCTTTCTGAATTCGATGGTCTTTTACTTAAGAGTTGACATTTTACTATAGAGCACCTAAAAAAAAAGCCAAGAAAACAGATTTCTTACTTTTCCCAAGCCTTTACAACCGACAAAAAGCATTTTCAAAAAATAATTTCGAAAAGAAAATTTTTTAATAACAAATTGATATCTTTTGACTCTTAATACTTTCTAAGCACACTGGTCCAAGTGTCAAAATTTTTGGCAGAAATTAGAATCCAGAAACTTGGTACAGTTTTTGGTCATAGCGTATGTAAAGCCTGAGAATTTCAGCTTTGAAATATCTATATGTACAATAATTACATCGGTTCGTAGCAACATTATCCGCTCGACCTTGTGACAAGTTCTGACAAGGCTTTTTCTGTAGTCATCCTCCTTTTTCTGATCTTATACGTTTTTTAAATGCGCCTTCATGGCGTTTTGGTGATCAATCAAAAATCGGAATTACAGAGCACAAAGTCGTAGAAGAACAAAGCAAAAAAATCTAAAAAACTTGACTTCATTTTGTAAAAGAAATAATTTAATAAATAAAAACCAAGAAATTCTGCCTATTCTTTTTTAACAAAATTTCTTTTGATAGATCGCGGACTATAAAGAATTTTCATGCAAAACAATCGCGCGGTCATCCATGGTTTACATTTCGTCGAATGTTAGAATGCGGCGCTCTGTTTTCCCATATTTTACCTACATAGATTCTATGTTTGGAAACAGAATATGTGTACATTTTCGGTTTAATGTGGCAATTCGCTCTTCACATCCCGCCAGATCCTTTTTATGTTTTGTGTGTTTTGAAGAACTCTTTGTCACCTAAAATTGTTTGAAGCATGTACCTTTTTACGACCACTCAGTCTGCCCCGCACTTAAAACATTTTTAAGATGTTTAAAGGCAATTGTGCTCAGCCTCAAATTTTAAAATTTTGTTTTGAAAATAAAGCTTTATCTAAGGAATTCTTTGAGCTAAGTGGGACCTATATTAGGCAATTAGCTTAAATTCTTGGGGTAAGTCGTTAAAAAATTTGTTATTTTTCATTATTTATTTGACATTTGACGAAACAAACAAAACAAAACCTGCATATTTTAAAATTCATTTATAAAGAATCCATGGATGACAATTTTTATGCATGAAATTTCTTTATAGTTCTCGATCCATAGAAAGACATTATTCTTTAATAATTTTTTGAGAAAAAGCACATTTCCAAAAAAAACAAAAAAAAAATTTCCTCAAATTTTGACCTTATCCCCCCATTGCCAAAAGCAGTGGCTATCTACGCCACTGCCGATTTAAAATGTGCAAATTCTGTTGGAAACGATCAGATGACTTTCAGGACTGCCTAAATTCTGTGATTGCAATCATGGTTATGCAGTGTAGCGAGCCAATTGCACTTGAAGCAATTTCTTATGCGCTGAGTCCACCGAGTAATTTATTGCGTATTGCTTTATAGCAGCGATGACCAGCCGTATGCTCTTTGAGTACGTTTTGTTATTGTAATTGCACCAAACATAGGAAATCAATGATCGTATACATGCAGGGCGCGAGGCATACAAAACGACACACACGCTAACGATTTTGTGTGTATGCGACGCGTAGATCAAAAACCGGTTTTGTTCTCTTCTTTGATTGGTGTTTGCGAGCGCAAGCAAACTGACCAACAACAATTTCATTATTGGTTTTGGTGCTTATCTTTGTGAGTATTGGTGAGTACTCTGTCGAATGCTGCTTTTGGGCATGCCTGCTTTATAGACAGAATAACGGGTCGGGCGTCGAGTCCCAAGCGGGCTTTGCATTGCCCATCGCTGCTTAAGGCTGATGTCAGTTTCTTTTCCCCTCTCGTTATAGTGGTCATACTGGCAGTCATCATTGGGTCTTATTTTGTGGACTTGAAAAGCAATTTCTTAAGCATTAAACTTCGTGTCAGTGGCTAAACGCACACACGCAACGCCAAAATAAGCATGTAATTCACACCGGCTTGCGTCAAGAGAGCAGTCAGCTTTTCACAAGCCTTAACCGTGCCTGCCTGAGTACGGTTCTTGCAGTGCACGGCTCTTTTGTTTTATATGCGAATTTCAACTCATTAACCAATTATTTTCTACAAACAAAACAGAGCATACTTATTGGGGCACTTATGTTTTAGAACACACTAAATGTTAGCATACTAAAAAAAATACTAGATCGCCGAAATATGCGAATAACTTCGTCAAAAGGTATCCAAAATAATTGGGAAAACATTTGTTCAACGGAGAATTAAAAGGGCTCTCATAAAAAACTTTAAGGCAAAATAGAACGAAATAGTTAAACCAGTGGTGGCCAAAGTAGAAATTTTGAAAAAAAGTAAGCCGCATTTCTTAGCCATCGCGTTAAATCAGTCAAACCATTGATTAAAATATATTAGATTGCTCTTCTCGCTATCGAAATTGACAAGGTTATAACCAATCAGACGGTCCATGCGTGCGTTATATCTATTTAATTGAGGTAAAAACGCAAAAAGCCGTTCTTGGCCCATAACTTCAGATTTTGGGGGTGTTAGGAAAAAACCAAGTGTGAGGAAATGCTATACTCGACCTACTCTGCAGCGTATGCTAGGTCATTTCGAAAGTATATTTTGGCTGTAACACTGTGTTATCTATTGGAAAAAATATTGTTTTAGCATAACTCTTAAAAAAAAAACAAGCAAGAAAGTCTGTCAAGCCCGACTGTGAAATATACTCTGTACTTGCATTGAATAATGAGGGATTTTCAAAACTGACCAATAGATGACGCCAGGGCGGGGAAAGTAACTTTCTTTAGGTCGTAACTTGCGTATCGTTCATTCGATCTTTATCATTTTCTTGATCGTTTTTTCCAAATTGCGGGGTCGGGAGGGGAGTGTCAAACCTTTATCTCCTACCATCTCTGAGATGTCTGCTATCAGACTCGGCTGTTGATGCTGATCGAGAATATATTTACTTTAAAGGGTTGGAAATGATTCCTTCTGCCAGTTACATACCTTTGCACAAACTTAATATACTCTATGTACCTTTGGTACAGAGAATTAAAAAAACGCGAGCGAAATGTACTCGTAATTGTATAATTTCCTTGTTTAGCTTTTAAGTTCACAACAAAACGCAACCGCCCCAATTAATTACTTAATTAAATGTTATTAGCTAACAATTTTCGCCGCGATGTGACTTTGACCTTATAATTAAAAGTTAGCAACAACAGCAACAACAACAATAATAATAATAATAATAATAGTATTAATAATAACAATAATAAAATACCACTCCCACCACAATTAGCACGCAGCCCAAATTGAGCAACAAAATACGCATAAAAGTTTTCGTTTGGCACGGAATTATGAGTTTACACGCAACATGAACTTAGTAAAAGAAGCCTTGAAAGTTTTCACTCAAGTGCCGGGCCATATGTAAGTCCCCAAATGGGTGCGGTTAACACTCCCCATTCCCCTTGCACCCCCACGAACTAGGCAAAGTTGAGACAAATCACGCTGACTGCCTCAACATGACAGCTAAAGCCCCGACACTTCCCCCTTGCTTCTATCCCACTGGTAGTTGTCCTTCTTAAACTTCAAGGCAAACGGATGATAAATGAACATGCTGAAAGTGACACAGATTTTGGTCAACTGCTGCAGCAGCAGCAGCAGTAGATTTAGGGGTTTCGAAGCGTCATACACAGCGTATGAGTAATTTGTGTGTGTTTGTGTGTTGTCGCATTATTGACAATTTTATTAGACCATTTTGTTTTATATTGCGGGAGCGCATAAAGCAAAACTCGTTAATTTCCACGACATATGTTGGAACAATTTGAACTGTCATCAAAGAAGAAGGGAGGGTGAGTAGGAGGAGCAGTTTGTTGATGGGGCGTTCAAACATTATTTTGATCATTTCTAATGTTGTGTAGACTTTGCTTTTGCCCACGCAGCATTTAGCTTTTCTACACGAGGCGTTTAGATATTGAAATCCTACACGTTAAAGTGGAAACGCTATAGGACGGACTACTTACTCTATGAATACCAAAACTTTAGAAGAATGGTAACGAGTCTATGTGATGCATCAAAGCGTAGATACTATACATCAACGTTTACTCTTGCACTATCTGAGCAATCTTCTCAAAATGTATGGAGAAACATAAAACAGCTAGGAATTGGCAGACAGAGATCTGGAGTGACTGAGAGTATTGATTTGAATGAATTTAAATTCGGACAGCCACAAGTACCTGATAATATAGATACATCGTACCTGAACCCCCTGATAAATAACAGCTGTGATAGTGGTCTTAGTTTCGTGTGTGTCAGTCAGTGTGATGTCTTGGAATCAATTCTCAAAATAAAATAAAATGCAACCGGGCTAGATAAAATTGACCCAAAATTTGTAAAAATCGTTCTCCCACAAATCTTACTACATGTTACGCATATATTCAATACGGCTTTGACAACTTCTTATTTTCCAATGGTTTGGAAGATGGCTAAAGTCCTATCAGTTCCGTAAGGAAATAACGAATACAGACCTATCTCTATACTGCCCTTCCTTTCCAAAGCGTTAGAGCAAATTATGGCATCCCAAATTAATGGTTTTATGGAAAAGAATTTTTTTTAAGTCGAAGTTGCACTACATTAGTCACTAAAATTGCAGAGAACATACGTTACAAACTTGCCAGTGACCAAATTACTTTTTTAATTCTCCTTGACTATAGCAAATTATTTGACACAGTAAACCACAAAGTACTATGTAAAAAGCTTAGAATCTTGTACAATTTTTCAAATACTGCAGTTAAATTAATGAAGTCGTACCTTAACGATAGAAGCCAAGCTGTTGTTACCCATTTGGAATCTTAAACTTTTCTCGAAGTAAAATCGGGCGTTCCACAAGGCTCTGTCCTTGGATCATTATTGTTAAGTTTTTTTATCAATGACCTACCCAGTGTTTTGTCTAAAAGTGAAGTCCAAATGTATGCCGATGATGTGCAAATGTATGTTAGTCGTCCGTTAGCCCAAACTTCTGAGTGTATTAGCATTTGTAACTAAGTATAATTAGTGACTGGGCTAAGAAATATGGATTAAAGATTAATCCAATTAGTTATATATAAGAAAGGTTTTAAAACAGATACATTGCAAAAGCTTGAAATTTATAGTACTTACACTGCTCGCCACTTGAATAGGACACCTCTAAAGTCGATTTTCTATAGTTAATTGCTGTTAAACCAAGCCATCTAGGAAAATAATTTTTGTTTTCTTATAAAGTTTATTTAAATGTAGTAATTAGACGTAAATTACAAAATTATTCAAAAGTTGTAAGTATACAAAAAACATTGTTAACCAATAAGTAACAAATTTTGGAGTCTTCATTTTGCACCACTTGAATAGGACACTTTATCTAAAAACCATTTAAGAATATTTCAATTCTTTTCAAATAACAATATTACTTAAATAAGAAATTACTAACATGTTTTTAAACCAAAAAAAGGTTTTAATAGTGTGTTGAGCCTCCTTTTTTCTCCAAAACCTCACACATTCGGTCTAGAAGGGATGCATACAATTTTCCTAAATAATTCAACGATATCGAGCCCCATGCTAATTTGATAGCTGCAATTAGTTCGGGAACGCTCGAATATTGCTGACCTGGTACGATTTAACAATCCGGGCCGTATGTATAGGGGAATTATCATGTTCATTCACACAACGCATTCATAGTGGTTGGAATAAATTTAAGCTCACAGGTGCCATAATAGGAAATGGCCCCCCATACCATAATACCTCCTGCACTGCTGTGCAACTTATCAAGATGGTGTGGTTCTTTTTAAAGATCATGAAAATAGTAGCTGTAGCCATCCGGGCTCTCCAAATTAAACTTTTTTTCGTCCGAAAAGACAACACGTTGCCACTCCGAAGTCCAGGTGACATGTGCGCGCGCGAAATCAAGGCGTTGTAACTTCCGAGCCGGGCTAGAAGAGGTGGCTTCTTCTTGATTTTTAGTCTCTTCAGGTGTGTAGCATTATTAATAACACGACGCATGGTTGTCAAACTTGCTTTAACGTTGCATTTTTCCCTTATCTTGGCCAAAGAGTCGTGCGAATTGGAAGCTTCTCTTAATATAAGTCGCTTGTCCGCGATGGTAAGCACACTGTGGGTGGGCGGCCCTTCATGTGATTACCATAATTAGCCTCATTATTTAAAAAATTTGTTATGGCGTGACGGCTCCTGTCGACTTTTTTTGCTATTTTGGCAATAGAAAGGCCAGAATCCTTGTAGGCTTGGATTTTTCCTTTCTCCGACTCAGATAATGAAGTGCCACGCCCCATTTTAATTTTTTTTTTAATTTTATATACACTTCAATTAAAGCAAAAAGTTTAAGTAAACCAAAATTTGTGTGCACGTGTCAACGATACCGACCAAATAAAATGCATGTTCTATTCAAGTGGCGCAAAAATTCCATTGAATTTTTGCGAATGCTCACATAAAGTGCAAACAACTTTATAACGGTTCTATTCCAAAACTTGGAATATACCAGAAAGAGCGAAGAATGCTTGAACAAAGATAATATGCAAAAAAAATACCGTTATTCTACCATTTCGTTTTCGAGTTACGAGCAGTTTTTAAGCGAGCATACACGGTGTCCTATTCAAGTGGCGAGCAGTGTATATACTTTGTGTGGTCGGAGATGCTTCCTTCAATGCGTTACAAACATCTGGACAATTTTAATATACCCTCTACAAGGGTATAAAAAGATCAATTTATCATATGCTCCGACTCACTATCCTCACTCAAATCAATACAAAACCTCGAAAATCACAGTTCTACTACCCAAGAACCATCCGAACACAACTAACAAGACACCAAAACAAAATCAATCTAATGTGGATCCCAAGCCACATCAACATAAGGGGCAATGACTTCGCAGATTTAAACGCTAAAACTGCAAATGAATTCCCACTTATCATCACCATCAATAACAACATAACGGACATAAATTGTTACTTCAAAAACCAGCAAGTAACCATAATGCAGGAACACTACCAATCCTGCTCACACTTGTGCAAAGATATAAACCCCAATAACATAAATATCTCACACTTCCTGAAATCTACAAAACAAGACGAAATATCTAGACTGGACCAAATAAAACTAATAAGACTACGACTAGGACACACAAAAATCACAAATCAACACTACATTGATAAAAATATTTCTAAATTCTGCCTCCTCTACCAAAACGACACCATTTTAAACATCAAACACATTTTAACCCAATGTCCATCCTTAAGAACAGCCCGGATCCAATGCCTCCAAAATAAAAATCTAATAAACTTCCTAGTAAACCCATCATCAGACAACCTTAAACTCATAATAAACTTCCACCCTATATCACAAATTATAAAAATATATTTATTACTTACTAAAATATCAAGCAAACATACACGTATATTCCATAGAAGACTTTTGCACCCGATACTTAAACACAACAATTTAAACATCTACTTAAACACACACACACACTCTGTTTATAGAAATAACAAAAAATATATTTATACGTATCTATAAAAACACTATCGAATAAGCTAGCAGCCATGCTACCCCCTACTAGCTCTTAAGTTTATAACTTTAAGCTAGTCATATTAAATAAATAAAATAAATATATGTGCAAATAATTAATTTGGCTTACAACACTCACTCAAATTTCCAGCGACGAAAGATCGATCTCCCGGCGATGAATTCTGTAGCTAAAAGTTAAATTAGATATATTCATTTCTACCTGCTTGTGTGTTTTCATTTCTTTTCGTTTCGTATTATTTTTTTGTGTTTCACAGAACCATTACTTTAGGACTTTCTTTCCTTTTCACTTTGGTTCAAAATGGAATTAAATATCTTCTCTTACTTCTTTATACTTTTATTCTAGGTTTAAGGCCAAAGAAAAATCAAATAAAAGATAACCAAAAGGAAATGAAAACGTAAATTAAACTTCAAACACTCTACAATATTTCGATAGCCAGATTTAATTATAAATTTATGGGAATAGCTCGAGCGGGATCAATTATAGCTTGAGATGCAATTCACTTGGACACGCTCAAGGCAAAAGACTTCTTCTTGAGGTTGTTTGCTCGGCTGAGGCTAAGCTGTACGCTTAGATTAACATCTCAGCAGAATTTATGGACTCTTGGTTGGTTAAGTCCGAACTGTAGGTTAGGGTCGAAAAGTAGATTAGAGCTGAACTCTGAAGATCAGGCCAATAAAGATGATAATGGTCGACTAAAGTTGGTTATGGAAGACCAAAGACGATTAGGCCACGCTCAGGTGTTTAGTCAGCACTCAATTAGGCTGCCACTGCACATTGGGCAGAATCGCCTTTTTTTTGGCAAAAACTCTAACTTTAAAGCTAGAATCTTGAAACTTTGTGAATTTACGACTCATATTATTTGTGAATTTCGAATTAATTTTTTTGGCGCTGCCACCACGCCTTCCCCGCCGCCCACATAAAAGACCTGCATTACATGGAAAAATTCATATTAAATCTAAACATGATTATATTTTCATAATTAAAATATTAAATTATATGTTTTAAAACATATGTTCTTCTTCTAGATCAAAATCAAAATAATTTATGTTTTCAAACTCGTCCTCATCTCCATATGTCCGGTCTGCAACTTCTAATGTTGGCAACTTAAAAAGTGCAATAACTTCTTTTGGCAGTTTTTGTGCTTTTGAAGTCTTTCTTGAAGCGATGCTTGATAAACATGGATCAGAAGAATCCAAAGCACGGTGGAATACGTCTGTTAAGTTGTTGACGCGGCTATTTTTCCTGGCATGTAATATCCTATCACGCTTATAATATTTGTTGCGAGCCTCAGATGCGTTTTCGCCTAAGGAACCAACAGGAAGTACAGATGACTTAATAATCTGAGCACCGTGAACTAAAATTTTGTGGACCGTAGCGGTCATTGGCTACCACGGATATTTCGTCAAATGCAGACGAAGCGTCTCTTCACAAAATTTTTGGAATTTAATCGAACATATTTCATATTCGCATGATATAGCTATTAAAACTATATATAGTTTGTTTAATAGCTCTTCATCGATGTCCAATATTGATGCAAATAGTGGAACATTTTAAAATGCCCTTCGCGCCGTATTGCCATCTTTGGAATTTCCAGAACCATTTTGGCTTGGTTTGTTTATATGTAACCCCATTTCTGACCAAAGTTTTCTTTCAATGTCCTTTTTGCGTATCAGCATTGTGTCTTTGTCAGAATCCTTACTGATTCGCCATTTCTGAAGACCGACGCGATATGAAATATTCAGAACGAACTCCAAAAACCTAATCCATGCATGGAGAGGACTTATTCCGTACTGCAAAGTATTCGGTTTTGGCTTGAACTGTTGACTGTTAACGTCCGTTTCTTTTAAAAAGTCCTTTGGGCTAGCACCACAAATTGGACATGATTGTGTTGATTTAGTGCCTGTTAAAGTATTTAACACCTTTCCATTGATGAGCGTCATATGTAAGTCGAAGACAACTTCTACATTCATTTGGTCCGCCTCAGAAAGAAATGGCTTCACGTGTTTTATTTGAGCATCTAAAAGTGCTTTTGAATTCAAAATGTGATCGCGACTTTCTTTAGTGAATTCTATTTTTAGCGGACTGCAATACTTAACGGATTGTGGGTACCGGTTTCTCCAAACAATTCGTCCATCCTGATCCACCATTTGGAGTGGAATTATTGTTGTAACAAACAAAGATTGGTCCAGGCTATTTGATGCGGGTTCATTAAATTTTTGTTTATAAACGCTCTGGCCGGTTGAACCGTCAAAACCATAGCTAACTGTTAGCTTTAATTTGGTAATATCAATAAATTGATTAAATACTGGCTTTTGAAATAAAATTATCCGAGATGCAGTATGGTCAAGTAAGTTCTGCAGCGGCACTTCGGCAACAGTTTCTGTGACGCTAATATCTATAGGCCGGCACTTTTCCTTAGCCTCCTTCACCTTTTCGTAACTCGGATATATATTGGAATTCTTTTCAATATTCTTTAAGCGTATATTAATATATTGCTGCTTGGAAAACGAATTTTCTATAATAAATGTTAAGGCCTCATCAGGTGATAATGGTATTGATTTTTTCAATGAAAGCTGCTCCGTTAATTTTGAACTGTCAGGAGAATTCATGTGAAATATTCATTCATATGTGAAATATCTCTATCATTTGTCTTCTTAGCAAACATAGCAGCTGCATGAATTAGGAGATTAGTTGAATTTTCTTTTGCAAGTTCGGAAGCCAATTTTCTTTTCTGACGTAAACCTCCTTCGTCATAAGATAGAGGAGGCCGTCCACCTTTATGATCACTATTATCCTTTTTTGAATAAAATGTTATTTCTGATGCAAGCCAGATAACATTTTGTTCTTTAAACCGTCGAATATTTCTTTGGGCTTTATTCAGCAGTCTCTTGACTTGTAAAATCAAATTCTTTATTTTTATTTTTATATCCATCAAAGCATTTTCTGGAAGAGAATTTTGAAGTCTTTCTGCGCAAACCCAGTCGAAAGTAGCGTTCATGTTGCGACGTTTTCCCAACCAAACTTCCAGCAAATCGATACGACGAATAGTATTCTTGCCCACATCTATTGAAATATATCGAAAAACCGCAAAAATCCGCTTATGTTTTAAACTTTACAAAAACGTATACATAATAACACATACTACCACATAAGCACTTTTTTGAACCCAACTGTATCTTGCTAGATATGCTCCACGAAACACAACTATAGATTGAGGTTAGATTCGACAAAATTATGGTTTGTTAATAATATTGAAAACATGACGAAACAAAAGCACATATAATTGAACACATATATAACTCTTTTCTACATACCTGTATGAATATTTTCCATTTTAAAGTATTTCAATTTATCAAACCGTTTAAAAATGCGAGACTCCTAAATATTAACAAATTTTGCAACCAGACTGTGTGCAAACACCGCGTGGCAAACAGCTGACTTTGAAGAGCTGGTGTAAGTCGAGGGTTGCATTATAAAATATAATTTAAATATTTTCGAGAAGGAGGGACAATTATTTACTGGAAATAATATTATAACCATAAAAATATTTAAAAAAAATTTTTGGGTTTATGACAAAAAAAAGGCGATTCCGCCCAATGTGCACTGGCTGGCTGTATACAGAAAAAGGCAGCCTGCGTTTGGTGATTAGGTCCGGCTTGGCCGTGGCAGCTCCGCTTGGAACCGAGCCGGCTTTAGCTGCACTTGCAAGCACCTAGGGCCGTGTGCAGACTCAATCCGCTTCAATCAATCCAAAAATATAAACCAAAGATCCACCAGTGATCAAGATGCTGGCCGCGGTGATTCCTGGAACACAAACTTTTATCAGTAGGTGTGTGGGCAGACGAAACCCTAGCTTACCCAAAGCAATTTTAGCTTATAAGCCAATCTGAAGTAAGGACCAAAAATAGTATTGCCTGCTTTTAGGATGACCCTTTAATTTGGCTTCCCAAAACCATTTGCATACGTTTACATCCAAAACCAATATGAATGTTTTATTTAAAGCAAAAGAAACGCTTCAGGCGCCGCTACAATATATCATTGAATTATATCATATCGTCTTACATTAACATCGATTTTTCGAAACGATATTGACAACCCCAAATTTTAACTCAGGATTGTCTTAAATGGGATATAAATTTGCTGTATGCGGCTCACACATTGAAAACATTTGTTGACGGCTATTTGCGAGATTTGCTTTTCATTGGTGACATTACCTGGTGACCCCTTGCACCTCACACCCCAAAAAAATAGTTAAATTTATTACAATTTTTCATATATATATATTAGTACACATATTGAGCCACACTTTGTTGCTACAGAAAATGTAGCATAGTTTTTACAGTTTTGCCATGCAATCAATTGCTATGCAAATTCAAGGCGTTTGCTTTTTTTTTTGTAAAAGCAAAATTGGATAACTCATGAAATGGCAGCTACTTGAAAATTTACATATTTCTTTTTTAGTAATTATACTCTGTACCGAAGGTACATAGAGTATATTAAGTTTGTGCAAAAGTATGTAACAGGGAGAAGGAATCGTTTCCGACCCTATAAAGTATATATATTCTTGATCAGCATCAACAGCCGAGTCGATATAGCCATGTCCGTCTGTCCGTCCGTCCGTCCGTCCGTCCGTCCGTCCGTCCGTCCGTCCGTCCGTCCGTCCGTCCGTCCGTCCGTATGAACGAAGAGATCTCAGAGATGGTAAGAGATAGAGGTTTGACATGTATGGGACATATATTTCTTATACTTGCAGGCAGATCAAGTTTATTTTCAATTTTTGCCACGCCCCCTCCCGCCCCCGCAATTTGGAAAAAACTTCATATCTCCTACAGTTTTAGAGATAGATCGTTCGTTCCTTCTAGAGATACCTTGTAAACAAAATTATTTATCGATTTGCTGAAGGAATGATAAAAATCGGATGAACGATACTCAAGTTATGGGTAAAAAACGGCCAGTTAACACCACCCACCCCCCCACCAACAACCACAGCAACATACCCTAACCGTTCAACACAGGCAATCTTAGTGCGAGAGAGAAGAGAGAGAGAGAGAGAAACTTAGAGAGCGCACCGCGTTGTGCGCGGGGTGTTAACTGGCCGTTTGACTCCTGAGCAAATGCGAGTGTAAGGGTACAGAGTATGTTATAGTCGGGCTTGACCGACTTTCTTTCTTGTTTTTTTTTGGTTATGGTAAAAGAGAACCATGCAAGCAAATGCTACCAAATCAAGAAATCAGGTCAGTACTGCTAACTGAAGGCATAGATCATTAGGAAAATGTTGAAACTTTAATTTATGCCAACATCAGTTGAGCAGCTGCTGTCAAAAAAAAACAAAAAAAATTAGCATGTCAGTGAAAAGTTCAAAGTTGAAACACGTGCCAAGAGACTAAATCAACAGTTTGCCATCCACACACCTCATCATCAGCCAAAAAGATGTTGGCCTTTTCCCGCCCCCACTCTACCTTAGCACTAAAACATTGAATAACGCTCCATTGAACAAGTCCTCGTAAATCATGAAATGTTGAGACCAACTTTAGTCAACTTGGCTGGACATCCGTCCAACTTTTGAAGGGCTCTTGAAAGCCCAGCTAATCGCCTGGCTTTCGGCTCACTCAACGGTGGGGCGGGTGGCCAAACAAATCAATGAAGTGTAATTACACTAAAATCTAGCTTAAAGAGTGCTTAAATTTGATGGTGTCCTTTTTTTCTTTTCAGCTCTCCTCCCCTCCTCCGCTCCTTCGCTCCTCAGCCGACTGTGACGTGCCTATAAATGAAAGTAACGTGCGATGCAACTGAATCCAAGCAAACATACTGAAACGCACTACTGGATTGTAAGTACACAAACTTCTTTTTATTGAAACCTTGAACTTTCCTCAAGTTTTATTATCATAATTTTTGCACAACTTGACAAAAACTCTTCTTACCGCAATTATTCAGCCATAAAAATTCAGTTTCAGCCAAAAATGTCACTCTGCCAAAATGTACAGCAGTGTCTCCATTCCTGGCTGCCTGCCAGACTCCAAGATGAGTGCAAAAACCAAAAGCCAGAATTGGGTGAAAGTGTCAGCTTAAATAGAATTTGATTGCAGGAAAATTGTTGTGGAAATTACAAAATCGGAATTGTAATCGTAATCGAAATCTCAATTGAAAATAATCATAGTGTGGTTACTAATCAAGATGAGTCTGCAACCTTCCACTGACTCGGCACTTTCTAACTGTCTGTCATGTATTTTGGCCTTACGCCAAAAACAAAAAAACAAAAAAAAAAGGGCCCAACCAACACTGCAATTGACATTTTTGGCTGCCAAATTGATGATCTGACTGGGTTGACTTGACAAAAAAAAATTTGAAAAGATTTATTGATGCTGTTTCTTAACCCAAAAATAAAACAAAACTGAAATGATTTAAACACCAAGAAGGCTTTTTCCTTTTAAAGGCAGAGGTCTATGAAGATGTCAAAATGTTGATTTATTTAGGGAAATAAAACTGTTACGAAAAAGGAAAAATATTTGGCTAAGTCGCAACGCAATTGAACAATTTAACAATGAATACGAATCCAGCTGATTCATAAACAAAATCAGCAAAAATTAACTCCCTTAAGAGTTCTTGTAAAATAGTTGACGCTCAACAAGATCAACAACCACATGAAGCTGCAACAGCGGCTACAACTCAAGTCTTTTCGGACCTTGTTGTAGTTAGGACGGACTTTTCAGCCCATCTGTGTCCCATGCAGTACACACCTGCTGCAGCCCATGCAGCCATACAGGACCTACAGCTTCAACCACATCAGCCATTCCGCCCTTCTTCTATGGAAAGTGTTCAAGACAGACCAGTCCACACCTGCTGCCCACGCAAGCAGTCAAAGACCTGCAGTCTACGCCACCTCATGTCTATCAAACTGCGAAGGCATGTATTCGATCCTGCACTTACATGTGTTCAATTCAGCATTGAGTTTGAGAGCTATGTGCTCCCTTCGGCTGTCTACTGCACAGCCGGCCTCTGACAGCGAACATACATTCGCTCGCCGTAAAAGAGAGTACCAGCTCAATATTTTCCACTTCTCTACATAACTTTCTAATTGATTCAGTTTTAGTCATAGCACTCATAACGATATCAATCAAAGTACTCAACTAGAGGCACCTCGCTGGCTACCTATACGATTGACAATGAACTCTTGGCACGAATATCAACAGTCGTTTATCTTGGAGTTCTTTTTGAACCAAAATTGAGTTTCAATTCTCATATCTATCTGGAAACGAGGATCCAGGGAGTACTGTCTGGTGGGTCACCCCAGATGTGAAAAACGCGTTAAACAGCGCTGAATGAAACTGAATTTTAAGAGCTTTAGGTGAATTTGGTGTTCCGCATTACCTCCAGGCAATAAAAGGATCATACTTCAGTGGCAGAGTTCTTACGTATTCCACGGCAGAAGGAAATAAAACCCATGAGGTGTCTGCAGGTGTTCCACAAGGCTCCGTTCTGGGGGTTCTATGGAACGACATGTACGACGGGATCCTACGCCTTTCTCTACCCCCAGGAGTGCACTTAGTGGGCTTTGCGGATGATGTGGCACTTGTTGCTGTAGGCAAAGTGCTTCGACGGACCGAAGAGGCGTGCAGTGCTGGCATTGAGCGTATCCACCAATGGCTTAGCGTGGCGGGTCTCGAGCTAGCGGTGCAAAAGACAGAGGCGGTGCTAATAAGCAGCCGTAAGAAGGTGGAATCAGCTTGGGTCAGAATTAATGGCACAGCAATCAAATCCAAAAGATCCATTAAATATCTTGGAGTAATGCTGGACACAAGGCTATGTTTTCGAGAACATCTGGCTTACGTCGGAGAGAAGGCAGCAAAATCAAGCAGCGCCTTAGCTATAATCATGCTGATCACAAGCAGACCAAAGCAGGGGCGAAGACAACTTTTGGCGAGTGTCACTAAGGCCACTATTCTATATGCGGCACCAAGCTGACATCGTTCTATGGTGTTCTCTAGCTACATAAAGGGCGTAAGTGGGGCGTACCGTCTGAGTGCTCTCAGGATCTACGGTGTCAGAAGATGCTGCTTTGGTCATTGCCGGGATGATTCCACTTTGTGAGCTGGCCACAGAAGCAAATGAGAGGTACAGGGCTTCACGGTTGAGTGGCGCAATTCAACCTAACAGTGTTATACATCCGCAGGAAGCGAGGCAGCGGAGCATTGAGAAGTGGCAGCACCGTTGGGACCTATAAACTAAGGTTCGCTGGACCCATAGCCTAGTCCCGAAGTTATTGCCATGGCTGTCTAGAAAACTCGGCGAGGTGAACATTCACCTAACTTAGCTTCTCAGTGGCTGTTTTAGAAGCTACCTAAAATAGCCATGTTGATAGCGAGGAGAGCACATGCTGCGAAGAAGGCCCTGTGGAGGATGCCAGGCACGTCTTGTTCGTGTGTAACAGGTTTCAGGCTGAAAGGGCGGAACTATCTAGGGTGATGGGTGGTGATATAGCCGAAGATAATTTAGTCTCATACATGTTGATGTCGAAGGAAAACTGGGATGCTAAGCTACGGAGACTGGATGTGCAACGTAGAACCAGGGAGTAGACGGGGCATCGAATCTGCGAAAGATGTTTCAGTCTAACTTTTTGTATTATGTTGTTCCAAAGTGCTTGTTACTCATAGAGTAAAAGGGTATACTAAAGTCGTGCAAATGTATGTAACAGGCAGAAGGAATCATTTCCGAACATATAAAGTATATATATTCTTGATCAGCATCAACAGCCGAGGACAGGAGAAAGCCGCTGCTCTCTACGAACTCTTGTTTAGCCTGAATTTGAATTTTGATTCGCGAGCTACTGGTTCAGTTTCAGCGGCAGATCAGAAGATCGACCTCCTTTCAACGATTTTTATACCAAGGACAGGGAAAGAGAGAGAAATGGAGAGCCAAATTCGAGGAAGATATAGAGAAAGAGAAATATAGAACGCGAGAAGGAGATTGATAGATAGACAGTGAAAGTTGAAGGGGAAGTTCTGAGAGTCTCCAATAAGGCGAAGAAAACAAAAATTGGATGACATCTCCGGATGTGTTGGCTAGCGCAGTCAGGTGTTATGCGTCGCTAGTTATCCCCATCCAACCATGGTCGTCAAGTTGCATGATGTGAAAAAGAACGACCCCTTTAATATCCAGCAACGATCACTACATTGGTTTACTAGGGCTAGGCATGGCTTCCAAAAAACAGACACTTTAGTTCATCTTCAAGGTTCAAATATTTATTCACAATGATTATATGCTCAGACCGAAATCTAAATTCTTAGCCATCGAAATATTCAAAAATTACAATAAAAAGAATAGCTGAAAAATTAACATTAAAAGTGATATGTGAAATGTAGATAATATAAGTAAATAAATGTAGATAGTGTATGTAAATAATTTAGCTCAGCATGTAGATAAACTGGCCAATGTAAATAATAAGGCTATAGAACTCCAATGGTATTATTTGTAAATATTATTTAGGCAAGAATATGTAATAGTTTCAAATGCTTAAGAATGTGATATGGAAGTTTCTCTCAGTGTAAGGCAAACAGAGTTTAAGTAGTTAATCATACTTCTTCTTTCTACTAGTGCTTTCTTTTCAACGATATTTGGAAGCAAAATGTACAAAATTTAATAACGGACCAGCAATGCCAAATCAATAATAGTGATTTCGCCAACCACAAACACATTTATTTTCATTTTAGTTATGGGTTTATATCCATGGCTAGATCAGCAGTCGATCGCTGCTTAGGCTGGGACAGGCAAAGCGGGGCAAATGGGAACCAAAACAAATAGCTGAAAAGGGCCATAAAAGCTTAACACACTTATCACTATCCAATTCCCACGCCGAAAGTACTTTCGCTGGAGGCACTGGAACGTAGCTTGACAGTTTAGGATTAGATTAATTAATGTTCACAACTAATATGGGCTAACTCGCCCCTCATTCTCGATCCCAATTTTAAATCTTTTTCAGGTTGGTATGCATTTTCCTCTTGAGTTTTGATTTTGCTTTGTTTCGCTTTGCTATATGTTTGTCACTTGATTGTTGTTGGAAGGGCCGCCTCATTTGAACATAAAAAATTGATCGCAAGATTTTTATCTCCACTTTACTTCCATTTCCACATATGCCTCAATTCTAATTCTTTTCGAACACATAAAATTAGCAAACAAAATCAAAAAAAAAATTCTATTAATAATTCTGTTGCATTTCGGCTTAGCTACTCGCGAGACTTCTGACACTTTTATGGACAGGCCATCCACCCCCTTGTTGTTGTGCGCTCCAGGCCATCGCGTCTGATAAACTGAAACAGCGTGGAGATCAGCACGAAAACGAAGTGGCCGGAGCTTGCCTTTGCACTTCTCAATGGGGTTGGGATTGCAAGCTTGATCTAGAGCTTTTCCGTTTGGTCGTATGGCTGATCACCATTGAGGCGTCACCTGGACGTTGGGTGAGGTCAGCTGCGCTCACCCCAGGGGCCACTCCCTACAAAAAAAATGCGAGAGCACAAACATGAGAGTCTGCTGCTAAACCACAACGAGTTCGATGGTGGAAATTTACCCTTTTATATTCGGGGAACACAAAAAAAAATATAAAAACGAGAAGGCCAAGCTAACTTCGTCTGTGCCGAAGTTTTTATACCCTTGCAAATGCTGTTTTTTAAATGTCAGAGTTTAAGAACGCTTACATAAAAATCTAACAATTTTTTAACTAAAACCCATTTTCCTACAGGTAAACATCTGATTTCGACAAAATTTCACGAATCTTTTTGAAAACATATCAAATTAACAATCGCGGAGTTTAAGAAAGATACAATTTAAAACAGAAAAGTTTTTCTCACTAAGACTCATTTTCCGACCGATCGGTCCTATGGCAGTTATAAGATATAGTCATCCGATTTTGTCAAAAATTTGCAAATCTGTTTGAAAGCATATAATATTAATTATCGCCGAGTTTTATGACTCTAGCATTGAAAACAAAAAAGTTTTTCTTACTAAGACCCATTTTCCGACCTATTGTTCCTATGACAGCTATAAGATATAGTCATCCGATCTTGACCAAAATTTGCAAATCTGTTTGAAAGCAGATAATATTAACAATGGCCGAGTTTAAGGCCGCTAACATTGAAAACAAAAAAGTTTTTCTCACTAAGACCCATTTTTTGACCGATGGTTCCTATGGCAGCTATAAGATATAGTCATCCGATCCGATATAGTCATTAATAATTTCTCTTTGGAGTATGATTTTAAGAAGCTTTGGCTATTTGTATGGCAACAAGAAAATTGCCATTCTTTTTGGGTTCTGGAGCTGCTGGACGATGATGTGTTCGCACTGACTGTTCAAATAGAAGAGACGGAAGCGGAATTTGGCCAAAGCCACCTAACCTTAAGCCGGAAGTCTATGGCACATGAAATTGACATCCCGCTGTCACTAACTATCGAGTTATTTGCAAAACACCTCTGATGAGCACTAATACGTATCGATATAAGCTTTAGTATTTTTATTTAATTTTATAATTTATACTTTATTTAATTAAAACAATTTCATCCATAAGTTTCTTTATGCTATTTTCACTCTTTAAGTTACTGCAATGGTTTTGTTTTTTTTTTTTTTTAATTCTACTTTTTTTTTGGTTTTTTTACTTCTACTCTAGATTCTATTATTTAGCATCAGTGTGGTCTGCTTTTAGGTTTAAACGTTTTTCTAAATTTTGGTCGGACCAAGCGCGACTACAATGCATTCTCAACCACTCGTCTAGCACGGCTTAGCCGGTAGTTAAACACCTTGTTACTAGTGCATGTCCTTTGTCGATGTGGCTTCATAATTCGAGTGGTTAATTTGAATGCGTCAACGGCAACTCTAACAAATGGCACTTCCCTTGTACCGCCAGGCAAAATTGCATCATCTGGAAGTTTAAGAAGATTTTCTTCAATCACTGTGCATAGCGTGTAATTGCTGTAAACGGAGGCGTCGTTTCTCTCTTCCATTGCAGCCAATATCAACATAAATGAAATTGTGCTCTGCATCTACCAGAGCAAGAAGCACAATGCTGTGGAATTCTTTATAGTTGTAAGAAAATGAGCCGTCCTTCTGGATCGAAATGCAATATGTTTGCCATCTAATGAAAAAACATTGAAAAGTGGAATTTTAAAAGATCTGTTACACACACACACAGTTACACAATTCTTCGAATTTTTGCGCAATGGTTCGCCACTCCTGCTGTGATTGAGGCATCTAAAAAATAAAACTAAATTTTAGAAGCGATTGACTTTATATGTTGTAAAAGAATGAACTCCCTTTAAATAAATTGATTTTAAGTCGGCAATTGCATTAACGACTTCTGGCACAATTTTGGAAATTGACGGTTGGGAAATTCTGAATGCATGTCCCGTTTTTATAACCTTGCAAAGGGTATTATAATTTTGCCCAGAAGTTTGCAACGCATAGAAATATTCATTTCCGACCCCATAAACTATATATATTCTTGATCAGGGCGACGAGCTGAGTCGATTGAGCGTTGTCCGGCCGTCTGTCTTTCCGTCTGTTTTTACGCAAACTAGTCTCTCAGTTTTAAACTTTTTACTGCACGCTGCTAATATGTCGGAACCGACCGGATCGGATGACTATATCTTATAGCTGCCATAGGAATCATCGGTCAAAAAATGGGTCTTAGTGAGAAAAACTTTTTTGTTCTTAATGTTAGCGTTCCCAAACACGGTCATTATTAATATAAGGTTGTCAAAAAAGTCTTGCGGTATTTTTTATTGAATTTTCAATTGTTCATAAAATTGTTTATAATAATGCGATTTAAGTCAAATATGCGCCGTTTTGTTCGATGACGAGTTCCCGAGATGCCAATTTCATAATGCCCCTCTTATAGAAGCTCGCTTCCCTATTGGCAAAAAACTCGGAGAGCCAATTTTCACAGGACTCTCTTGTGGCCAACTTCCGACTACAAAGCTCGTTCGCCATGGACAGAAATAGGTGGTAATCACTTGGTGCGAGATCCGGACTATACGGTGGATGCAAAAGAACCTCCCATCCGAGCTCCCGAGGCTTCTGGCGCGTCACCAAAGATGTGTGTGGCCTGGCGTTGTCCTGATGAAAGACAATTCGGCCTCTGTTGATCAAAGATGGCCTCTTCTGCATGAGTGCTGCATTCAAGCGGTCCAGTTGTGGGCAGTACAGGTCCGAATTGAGCGTTTGGCCATAGGGGAGCAGCTCATAGTGGATGATTCCCTGCCAATCCCACCAAACACACAGAAGAACCTTCCTGGCCGTCAATCCAGGCTTGGCCACCGTCTGGGCAGCTTCACCGCTTTTCGACCACGACCGTTTGCGCTTCACGTTGTCGTAAGTGACCCACTTTTCATCGCCAGTCACCATCCGCTTCAAAAACGGGTCGATTTTGTTGCGATTCAGAAGCGATTCGCATGCATCCATACGGGCAAAAATGTTTCTTTGCGTCAAGTCGTGTGGCACCCATACATCGAGCTTCTTTTTGAATCCAAGCTTCTTCAAATGGTTTATAACGGTTTGATGACTCATGCCCAGCTCTTGGCCGATGCTACGGCTGCTACTATGCCGGTCTCTTTCCATGAATTCAGCGATTTTATCGCAATTTTCGACGACAGGCCTTCCGGACCGTGGCGCATCTTCGATCACCTCTGCACCAGAACGAAAACGTTGAAACCATCGTTGTGCGGTGGAAATGGAAACTGTATCGGGTCCATAAACTGCACAAATTTTATTGACAGCATGAGATGCATTTTTGCCTTTATCGTAGTAGTACTGTAAAATATGCCGTATTTTCTCTTTATTTTGCTCCATGTTTGCGACGCTATAACTCACGAACGACTAAAAACAAACAACAATAAATCAAACACGTGTTAGCGCGTGAAAAGAGCTTTCCAAAAAGCTCTAGCGTGAACCGATGCGACGAATACAACTAGAACTACGCGCTTGCAAAGACAAGCTTGCGGAAATACCGCAAGACTTTTTTGACAACCTTATACTTATACACTTTTAATGAGCACGCTTGTTGCAGGTTCCAATTGTACTATCCTGCTCAGTCTGAGCGAGTTTCCTTTTATTTAGAATTTCTCATCCCTTATTTCTAATCTTATCTTAAGGATGTGTAAATATACAAATGCATTCGTGCAAGGACTACACATTGCCTCCCACGAAGCATATTAAGTGCACCGAATGACCTTTTCAAGTGGTGTGTCTAAAAGGCAACCGTAATTAAATTTATTATTCAAATAACATATTTATGATGCTGAGTTATGATCGGCTGTGCTACATGTGGTTTGAAGTCTCGTCCCATGTTCATGTTTGAACAGTCCGTCTGTTTCAATGCTATCTTCTCCCTCAAATTTAAAGCTATCTTGAACGAACTTTTTGCACGAAGTCTTTAGGTACTTTAGGTCTTTAGGTCTTTAGGTTGAAAAACTAGTTTTGTTTTCAATGTAAACGTCCCGAAAACTCGTATTTATAGTTTTATCTGCATTTTCACATTCAGTTTAAGGCGAACTTTGCTACCAAATGTTGTTCACCTGTGAAACCTCATCTTAAGTTAAGTTACATTAAGTTGACAATACTAAGTTTAATTCTAAATTGACATATTAAGCTTACTTACTCTTCAATTTATACCAAATTTTCCTTATATATATTTTTTTTCAGACCCTTTTTTGGTGTGCCTTAGGAGGTTTGATATTGGGTGGAATTGTTGTCATTTCATATTGGATACGACGATGCAGGTATGTAATAATTCTTTTGCATTTTCATTTAAGACAATCTCAAACCCAACTTTCTCATGAATTTCTCGAAAAACAATATGAAAACAACACTTATCCAATTATGGACCTTAACCACGTTTTCAAATTTCATTGACTTGAGCCCCGCAACACGTGACCCCCCCGTCCCCCTTTCTGACTAACAGTAGGATATGTCTAAAGACAACGTGAATTATGAAAGACGAGACTATGACAACGACCATAACGAATGCACAAAGAGAAGACAAAAACTGCCATTCGCACTGAATAATTCAGCCCGGCAATTCGGCTGACTGCGAGCAATTAAGTTAATGATCCAAGGTCACTGGAAATGTTGGGGCGGCTCCACCCCCACCAAAAACAATGACGTCTCCTGTGGGGGGTAGTAACTAGCCATACCATACCATACCATCGTCTGGGGTGCCATTACAACCCTTGGCGCCAGTTTGTTCGCACAGACAGAGTAAAATTTATTAAAAGGACAACTGGACGGCGGACGGTGGACGTTGGACGTTGGATATGCCGACACGACATTCGTATTCACGCGAGGCCAACGCGTAAAAGGAAATTTTTTCCAATTTCCATACAGAGAGCGATCAAATAGCAAACAAACTGAAAATATTTGCATACAAATAAATATACAAGCAAATGTCCTGGCTGAAGGAAGAAGAGGGCAGTGGTGGTCAGAGGCATACGGTTGTTTGACTGTTTGGTTGGGTGGAGCACCCAAGCACCAGCAAAGGTAAACAGTCGTTGAGCGGGTCATGATTAATGTGTCACGAAGTGGACAACCCGACGACTATTTGCCACAAACACACAGAAAGTTCTAAGGGCAGACATGGCACTGTGGTCGAAACGATTGACGAGCTGTTTACCTGACATTTATGTCGTATATATATAGATGCTCTTTTAAGTTTCAGATAGTTTTCAGAGTATTTTAAAATTATAAATAAAAAAATTTAGAAGGTATAAATGTAGGAAATTCGCCTATTGTTAGTAAATTGACTGGGACTCTCGCTAGCTACCGCTGTTGCCTAAACATATACACTGTTCGTAAGTTAACTATGAAGAAAGGAAAGTGTTGCTAGAATAGACTGGCGATATTCCTTACCACTGTTCGCTAGAGAATTCGCTAGCCATCTCTGTTGCAAGTATGATAGATCAGTTATTGTAAGTCTGACAACGACAGAGTTCTGTTCTCAATAACCGATGGCGCTCTCCTTTCAGTAGTTTCTGCACACACCCCTCTCCCATGAAAAACGAAACTGTGAGAGCGTGTTCAACGCTATTCTCTCAAAGTTTGTTTGCCCTCTCCACTCCTATACTTTTCCTCACTCCCCTTGCCTAAAAGGACAAAATTTAGAACGAATTTAGCTCGATTTCAAGAGCGAACTTATGGATAATACTACATATTTCTTAGTGTAATTAGACTAACTCTCTCGGCGCGCGTTTGCTACGCCCCCGCTAGTATTTTAAACACAAAATGAATAACTGAAGCTTACATTACAATGATGTCAATCTATCAAATCTTCTTGATCATCTAAACTCAATTTCAAATTTGGCAAATTTCGGTATTTTGTGAATCTTTCGACCTTCACGAGCTATCTATTTACCCTTGTTCATGACAATCTAAGCTCATCCGAAAATCTTCCATCTATTTACCCGTATTCATTAATCAAAACTCATAACATTATTAAAATTTCACCATTTTTTTGATCGTTTGATCTTAACTAATTCGTCTAGACGGGTAAATGTCTTTTTACCCGTCTTTATGACAAACTCATTGTAAAATTTTGCAAATTTCGAGATTATTCGAACCGTTCGATGTTCGCCTTCTGTTTACCCATCAGAGAACTGCAAAAATGCACTTTTTTCTTGATTGGACCATACACAAAAATTCTTACTCAACAAAACTCAGAGCTGAATATATTCAACTGAGAACGCAATCGCATCGAGCGGCGATATGTGATCCAACATGTATGTTCATACTTATTCATCGAATTGAACTCAGTGCTGAATATATTCAGCTCAGTAGCATCGAGCGGTTCAGCTAGAGTTTTTTGATGGGACGTTTATGTGTTCGATCGAACAAAACTCAGCGTTTACCGGCCACCGCGTTCAGCGAGAGGTTTCACTCTTACCATCTCTCTCTTTTTCATAGCTGTCAGCAGCGCCGTCACTGCCTACGCGTCTTTGCAAGAGTTTATTCATACGAGGTGATTTCACTCACTATAAACAATCGTCGTTGAGCCAAACGAACAATCAGCCGAACTGATTGGAATAAAGTCGACCATAAAGTAAAATTGGCTCAAACAGCACCTCCAGGAGGGCCAGGGCCAAGCTTTTCTCAATCTCTTGGCGAACATGGTTCGAATAAAACTCTGCTGCGAACATGTTGAACATGCAAGTTTGATGAATATAGCGCGAAGCCTGTTTATTCGGGTGTTGAATAATGTGTGAGCGTTTTGCAATCGAACGAAGCCGTTCTCTGTTACCCATCGACAATTGGCAACTACTTTATCTTCATAACAATCTGAACTCGTAATAAAATTTAACTAATTTTCGATTTTTTGACTATTTGATGTACACCTGTTTTCATGACAATCTGTAAATTCATTTTATGAACGACTGGCCTACACCTCCGACCTCAGTAAAATTAATATTTGTGCATCATGTTTTTTAAATATTTTTCGAAAATTTTACTTGGCTGATTTTTTATGAATATTTTTTTTAAATAGGTAGTTGATATTAAGATTGAATGCACACCATGTTTTTCAAATATTTTTTTTTTATTAATGGAAAACATTTTTTTTTAAGAAATCTTCATTAAAAGTTGATAATTGGGCAAAAACTTAAATATCACAAAAATTAAGGAGATAAAGTAAATAAATGAACATAAATGAATTTATTAATATGAAATAGAGTCGCCTCTTTGTTGTGCAACCAATTTGCAAGCGGCGGGGCATCAAATTTACCAAGTTATGTAAAGAGTTTACGTCAATAGTTGCCCATTTTTCGACAATGCACTGTGGGCAAAAAGTCTGAAATTTTTGCATAAAGTCTAATTTTAAAGCTAGAGCGTTCAAATTTGGCACAAAAATGTAAAATATTAATATAGAATTTCGATTTATTTCTGTTTTGCAATAAAACTACTCCTTCAACCAATCCGCCCACACCCAAGTAAAAAAAAAATTTTTTTTTACTATTAATTTATAATTTTATTTACAGATAGGTTTAATCTTCTTCATCATCAAAGTCAATTTCTAGATAATCATCAGAATCATCAGCGGAGTCCATTTCTTCATTTTCTATTTCTGACGTGATTGTTTCATAGTTCGGGGGAGGTGGGCATTTTAAAAGATTTATTACTTCTGCCGGCAGGGGTTTTTTTTTAAATTTCTTTTGCCTTTTATTTAAGCAAATACTGGATATTAATGGATCAGAAGAATCTATAGCTCTATAAAAAACATCAGTCATATTGTTTAAGCGGCAATTTTTTCGGGCATGTGACTTCCTATCGTTTTTATAGTACTTGTTCCTTGCTTCTGTAGCATTTTCTCCTAAACATCCAACCGGAACCAAAGAGGAGTTTATTATTTGCCAGCCGTGCATTAATATTTTATGTACCGTCGGTGACATTGGATACCAAGGATAAGTATTAACATATAATAAAAATGTATCCTCACAAAATGCTTTGAATTTATCAACATCAACAAAATGCTCGCTTGAAATTGAGATCAAAACTACATACAAATTGTATAAAATGTTTTGATCAAAGCTTGTAATTAAGGAAAATAATTGGTAATTCGCGAATGCTCTTCTAGCCGTGTTTCCACCATTACTATTCCCACTTCCGTTTTGTTTCGGAATGCTTACATGTAGACCCATTTTTGTCCACAACATTTCCTGAATTTCCTTTTTCCGATCCATCATTTCGATTTTGTTAGACTGGGTGATGTGCCACTTTTGAATTTTAAGCCTATAGGACACGTTCAATACAAATTCAAAAAATCGAATCCAGGCATGCAAGGGACTGACACCATATTTGAGAGTCGCTGGCCTTGGCTTAAAAACTATTAATGTGCAACGTGAAACATTTTGCATTTGAGATATAACCTCTTTTTGCAGGACCAATATTCTTTCGGCTGTATGGTCCAAAAGGTTTTGCATTGAAACCTGCGCACAATTTTCAGAAATTTCTGTTTGAGTTGGTCTGCAAATCGTTTTAGCTTCTTGAAGTGCTGAATATGGGGGGAAAATGTTGCAGCCACGAGCTTTATTAAGATGATGCATATTGATATACTGCTGTTTGGTAAGTCCATTTTCCAACAAAAATGCCAATGCTTCTTCAGGGGTAAGGGGAATAATCACCTGAGATTTCCGGCCTCCTCTCGTGTTCCCTGTCTGTTCTTCCCTGACAACTTTTAATGCGCTAAACAAATCATCCTCTTTAGCCTTCTTCGCAGAAACAGAAGCAGCATGTAATAAGTGCTGCGTTGAAAAGTCAGTGTCCGATGCAAGATCATTTGCTAATTTATGTTTCAAAAGCATTCCAGCGTTGGTCTACCCATTTTAGAGGGAGATGGATCCGTAAGCTCTTCTTCCAAGGTTATAATAATCGCCTGCGAAAGCCACCTTGAGTGAGTAACTTTAAACCTTGACAACATACGGTTGCATTTAGGCAAATATTTCCTAATATGCGTGATAAAACTGCAAACTTTTTGCTCAATTTGATTAACGTGTGAGTTGCTGAGTTGACTTAATTTCATTTTCTCCAACATCCACTTCGTTACGGCAGAGTCGTCGCGACCATTGTTGTCCCAAACTTCCAGCAGTGTTAAGCGGCGAAACTCATATGCGGCTGCAATATGTCATTTTTGTCGAAAACGGGCGAAAACGGGCCAAGAATATTATTAGCCCCGTATTCTATATACTTTTACGAAAAACATATTAGTTTTAGTTGCTCGCAAGCGCGCGCGGCAAATAAGTTACACACCACAGAACACAATTACATTTGTTAAATTTGAGCTGTAAAAATACTCCAACAACAATTGACGATACACGACAAAACATACAGAACATATAAAAACTAACATACAACGTTGAATCTACATACCTGTACGATTATTTGCCATATTTCCAAATTGTCTTCACTTTAAAGAAAAAGCCACAACAAACGCGCAAAGTTCATCGACATTCACGGTTGCATTTCGATAGGTTAGGCATGCATTTAGCAAGTTGACTTTGTTAGCGCGGCAATTTCAAACCATACGCTTTAAAAATTTTTTCGGAACAGTTTTATTTTCTCTTGAGTATGCATAATTGGAAAACACATTCAATTTTGAGTATTTAAAATATAAAAAAAAATACTTTATGCACAATTTTCGGACTTTTTGCCCATAGTGCAATGGCCGCTTTTAGTTCCTTCAAGGACTCAAATTGCCTTCTACCCTCAAAAACCTTTGCTGAAACGATGCCCCAAAGGACCTCAATTGGATTTAAGTCCGGACATTGGAACAGAAAAACGACATCGTATATCCATGCAACGTGTATAGGAGCGTTATACTGTTGAAATGTCCAGTCGTCGCCATGGAACTCCTACGCAAATGGTATAAGTTCTCCTTTAAGGAGATCCGTATACATTTCCGCATTGATTTGTCCCGGCACAAAGCAAATGGGAGACTTTCCAGCAGAGCTAAATGCCTCCCATACCATCAGAGAGCCACCACCATGGTTCCGCCTATGGCTCGTCTTCCTGTGATGTCTTGGGTCCCGCCAGTACTTTTGATTTCCATCTGACCCGTCTAGGTTAAACTTCTTTTCATCACTGAAAATCACCGTCATGAACTCGTTGTCCCAAAACTTATATTTTTCTTATGCCGGGGTAACAGTTTTGGTGTCCGTACCTTTGAGTCATATTTGAGGTGAAACTCCTTTCGACAAATCTGTTGCACCCTCTGCCTACTTATTGGCAACTTCAATTCAGCCTTTATTTGAGCGCAACTCATGTTTTTAGCCGTTGCGCCTTTAGGTGCCGTTTAGTGCGCACATCAACTTTTGGTAATGCCCCTCTTCTGTTGTTTCTGGCATATTTCTGAGGATTCTTCCAATAATTCGCGATAGTATTTCGATGTCAACTTAATCTTTTGGCAATTTCTAATATTTTAATGCCACAATCAGCTAAAGTTTCAATTTTGCGGTTTTTCTTTTTCATTTAATTCGGCTGCGAGAGAACTTTTTGGAACTTGTCAAAATACTAATTATAGTCAATTAGTTAACAATATTTAAATGCACTCAATAATTTTTTGTAGGAAAATGGAAATGAAGAATTTTGCACAAATATCAACTTTCTATTAAAGTCATGACTTTGTCTCTTTTAAAAGCCTTTAACGCTACTATAGATTAAAAGCAGATAAGAAACTTATGCTTGGAAAAACATCACAAAGCATAAGATATAAAACCTGTATACTCTATACATTTATGCCGTTATTAAAACAACTGTTATAAGCAAAACAAATTTTGCACAAATATCAATTTTACTGAGGTATTTACTCGTCGAATAATTTTTTTATAAAATTTGGCAAATTTATAAATTTTTTTTTCGACAGATTGGCTTTTTATGAGTTTTAATTGCTATTCTGCTCTATTCGAGGTGGAAACAAATCCAAAATTTCAAAGATTTTAAAAGTCAACAAAATCAAGTTTTTCCAATTTTCATCATCTACTTCATTCAACACATCTATTTATTCGTCATGGCTTACGGGTTTTGTTTTCTGAAACATCTATGACAGGTTCGTTTAAAAACTATCAAATTCCCATAAAATGTGAAATGCTTTCTACTTCATTCTTGTTACATATGAAACAGAACATAAGACTGCACCTCGATTTGAAAATCGATATTATCTTGGTACATACTATTATAATTGCCATTAAAATCACTTTTTCCTATGAAATGGTCTACACTTTTAAGGACTCAAGAGAAGTTCACACATAACTTCGTACATTTTCTTGCCTGCTCCCCTCTTCTAGTCGACGAAGTAAGCTCTGAGTCTTTATTCACCAGATTACCTTAATGGAATCTCGTCAAAAGATATGCTAAATTATTCTTCTAACCTGTTAATGCTTTTATTCCAGTATATGTTTTCGTTTATTACTATTTTAGCCAACTTATTTGGTACTTTATTTTCATCATAGTCAAATAGGGTTTTAAATGTAATTCAAGTGGGTACATTAGGATGCCTTTTTTAAGGCAAAAATTGAAATTTAGAGAGAGTGACCCCTTAACGTATTCCTTTTCTATCATACATTACACAATTTCAAACATAAAAAACAAAATTCCAGCCTTAAAGGGCGCGAGTAGGCCACAAAGTTTGAACTAAAAATTACCCATACGCCTTAAGCTACATCAGAATTTGAAACAATGAAATCTGTGCTACATGCGTCGTCAATTTGTAAAATTTGTATCAAGTTATTGCGATTTTGAAGAAAATGTTTCCCAATTTTGAACAAAAATAGAAAATTTAACAAAAACTTTGGAGCCCTTTTCAACTTTTTTTTGTTTTCACATTAAATATGCACCATAAACTTACGAATCAAGGGGCGCCCATATGACCTTTCATTTTTCATACAAAAAAAAAAGGCAGTCTAGTGTCCACTGTATTGAATGATTAGCTCATATCGAAAATCTGCATGTTTATTGTTCAGCGGAAGAATTTGAGGTTGCCGACGTTGTCGTTTGACAGTCGCAAATTGTAATTTTGCTTCAGCGCGAACTTCTCTTCTTCTTATTCGATTTTGCTCATTGTAAGCTTTGTTCATCTCTTCTGACCGTCGCGTACGACTTTTAATCATTCTGTTTCGAGCCGATTCCCTTCCAATAGCACGTTCCTCTTTCGTTCGACATTTCGGTTTCGCGTGGCAATCTGAGAACGCCGACCAATGTTAGCACAACCTCTTCTGGGCTTCGTAACAAATATCGATCTTTAAATTATCATAACTTTGTACAAATCGCACCTCAAGTCTCCACCTAAAATAGCCAAAATAAAGTAAGCAATCGAACGAAAAAGATGCAATTTAAAATTATAAATTGTAACACAATTGGAAAAACAAAACAAATCAGTAAGAGTATAAATCTGCTGAATGAGCCCAATGCAATTTGGGCAAGATAATTATACGCTTATACTTTTATATAACATAATATCATACATATTTGTGTGTTTTACTTGACCTAGAGCCGGCAATACTCAAATTCTACAATTTAGAATGGTCGCTAATTATCAACTTTATAACATGACATAGTGAAAATAGCAAACAATCTTAAAAAGTTAAAGTTAATGATTGATAAATTTGAGCAGATTTGCCAAGAATCAGTTTACGGTCGCGTGGACACCAACACAATTGAAAAAAATATTTGTGGAACAACAAGAACCACAAGAAATATAAAGAGAAAAGTGATTTATGCTTGTGTGTCCTTCCTTCGCTCGAAGAGTAAGAGAATAGTGAAACCATATGAAGCTGTTGATGCACTACGCTTAGCCATAAGCCATGCGTAAAGGCTATACTATGCTTGGACACCCATGATTTAAGGCAATACTGTAATATTTGGAATATGGAAGTCAACTTAGAGTCTTAAATAGTAGCTTCTAGGAGAGTTGGTCCACTAGCATAGGCGAACACAATATATTATATAAATGCCGTCCATGAAAAGTTCACTTTTCACTTTCAAAATAAAATGTTTTCATATCCTTGAACCACAGTAAACTAGCCTATGCCCCAATGTCAGTCTAAACCAGCTGACAGGCCAAGTTCAAATCAAGTATGATGGGTGGGTGAATGGTTGCAAACAAGAGAAGAGCAAATAACCGAACAACAACATCAAAAAAATGTCAAATGAAAATGTAATGGACAACAACCACAACAACAAGTACGTTAAGCAAAATTGTCATAAAAATTAAAAATCAATTTTTATAATCCAGTTAGAGAGGGGTAAACGCAGCGCATAAACACGTAGAGAAAGAGAGAGAGAAAATGCCGTGCCAAAGCCAACCGCAAACAAAATGCGATATGAACTCACGCAAACATTGAAAGTCACCAGTAGAACACACACACACCCACCTTAGTCGACTGGAAGCATTTCATAGTATCTGCCTTAACCGAAACGATTTTCGAAATTTACCTTCATTAACGGACGACCTGACCAACGCGTTGGCCGCGTTTTCATTTTCGCAGACCAAACAATCAAAAAAACAAAAAACACAAAAAGTTAACTGGAAAATTTTAGCCAGTTTTTTTTCTCTTACTGTGCTACAAAGTATAAATAGAAGAAAGTTGCAGTCCCAGCGCTGTGTCCCTTAACAAACTATTTAAAAATTTATGACCATTGTTTTGAGGCGCGTCGCGTGAAATATTCTTACCCCGTGCCGCACAACGATAATGAAGCTGAAACTGAAGCGGTTGAGTTCACGACCAGGTGCTGTGCTATGGCAATCTCTCTTAGGAATTTTTTTGCCAAAATTGAGTTTACCAAAATTTATCACAAAAATCATCATCATACTTAATGTGCCATTCAATTTTTGAGTTTTTGGAGGGGCTTTGGTGCGTGCCTATAATGTGGTTTGTGCTTTTTTGGGTGGAGATTTAGTGTAATGAGAAAATCAAAATGATGAAAAATTAATAGTTAAAGTATTGGAAGGTAAAATGAAGAAAAAGCAAAGTCCAATCTGAAAAGTATTCTAGAGTAAAAGAAAATGTTGATAAATAGAAAAGATAACATTCAAAGAAGCCCTTGATACATAAATTGTAATTCGCCAGATTTGAACTCCTGTAACTGTGTATCCCAAAAACAATGAAAACACTTTGAAGTAAGCCTTCAATCTTGCATTCTTGGTAAAGCGTCGGTCATAACACCTCAAAAAGAGAGAAGTTTTTGAAACCATCGAACCCAAGGATTTTGATCGAAACTTGGTTTATAAGTTATGAAATCGTTGAAGCACATTCGTAGCCATTTTCGATTTTGAATGTACCTAAATAGCAACGGAAGCATACAATTTTGCAAGTTGGTTGACAAGAAACTTTTGTATAATCCAACTTTACAACATTAAAACCAACAATTTTGTTCAAAGGCTATCGAAGATCCGAAGAAGAAACATACAGAACCCGGTACTACGTTTTATCCCTAGTCATAGTATAAAATATGATAAATTGTAATAGAATTTTCCCAAAAAGAATTCATTAATTTATAAGGTTCAGTTCTTTTATGATTCATGAAACCAAAAAAAAACCTAAGCCGAACCGGTTTTAAAGGGTTGCAGACTTGCAAACAATTTCAAGCACAGTGCTTCGGACACTTAAAGAAGCACTGGCTCCATACCAAATACTACATTGACAGAGAATCTATAATTTGCACCCTCGGAATGCTCAGGGCGCTGCCAACTTGTGTGGAGAAACAGAACTCCGGAATAAGCAAATGAGCGAAAAAACATTGTTTGCAATTACCCTTCGAAATGTCTGCAGCAAAACAAAAGAACCAACTCAATTCGATTGGATAAATTCAAAACCAACGATACAATTTTACACTCTTGTTCCACAGGCAACCATTCAACAATATGCTAGTACCCAGCCAGCAATATGTGCGTTTTCTGACACTTTTTTATAAGCATTCACCGTCGTAATGTGCACAAAAAAGAGTCTCGAATGAGCGTTTTTTTCTATAAAAACGGTCGCACTTAATGTGAAAGTTTTCTGAGTTTACTCTGACTCTTTTCTGACACAGATATATGTGCTTTCATCCTCTCAATGAAGCATATAAAAACATTATTAATGACACATAGAAGTTACTTTTCTACACAGAGAAAAAAAAAATGCAAAATCTACACGAAAATGTAGGATTTCTACACGTTTCGACCGGGATTTTTAACCCATAACGTTTGTGTAGCTTTTCTGCACGTCGCGTTTAGCTTTCCCATTGCAACACGTTACGTGTAGCTTTTCTACACGCCGCGTTTAGCTTTCTCATTTCTAAACGCGGCGTGCAGAAAAGTAACACAAACGTTATGGGTCGATAATCTCCATCAAAACTCACAACAACAATCCTAACAAACAATCCTACAATTTCAGTTACACAAACAAGAAAGAAAGTCGGTCAAGCCCGACTATAACATACTCTGTACCCTTACACTCGCATTTTCTCAGGAGTCAAACGGCCAGTTAACACCCCGCGCACAACGCGGTGCGCTCTCTAAGTTTCTCTCTCTCTTTCTCTCTCGAACTAAGATTGCCTGTGTTGAACGGCTAAGGTATGTTGCTGTGGTTATTGGTGGGGGGCTGGGTGGTGTTAACTGTCCGTGTTTTGCCCATAACTTGAGTATCGTTCATCCGATCTTTATCATTCCTTCAGCAAATCGATAAATAATTTTGTTTACAAGGTATCTCTAGAAGGAACGAACGATCTATCTCCAAAATTGTAGGAGATATGAAGTTTTTTCCAAATTGCGGGGGCGGGAGGGGGCGTGGCAAAAATTGAAAATAAACTTGATCTGCCTGCAAGTATAAGAAATATATGTCCCATACATGTCAAACCTCTATCTCTTACCATCTCTGAGATCTCTTCGTTCATACGGACGGACGGACGGACGGACGGACGGACGGACGGACAGACGGACAGACGGACATGGCTATATCGACTCGGCTGTTGATGCTGATCAAGAATATATATACTTTATAGGGTCGGAAACGATTCCTTCTCCCTGTTACATACTTTTGCACAAACTTAATATACTCTATGTACCTTCGGTACAGAGTATAAAAAGAAGGCTGTTGTCTTCAAACTCATCTTGTTCTGAAAAATCATTTATGTATTCGTGTTCACACGAAAGAAGCTGGATTACCTCAATGGGAAGGGAAAGATTTTTATGTTTTTTTATGCGTCGCGATAAATTTAGGGAAGAAATTATTGGATCTGATGTATCCAAATATCGTTTAAACACATCGCCCAAAGATTCAAATCGGCTGTGCTTTCTGGAGTGATGAAGTCTATCAGACGCTTCTTCACCAAAACAGCCGACTGGAAGCACCGTATTTTCCATGATTTGCCTTGGGTGCACAATAATCTTATGAAGAGTTGGTGTCATGGGAAGCCATGGATAACTGTCCGCAATCATTTCGCCAGTTTGGTGACAGTATGCCTCGAATTTATCTAAATTTATTGGCAACTGACAGGACAAACATATCAAAATGATCCTCAAATTGTAGATAATTTGTTGATTAACTCCAGTTATTTCAGAAAATGTTTTGAAGTTGGCAAAGGCGCGACGTGCAGTGTTACCGGTATTTGTATTTCCAAAGCCCCCCTGCTTCGGCTTATCGACCTTCAAAGCGAGTTTTGCCCAAAACATTTCCTGTCTATTTGCCTTTCGTTTTAGTATCGCTTGCTTGTCACATGGAGTAGCAATTTGCCATTTTTTTAACTCCAGCTTATACCCAGCATGCAAGACGAACTCAAAAATTCGTATCCAGCAATGAAGACCTTGGCTACAGTCTCTGATACATCAATTTTGTCTGGTCTGCATTGCTTCTTTTGCTCTGCCACATTTTTATAAATTGGGTAAATATCCACATTTCTCTTACAAATGTCATCTCGGATAGCACAATACTGCTCCTTGGTCAATCCTTGATCCAAAATTAACGCCAATGCTTCATCTTTGGACGCATTTATAGGCTGATCAATAGGCTTTGTCAATCCTTCCCTGACTTGCTTGGCTTTTTCCGGGGTACGTGCAAGTATTTGAAGAACTGCAGCAAGATCATGTAGTCCTTGTTTCCGTGCAGCTGCGATTGCTGCATGAACTAGCAAGAAAACATCATCACCTTGAAATTTGGATAGTTGCGCTGCTTGCAGTTTTTGAGCCCTTTCGCCTTTCGATTCAAATGGAAGAAGTGGCCGTCCAACCGGTCTATTACTTTTTTTTAAAGGCAAAGTTATAGTACCGTTTATCCATTCCGAAGTTATGAGCAAAAAAAAGCTGACGAAACAGTGTGACCGTTTGATATTTTTTGGTATTAAGCTGTTGAATGGCGGTAATGAGGCGCTGAAAAGTCACACTGCACCCAACGCTCAGCACAATCGTAATAGACTGTCTATTCCGCTTTCGGAAAGTTATGCTGATCTGAGTAACACTAGTCTGTAAATCAAGTGTAAACTTGCATACGCAACATGTTCGCTGCTGATTTTTATTCAATCATCTCGTTGGCGCTTTGATTAAAATCATGTTCGTCTTCATTACAATCAATTCGGTTCGATTGATTAGAATGAGCGAGAATCACCTCGTTTGAATAAACTCATGCGCTGCTGACAGCAATGAAAAAGAGAGAGAGAGAGAGAGAGAGAGAGCTTACCTGGCATTTTAAGCAGGGTAAATGGAGAGAACAGAAAAATGTGCGTGTGTTGGTGACCTCGAGAGCCGATATACTTGCAGAAGACTCTCTCACAACCGCACGATGCGTTGGTTGGTATGACGTTGATTTTGTTACACGCTGAGTTTTGTTCGCTGAATAAATATACGCATAAATGTTCGATGATCTTACATTCGCTCAACCGCTCGATGCGATTGCCGGTATGAAACTGATTTTACTTAACGCTGAGTTTCGTTTAGTGAAGAAATGTGAATTCTCTGGTATAAATACAGCTTAAGCTTTGTTTAGAAATACCACAGTATATTGAAGTGTTGGTGGTGATTCTAGATGATTTTCGTGTGCTGAACACGAATCTGTTTTCAGAAATGGTCCATCACGTCGAGATTTTTTAGTAATTTGAGTTTAAAGTTGCGAAAAGTGCCTATTTTGACACTTTTCAATCGATTTTTGTGGGGATCCTATACTTTTTTTGATGTTATCGTAAATTACTATTTCTTTACTTTAAAATAAACTATCCCAAAGAATTGTACGATTTCTTTAAGCGAAGATATGCCCTTTTGAAAACATGTCTCAATAATAATAAAATAACAAATCTGTCTACTGCACAAAAGTATGCTTTGCAGAAACAGTACAACCAACTAATAATTTGTATAGAATTTCAATGAAAATGTTCAACAAAACCCATTGCATACATTGGGGCAGCAACAATACATTGGGTGTTTGTGAATTCAGATACATTTACTTAAAATGGTATATCTTCATTGGAAAAAATCGTAGAATTGTTTGGGATAGTTTATTTTAAAGTTAAGGAGTAGTTCTTTCCGATGATATCAAATAAAGTCAAAACAAAAGTATAGGTTCTTCACAAAACGCGTATAAACAGAATCAAAGAAGGCATTTTTTGTATCATTAAGCTCAATTTTCTAAAAATCTCGACGTGATGGACCATTTCTGAAAACAAATTCGTTTTCAGCACACGAAAATCATCTAGAATCACCACCGATCTTGTCTTGTGTTACCATTACAGCACTTTTTATGCTGAGTTTTTCACTTTACTTGAAGCTGCTGTTTACAGGCTTTCTTCAGTGCACGTCGACTCTCTGATTATTAAACCAACAAAAGACACAATAAGTAGCTTAAATGCTCTTCGAATCTTATAAGAACGATCTGCCTGTGGTTCTTTTTAATATAGTCCCATGAGCATTGAAAATAAAGCCACTGATAATCTCCTTTAAATTGGTTAAGAATTCATTCTTAACGCCTTTCAACATAATGTTAAATAAGTTTATTTTGATTATGCGGAATTTAGTTCAGTTCACTTCTTTGAAATTAACGCAGGTTCGATTCAGAACCATTTAGCTAAAAATGAAATATATTTCTCTGAGAGAGATTTAATAACCTAGTATACAATTACATGTTGTTGTCCAATTTATAATATTTAATTGTAAATTCACTTTGCATAGTTGTTCCTTTTGAAGCTGTCACTTCAACTATTATTGTGTGGCAGTTATTTCTATTTTTATTTGTTCACTTGTTTTGTCTTATTAAAAAAAAAAAAACCGTGCGGCTTTGAAAAAGTTTTGAAGTTTCTTTTTTTTTTCGCCAACAGTTCAACGAATGTCCTTCACACAGAAACAAACCAAATAACAGAAAGGACTTTAATAGACGCTTAAATAAATCATACGCCCCGTGCACCCTCTTAGCCGTCAAGTGTTCTTGTTCTGTGTGTGTGAATGCGTGACATTGAGCTCTATATACTGCCCCCTCTTACCCTGTTTGCCTTGCACATGGCCCTAGGCCTGCGCTTCTTCTTCTTCGGCCTATTTGTCTAATTGTCTAATTCTAATTTTAAATTGTGTGTGTTTTTTTTTGTTCGTTTCTTACATATTGTTTTTGCAGTGTCTTGATTTTGCGTTGGCCCTGTTTCCGCCTGACCCCCACCCGCGGCCCATTTATCTAATCAGGCACGGTAAATGCTCAAAGTTCGTTTTGCCTTTTGCTTGTAAGGTTTATTGATTTTTGTGTCTCTCATTTTTTCGTTTTGGTTGGAAATACTCGACCTGGTGTCATATGGCTGAGTGCAACAAATTCAAATAGAAATTCTATATTTCTCGCACTCAAAAAGTTAAGTAATCACGATACGGTACAAGTCTATTATTGCATTATTATCCTGTCTGTCACTTTGTTAGTTTGTTGCAAATTAAATTGTCAAATTTTTGGCCTGATGGCTCAAGAAAACGCGATGAAAGAAAAGGAAAGAAAAAATATTCCTCAAGCAATGATATGAATAATCATTAGGGGGAATAGTCTGACTGGGTATTTAGTTGGGGATTATAATTTGAGTCATTTTGTGTTGGTTTAATGACTCTTGTTCAAGGCCAGTTTTATAATTAGAATTCAGTTGGCTTTTTGTGGGTTCATTCAAATTAATCAACATGCAGGAAGTTTTGGTATTATTTCGAAATTCCTTCATGTTTCTAAGTGACAATTGGTTTCCGTTAAGGTCTTACTTATCAATGACGTTGTCGATTATCAAAGACCTTTCCGATGCTTTAAATATCAAAGACAGGTATTAGGTAGTTTGACATCTTATTATCTACACATTTCTGCATTTTCTGATACGTTATACAAACTGCGTCATTAAATTTTTGACGTTTTCTACATTTTACATACATCTTTACAAACTTAATGAGAATTCATTCCAAGACTTTTTTGCTCATTAGTCAAAAATTACTTGACTTTTACATCCTGTCGCTGAGATAAAGGCAAGAATATGTCATCCGAGTCACCATGAGAACTTTTAACCTGTACAAGTTATTGTTGTTCAGGGTCTTTTAATTATCTTGTTTTTTTTATTTTTATAAATTTTCAAACCCAATTTATCAAGATTTAAGAGCTTTTGTAGATAAATTTTAAGAAAAAGTACCATCTAATCATCTGACTACCTTTGATATTTCCAAATCTGAGAACAAAGTTCTTAATTCCAGCTAGTTTCGAGGTTACAATGTTTGTAAAACATGTATTAATTTGTCGATACGTTTCTATTAAGCTTAGTACTCAAATCATTAGTACTCAAAACAGCCATTTAGGTGAGCTTAAAGACCAGTCCGACTCTTTATGGCCAAAATACCACCAAATATAATACGGTCACACTGTTTTGTCAGCACATTTTGTTCACATTTCAATAGCACAAGGCAACAAAATTAGACTTTTTACAGTATATTGAAGGGTCGGTCGGTGATTCTATTTAATTTTCGTGTGCTGAACTCGAATTTGTTTTCAGAAATGATCCATCACGTCGAGATTTTTAGTAATTTGAGCTTAAAGATACAAAAAATGTCTTATTTGACTCTTTTTATAAGCGTTTTGTGGAGAACCTATACTTTTGTTTTGACTTTCTTTGATATTATTGGAAAGAATTACTACTTAACTTTGAAATAAACTATCACAAACAGTTCTACGATTTTTTCCAATGAAGATATACCACCCAATATATTGTTGCTGCCCCAATGTATGCAATGGGTTTTGTTGAACATTTTCATTGAAAATCTACACAAATTATTAGTCGGTTGTACTGTTTCAGCAAAGCATGCTTTTGTGCAGTAGACAGATTTGTTATTTTATTATTATTGAGACATGCATTCAGAAGGGTATATCTTCGCTTAAAAAAATCGTACAATTCTTTGGGATAGTTTATTTTAAAGTAAGTAAATACTAATTTTCGATAACATCAAAAAAAGTATAGGATCCCCACAAAACTCGTTTGAAAAGTGTCAAAATAGGCACTTTTTGCAACTTTAAGCTCAAATTACGGAAAATCTCGACGTGATGGACCATTTCTGAAAACAGATTCGTGTTCAGCACACGAAAATAATCTAGAATCACCACCAACACTTCAATATGCTGGATCTTGTTGCCTAGTGTAGTATTTCTAAATAAAGCTTAAGTTGTATTTATTCCAGAAACTTTTTGCTTGATTGCCTCAAACATGAAAATTCTATTCACATTTATTAAACAAAACTCAGCGTTAAGTAAAATCAGCTTCATACCGGCAATCACATGGAGCGGTTGAGCGAAAGTAAAATGATCGAACATTTATGCTCTCGTGGTCACCAACACACGCACATTTTTCTGCTCTCTCCATTTACCTGGCCCTGCTTAAAATGCCTGGCAAGCTCTCTCTCTCTCTCTTTTTTTTATTGCTGTCAGCAGTGCATGAGTTTATTCAAACGAGGTGATTCTCGTTCATTCTAATCAATCGAACCGAATTGATTGTAATGAAGACGAACATGATTTTAATCAAAGCGCCAACGAGATGTTTGAATAAAAATCAGCAGCGAACATGTTGTGAATGCAAGTTTACACTTGATTTACAGACAAGTGTTATTACAGCTTAGTACTCAGATCAGCAGTGCTCGGGCGTGGCGTACCAGTCGTATGTGTGGCGGCTGGTGCGGGAGGTTGTGGGTTCTCGATCCCGCCTCGGACCATCTAATAGAAAAAGTTTTTTCTTTCTTTAGAAGTTCTAAGTGTACCGTTTTGGGTGCAAATCACACAAAAAGAGCAATATAGGACTTATACGGAGGCTTTCCACGAATCTTAACAGACGTATTAACAGGGCCACAAAAATCCACGCCACATGTAGAAATTTTCCATAATTTGCGTCAGCAGTTGAGGCAACGGACACATGATCGCGCAATGTCAGAAGGCAGACCTCTTGAATTGCTCTCTGAGTTGGCTTACGAGGGATCTAGGGCCCGAGTGAAAGTTGGTCTGGTAAAGATGACGGACTTAGCTCTGCGCATCGTCAACAAAAGTGGAAACTTGGGATCGCATTAACTCGCACTTACTTGCATTTACTCTCCCCCCAGTTCTCAACAACGAACACTCATGATGAAGGGATTTAGTCGCTGAAGACTTGGGCCTACACGCGAGTTTTTTCTTACCCTTTCTATATTATCTGCAAATTCATGTTTTTGGATAATTTGAACTATTTTCTCAAATGCCTCTTTACGTTAAGTTCAAGTGCTGAAGGAATATTTTAAAATTTGATCGTTTTATCTTTACATTTTCGAAGAAAACAAAACATAGAAGCGAACACTCTCAGCAGTTTAAGGTGTGAGAACAACTCTGGAGCAGCTCGTTAGCTGATCTTCAAATTTCCATCTCAAAGAACTTTTTCGACAACGAATAGTGAGGGTTTTTGGGCCATCTTCCTCCAGTTCTAGTAAAAACGATGGATCAGTCAATCAAATTGACTCCATCAACTCGTTAACTTCACAACCTGTACTTACAATATCTGCTGGGTTCTGCTATATTGGTACATGCCGCTACGTTGCGTTCTCTGTTCACTCCATGAGCGGCGAAATCATTTGGTTTGCAGTTCTAAAAGCCCTAGCCCTAGCCATCTCTTCAAATTTTGCGTTCATAGAGACTGACGGAAGGACATAAAAAACCTTGAAGTTTAGAGTTGGTTTCTTTAACCTGCTATTTTCCTACATTTGCCCAAATCTTATTACACTTGCTACTGGGAACAAAGCCAAAACTAGTTCAAGATTGAAGAGAAGTAATTCTAAATTTTAATTATCTTGGAATGTCTGTTTTCAGCTTTGAATTTAAGGATTGAAAATTTACTAAAATATAAGATTTCATTAAATTAATTTTGCTTAAAAACTACACTACGAATCACTTATCACAACTGACCCTTGAATGAAGCTACTGACTCATTATGAAAGAAATAAAAACCAAGCTCTTCTTAAGAAGATTTTGATGAACCTTTTATATTTAAGATCAAAATACTTTAATTACTCAAATGGCTTACCAAAAACAAACGCAAATCTTATGCACAAATTCCAAATAATTTATAACCATCGAACTTTAGATTTAGGTGCGATGCATTATTGGACTGTGGCAAACTTTGTTTAAGTCATTGCCATCGGTAGGTAAATTTGCTTTCAACTTCAGCAAAATGCAAATGCAAATGGCAAAAGCAAAAATCACCAAAAAGCCACCAAAAAGCAAACAATTTATAATTTTCCAAAGCAAAAAAGCATACAAAATTGGCACACTTATATTTTCATCTATTTTTTTTTTTGGTAATGTGAACAATTTTTGATTATGCTTCTACAACATACAAATTGGCTGCATACTTAGTTTAGTTTTTGAAATGGCAACGAAAAGCATGTTTTATTTGATTTTGGTTTATGAGTTTGCGAAATAAATTGCTTCTGTGATTGTCATTTATAGCAAATTAATTATACACATAAAACACACAAAATTTAACTGCAGCCAGCCCACCCAGCGAGGGAGCAAGTTCCAAATGCTTTTCTCTCTCTCTCTCTCTCAGTTTTTGTCACTTTTTCATTTCAATGTTATTTGCTGTGTTACGATTTTTGGTTTCTTTTGGTAATGAATACAAACAATTTGATTAAACAATTTTATTGCCTATTTCTTTCCATTTTTCCACTTTTTGTTCACACACACACACACAACAACAACAACAACAACACCAACAAATCCTCACAGGACACTTGCAGTGAAGTCAACGACGCGTCAGCGCCGTCTCAGGAGCCGGAGCTCATCATCAATTGTCGTCACCGTCAACAGCAACAGCAGCAGCAGCCGGACTCAAAAGTCATCACCCGATCACAATCAACGGCGTCGTCGGCGACGCATGCTACAGTGCATCAATTGAAGCAACAACAATCTTTGCCCACACCACTGAACCAGCACCCGCCACATCATAATCAACACGCCTCCAAGTCGGTGTCCATTTTAGTCTACAAAACCTTTAATACGGTGGTCAAAAGCAGTCGCAAGATCATCGTACGTGTTTGTGAAGTGGCTAGCTCAAAGAAAACCTTCACCATGTTCAAATTCAACAAGGCCGCCCAACAGCAAAGGCTGGATAATCGAGCCAGTGCGGTAACCGGACATGATCCATTCGTCAAGCCGCCCGTGCCCGAAAAGTGAGTGAAAGAAACTCAATGGATGAGGGGGGGGTGGTTAATTGTTTGGAAAGTGTTGGAAAAGTAGGAAATTGATTTTTTATTGTGTTAGCTAAAATGTGAAAATTTCAAATCCAAATAACCCGTAAAAGTGACTTTTTGGCAGTGTTAAACTCATTCAAATTTTTCGTCATTAAAAAATCATAAAAAAATATGTATATGGTTTTAGTCAAAGTTTGTTTTATCCGGCTCGAGGTCAACAACAACCGGCTAAAACAAACTTTGACTAAAATCATATATAAAACGAAAGGCATGCCCTTATGTTTGCAAATTGACCTCGAGCAGCCTAAAACAAACTTTGAATAGAAAAACTATATATAATTTGCAAAATTTTTTTGGTCAAAAATAATGATTTTTTGAAGCCTTAGGCTGCCTTTACACTTTTTGATACATGATACATGACAAGTATTGATAACTGAGCGTAAAGTGAAACGTTTTTCTGTGAGTTTTTATAGTTTTCGAGTGAAAAATGTTCTTATTCGGTTGTGTCCCCATACTTGGTTACTATATCAGACGACGAATGCTATTTGAAACCGACTGTTCAAAGCTAAATAGATTTAGTTCTTACAGTTTTGCTTTCATAGGATCTCTTACCTGTACAAAAAAGTTTTAAAGTAGTTTTTTCAAGTTTGACGCTTAATTGTGAAAAATTGTTTACAAATTCCTCTTTTCAAAGTATTCAACTTTGGGATATCATCTTGAAAAAGATGCGTCTTTTGTGGTGATCCACGAATCGATCCAATTTAGGAGTTCTGCAAAAGAGTGAAAGGGCATGCGTCATCGATTAAAACAAATACTAGTCGAAGAGGACCATGACTGAGCTATGCGGCGGTTCGGTTAGGACTTTCCATTTCAGCATTTCAAGGCATGTTTTGACCGGCTGCGCAACATGTGGCCGAGCTTTGTCATATTGCAAAACTACCTTGTCGAGCCTTTGCTTGTATTTTGGACGTTTGTCCTTTAATCTTCGGCTCAAACGTATGAATTGAGTTTGGTAGAGTTGCCTTGTGATGGTTTCATCTACTAGCAGCACCATGCCCAATTGGTTCCACCAAATACAGAGCCAGACCTTGTGACGTAGTGTCACAATCGAGTTTAGCAAATAAACATGTCGATAAGATCTCCCTTGACCCACATCATAGACACGTTTGTTTGGTAATGTACGGCCCACGACTGTGACCGTTAGGGTATGACGACTTTTCTTGCCCACCAGTGTAGGCAGGCACGCGTGCCCAAGTTTTGGCGGGCGTGGCAGAGGCAGCACCGCCGAAGCCAGGCGTCATAACTGTCTTCGACACGCGCTCTGCTTGATCGTCATTGGACGCATAATGCTCGTTTTACATTCTCCTATGGGTAGAAGCAAAGTAGAGAAGCAAAGTAGTCCATGGCACGCGCTCTGGCTGATCGAAATCGAATGAGTAATACTCTCTCGTTCTCCGCCCCCTTCCACTTGCCCCCTCAAGACAAAACGTAGTAGCAGCAGCGCAGTCGCCGGCGAATGTGCAAGTTTCATGCGTAGCAACGCTGCCGAGACATTGAAAAGGGAAATGGCAGGCTCGGCGAAGCTGATTAAAGGGATTAGACTCCAATCGACAAGTGAATCTTCCAAATCAACAAGTAAAATGCGTCATAAAGTGGTTCGAGATATGCCCAACTGCTCAGAACGGCGATTTTGGGATGTTCTTGGGATGTTCTCAACACTGCTTTCGCCTTTGTCGCTTTTTATTTGGCCTCTTTGCATTAGGAAAGCATCACCAAACGTTTTACAGTGTGCTTATTCTTTTAAATGCACGTTGAGCAGCGATGCCCAGCCGTATGCTCTTTGAGTAAGTTTTGTTTTTGTAATTGCACCGAAGATAGGAAATCAATGATCGTATACATGGAGGGCACGACGTATATAAAACGACACACATGCAAACGATTTCGTGTGTGTGCGTCGCGTAGATCAAAAACCGGTTTTGTGCTCTTCTTTGATTGTTGTTTGCGCGCGCAAGCAAACTGACCAACAACAATTTCATTATTGGTATTGGTGTTTTTCTTTGAGTATTGGTGAGTGCCTTGATTAGAGTTTAGTTTGCCTGGAGTATTACATGTGAACGGTTCGAAACCTCCGAAACGACAAGTAACGCGAGAGTGATCAGAAAAACAGCTAGAAGTTGATATGACAGGTGGTTAGACAAGTGAAAGTACAGTGACTCGTACGTAGTGTATTAAATCAAAGCCTCTTGGACGCCTTCGGTATTCTGGGCCCCGCTACGAACTCGTGGTACCGACCATGTGCGTCTCGTAGACCCCGATCCTACTCCCCGTATATTTTCGCTTCACCCCTGGGGATTCTGGGCCCCGCTACGAACTCGTGGTACCGACCGCGTGCGTCTCGTAGACCCCAGAAAAACTACCTCCGAGAGATCTAAGCCTAACCCTTCTTAAGATTTCTCCGTCCAACGTTCGGGTATTAACCGAGTGCCACTTCCCACTCCTTTTTCCGCCCCCTTTTTGACGCGGGTATTAACCGTACTCATACCAACCCTGCTTTTTCTCCCGTGGGTATTAACCACTGTCGTTCTGACTTTGACTATTGTGGACCCTACACGTCTCGTAGTAGCGAGGGTCCTATTCGAATCTTATTGAGCTCGGACAGACAAGACAAACAAGGATAAAGGCATAGTTGAAGGTAAATTATTATTATCTACGTGTGCCACCTCTACTCTATGGGTGTCCCCGCGATTTACAAATATTCTTGTAAATGACCTTCGAAAAACTTCGTCACGTGAATATTCGACTTTTGTGTCGAATGGCCGCATGTGTAAATTGAAAAAACATGTTCCCTGTAAGCTTCTTGCAGCATTCTATGGCCTTCAACTGCAGAAAAGTGAACTTTCCCGCAAATTGTGTACATTTACAATTGAGCATACAAAAACTATGTTGTTTACACTTTAGCGAAACAACACATACTGAAAAAGAAATACCAATGATGAGGCTTCAAAATGAAATTGGTTGCAACATTGTCCGATTCGATATAATACTACTGATGTCACCTTTTTAAAATACTTTAAAACTTTTTTGTAATGGTAATAGTAACCGAAACTTTACACTCAAACTAAGTTCGAAATGCAACAGTTTATACGAAAATCTTTAGAGACTTCTAAAATTTGTTCTTAGCAAGCGTGAATAAAAATTGGTTATCATAAAAGCTGCGCTTACACTGATATCATGTACATGGGTCATTCTTTTATAAACCGAACAGTTAAAAAACTCACAATTTTTGATTTCAAAAAAAAAAAATTCGAAATTAGATCTCGACATGCCCACCAAAACGTAATTTGCCGTTTTGCAAAATAAATTGTTGTTAATTTTATAAACAATTTCAAAAATCGTCAAAAACGGAAAAAAAGGGTTTTTTAAAAACTGGACAAGGGCATGTATCTTCTTAGAAGCTATATCATGGTGGTTAACACTGAGAAAAAATTATATATAAAATTTAGCAACAATTACTTAATATTATTAAATATTTTAAAAAGTTATCAAATTATTATTTTAATAGATACATTAAAATACTATTCAGCAATATCAACACGAAACCTGTCCGATAAACCAAACCTGAGAAATCCAGTTTTTAAAAAACCTTTTTTTTCCATTTTTCCGTTTTTGTCGATTTTTGAAATTGTTTATAAAATTAACAAAAAATTGTTTTGCAAAACTGTAAATTACGTTTTGGTGGGCATGTCAAGATCTAATTTCGGTTTTTTTTTTATTGTAATCAAAAATGGTGAGTTTTTTAACTGTTCGGTTTATACAAGAATGACTCACATGAGACATGATAACTCTGGGCTACAAGGACCAGTATATTGAAGGGTTGGTGGTGACTCTAGATGATGCAACTTTAAGCTCAAATTTAACATTTCTGAAAACAGATTCACGAAAATCATTTAGAATCTTCACCAACACTTCAATATACTGGAAAAAGTCTAATTTTGTTGCCTAGAGTTATCTAGTATGCCTGCTTTTTATGATGATTCTACTATGAACATTCACTTAGAAAACCTACGGCCCTTTTACGAATTTCGTGTCGATTTTTGTGTAAACGTTGATATTTTGCAGTCGAATTCAAGAACGCTGTATAGAAGGTGACCTAATTACCTACGGCTACTAGTTCAGGTGTATTACAAAACTCGGGATTGATTGAGCAGCTGAAACGGACGGAAAACGGAAGAGGACGACGGAATCTAGTAACCACTTGATTTGCTTGCCACTTACATATAAATTTATACAACTTAACTTCGAAATACAAACGTTTATACAAAATTCGACTCTGAAGTCGATTCCAAGTAAGACTACTAGTAAATCATGTATCATGTAAATGATATCAGTGTAAACGCAGCCTTATATGTAGCAATAGTTAAGTTATAAACATAACGTGGGCCACTGCATAACAATATTCACTCTGAAGATTAAAGTAAAACGAACCACGACTTAAATGCAAAAACATTTACTCCTAGCACAAAACATTTTTCACTGGTCCTTCGAGCCGGATATGAACCAGCTTCTTTTGGATGATAATTTGCACGGTGTGAAAATCCAACTTCAAACATTTTACAAACCCTGGTAGTTCTCAAAACTGCATAGTGTAATTACCAATTATAATTGGATAGTAAAAGTCCACATCTTTTTAGTTGTGGTACATAAGAACAGTGTATTTTATAGACTTCAATCACACAATGCCACAAGGGAGAATAGTTTTTTATGAATTGTATAAAGATCGTTATAAATTTAAATTTTTTTATTTAATTTATATTTTTAACATTTTGGTTAAAGCAGATTTTACATATACCCAAGTATGTAATCCAAATTCTGACCAAATAAAGGCCTATTCTCAATTGAGATAAAAGTTTAGTTCGGCACTATTTTTCATAAAAGTAGAAACAATTTGGAACAGTTTGAAATCCGTTTGCTTTTGTACGGCAGTCCTATTTAGATGAAATATAGAGCCGAACTAAATTTTTATCTCATCTAATCAAGAAAACATACAAAAGAAGACAAAATTCAATATATTCTTATTATAAATGGTTGATCAGTTGATAAGTTGCCTTATGCAATAAATAAGCTAAACTGTATTCTGTATTCTGTCGTAATAAATCGTAAATCAAAATTATAAACTAGGCGGTAGAATGCCATATAGTGATAGGTGTGTGAGTCCAATGTCACCCAATGAGAAAAGACACATTGGAAAAAATCCATGCACGATTTCTACAGCAATACACGCAAAGTTTATCTTTGTACCACATACTGCGAAAATTTACAGGCGTTGTCGAATCAAGTCTGCAATCAACATCGGCGAAACAACTTCCACTTGCTAAATATGTTCCGGATTTATCAATATCTAAACCCAAAGAACACACTTTCTCGGAGTCTTTCTCTGATGCGATGGACAGTTCTTTGCTATCTTGTCGAGCATTTCAAATTCTCGTTTGTTACAGTTCAATTTTCCCAAGATCTAGCTGAATTCTGCAGCTCTCCCGTTAACGAAGATTTAAACAGTAATCAAACTGACGAGGATCCGCCTTTATTCAGCGGTGTCACAGAAATCTCTTCCAACCAAATTTCAACCCAAATCCAATTCTCGGTGTCACAGAAATTTCTTTTGGTTGGTTTCAAATCTCTCGTGTTTTGTCAGGAGATTTAGCAAAATTCATAACCCAAACAATTTTGACAAATAAAATTAGTTTTGCAAATGTAAACAACAATATTTTTCTGGATATATTGCATCAAATGAATAAATTATTTGATTAGTTTAAACATTGCAATTTGTGTTTTAATAATTATTCCCAAAACCAACCAAAGTCTTTCATATTGGTCAAAAGCAACCACCTCACGTGGCGCCATGTACAGGTTGCGACGCCCTCTATGTGACAGCCAGCTGACTAAGGGCTGGCAAGCTATACTTCATGAGTGGCGCGAACACATTTTTATTTTAGAATATGAAATGAATATATATAAATTTGAACTATAATTTAAAAATGCATCATAAAACATATAACACAATCAATAAATATTACTTGAACATCAAATTTCCCCTTAACTAAAATAAGGGAATTTTTTTTGCGAGAGATGCAGCTCTGTTTTAAGAGATGATACTTTAATTGGAACAACTTCTGTTCTAACTAGATTTTCAAATAAGAAAATGAAATCTCTTGAAATTCTGTGACATCGACGAATTTTTCGAGCGATTTGCAGTCAAGGATGCTTATCCGATGCCGATAATAGATGGCATCTTAAGTAGGCTACCAAAGGCAGAATACATAACGAGCCTTGATCTCAAAGATGCTTTCTGGCAAATACCGCTTGAGGTTAATTTGCGGGATAAGACTGCGTTTAGTATTCCTGGCAGACCACTCTACCAATTTAAGGTGATGCCATTTGGACTTACTAACTCCCCTCATACTATGTCCAGGCTCATGGATAAGATTATCCCACCGCATTTGAGAAATGAGGTGTTTATTTACTTAGACGACCTTTTAATAGTGTCAAACACATTTGAGCGACGTATGGAAGTTTTAAAGGTAATTGCGGAGGAGTTAGAAAAAGCGAAAAGATAATGTCTATAACTGAGTTCCCGATCCCTAGATCGGTAAAGCAAGTTAGACGATTTTTAGGGATGACTGGCTGGTACCACAAATTTGTACGAAATTATGCAGCGTCTCCATTAACAGATACTTTAAAGCACAAACGCAGTTTTGCATAGACTGACGTGGCGCAAAAGGCTTTTGAAGAGCTTAAGGCTAAGCTCTGTTGAGCACGTGTTGCATAGCCCCAATTTCAGTAGACCCTTTTCCATCCATTGTGATGCGAGCAACACTGGAGTCGGCGCAGTTTTAATGCAGGAGAACAGTGAGGGTGATGAGATTCCTATAGCATTCATGTCTCGGAAACTGAATAAATGTCAACGCAACTATACAGTCACTGAGAAAGAATGCTTAGCTGCCATATTGGCTGTGAAAAAGTTTAGAGCATATGTAGAGGGACAGGAGTTCTCAATTGTGACTGATCACGCGTCCTTAAAATGGCTAATGTCTCAAACTGATCTTAGCTTGAATCACTTGATTCTTGAATACTTAAAGGACCTTCACAAAGAGGACCTTTACAAAGACACAGTATCTGTTGGAATAAATGTAGAGAAGTGGGTGGAACAAAAGCACTTGATTCTTGAATACTTAAAGGACCATCACAATTAGGTCCAAAACAATGCGTTCTACTAGGAATGAGTGGCACCCAAACTATGTGTGCCTGTACTTATTATCAAAACTGTAAGCTAATGTTTTGAGCTTAACTAGGGATTCGCCATGACCTATTAAAGCTTATAAAGCTTGTCTCAATAGTCATTTGGATGAATGTCAAACGGTATCTCCACGGTAAAAAGTTTTCTCAAAAGAGAAACCACCTATCCTCACTCCAGACGCTTTGTGTCGATGGTTCAAAGATTATTTTCGAGGGATTAATATATTTTTCTATACAAAAGAGCAGCACGAGACTGTGAAAGCAGTGTTAAAGACAAGATTTGACAGTGCTAAACCCATTCCTGGTAAGATTTATGAGAATTTATTCCCTTGATATATAATACACAGAGAAAAAATAAAATAAATTTGATGTTGATATGACTGTTGAGTCCGTGAAGTTGAGTAACGAAAAGTACATATGCTTTTTAAGAACACTGTCCTTATTTAAACACTTCAACTTAGTTACATTATAGAATTCACGAGAGATTGTTAAAGGCGCTAACGAGGCGCGGATAGCTAGAGAGACTAGAACAAGGGTTTTGCTAGAGCTTTAAAAAAGCACGTTTTCTTCTTCTCTCAAATGATATTTCACGACTGACCCCGCGGATTTGCCACAGTCAGCCTCTTAAAATATAAACATTAATGCTGACAATGCTGAAGATCATCGACTGCTGTCACATGGCTGTTGGAGTTTGAATTTAAAAATTGTCGATTGAAGTTAGCCCTGCATTTCGGGGGCAACAATGACCCTTATTAAAATGAACTTTTTAAAAATATCAATTTTTTCATATCATTTGCCAAGAAAGTAATATCATTCTGATCCAAAATAATATTAAATTGATGTTGAACAGTTTCAGAATGATATTTTAAATGTAATAATGATATGTTACAAAAATATCGATTTGAAATTTTTAACATATCAATTTGATATAGTTTCATATCAAAGTAAAATTGATATGAAAAAAAAAATGTTTTTCTGCTTTTTGTTGTATTCTTTGGTCAGCATTTGGATTACTTACTTGGGTAATAAAAGTCTTATATCGCGGTGAATAAAACTTTACAAAAATATGATAAATTGTTCATTTTTTAGGAGACTCCAAGACATAATGTTTGAAAAAAAAGTCATACAGCAATTTGATTATTTGCGTGCTCTCAGGCTGTCGTCCATTTTGTAATAAATTGTAAAATGTACATAAAAATAAGCTCATTCTGAAAAAAAGTCAACTTTCAGATCAAATACAGAGTGGAAAATCGTAAAGAAATATACTTCTGATAGCTCTGGTAGCTGTCTCATATTTTTTTCCGAGTTGACATTAAAAATCTTACTTTTAAAATTGTTATTATTTAATATTAAATATTTTTGGTGATATTGAAATTTTGTTCATTTTATTTAAAATTTTTATAATTCATATTAAACAATTTTGATGATTTTCCAATACTGCTTAGATTTGAAGATTTGAAATTAGAAGAAATATTGAAAAGACTGTTCCAACACTTTCCACCAATCAGCCCACCTTGTGTGTGTGTGTGTGTCTGTGTGTATTTATTGTGTTATCATCGATAAATCACTCGATAGGAAAGTGAGGCACATTATGAAGAAGCTGCACAAGGCAAATGGACTGAAACGTTCCAATTCGGCAATTGAGTTTGATGTGTCTGCCCTGACAGCGGCCAATCGGCGCCAGATCTACAGTAGGTGAGTAATCGAGAAACCTAAAATCCTTCGAATTTAACATAGAACTTACACCAAATGTGTGTGTGTAAGCTGCTGCACAATTCACATATTTTTCTTTAGCTTTTAATTAACAAAGAAGAAATCACATTTATTGTATTTATGTTTGATTTTTTCATTTACTTGTTTGTTTTTTTGTTTTTTTCCTCCTCCCAACCTGCCGCTGCGTCCAATTCTACTTACAGCAATCGCTCGGCCAGTTCGGAGCAAGATAACTCAGATATGTCCGAGCACTCGGAGAAATCGCCGCTGGTTAGCGCGAGGTTAGACAATCTTGCTAGGCTCTTTTTTAGCAAATCGATGCCAGCGGAAACCGGAAGTAGAGATACCATAGATTCAGTACTAACAACAAGGTTGCATTTCTATATTAATATATATCTGTTTTTTTAAATATACTTCTTCTGTACATATACTCAATTAATTTCGTAATTTTAAACTTGAAATCCATTTAAAGTAATTTGTTGAAAAATATTCCATTTTCGTAAAATATCTCAAGTGGTTTTTTTATGATTTATTTGTTGGCTTGCTGTTTGATTCCCCCCTTTTTTTTATTATTGCTGTTGTTGTTGTTGTTGTTGTTGTAGATGGTTGAAATGAGATAGAAATGCTTTCAATGTCGGCCACGTAGCAAACACACGTATTGATTTTTGTAGCACAAAAAAAAAACGCACTTCAAATTTCCGAATTAGTTTTGAACACATTGTGAATGCCTCAAGTGATTAAACAGCCATAAATAAAACCTTACATCAAAACAATTTTTTCATAATTAAACTGAAAGCTTTGGTGGGACTTTGGGCAAAAAATATGATTTCCACAAACATAAATTAACTTAATGGATTTTACTATTTTTTAATGATTGATAAATGAACTAATGGATGGACCTTCAAAAGGGGGAAAAAAGATCTAAGTATACGAAAAGTTTAAAATTTTAAAAGCAATGTGGCTCAAAAGTTTTGTAAGACATTTCTCATTTAATTCTGAAAAAACCTTCAATTTTAGTAGGTAAAATAAAAATTTGTTCAATTATTCTTAGTTTTTGATAATTTTGAATTTTCAATATATTTATTTTAGTGTTCTCTTATATTTTCGGGACTTAACTAACAATATTTTTAAGACAAAATCTGTAAAATTTGTAAAATTTTGAAATTCGCCAATTCCACCTTTCATAAGTTCTACAAACCGGCTTGCACCCCTAATTCCCATACAGTTTATGGTACCCTTGGAGACCAGGGGGTTGGCCTGTAATTTTCAAATTTTACATATAATTATATCCACAGATCTGCAGGGGTGCACCGCAACTACTAGTGAACTGTATTCGTACTTGATATTTTTTTTACTCCACTCATGGCAATATTGTGCTTCGCTAATGCAGTGCCGATGATACCCGGCGTCACTTCTGTTGCTCATTTTTAACACCAGGATTCCCCAAGATTAGAGGACAAAAAAAATATGACTGTCTCTCTCTCTCTCTCTCTCTCTCTGACACTCAGCGATGCATGTGTGTTCGACCCCCAGGGGCTAAGACTGGGACACTCTGTGTGTTAGCAAAAGCAAGTAAATCGGCTGTAGTCTATCGTGCTCACAAATACAACCTCATTATACCCTTGCAAAGGGTATTATAATTTTGCACAGAAGTTTGCAACGCATAGAAATATTCATTTCCGGCTGTCTGTCCGTCTGTCTGTCTGTCTGTCCGTCTCTACGTCTGTCTGTCCGTCTGTTTCTACGTAAACTAGTCTCTCAGTTTTAAAGCTATCGAGCTGAAATTTTGCACAGAGTCTTCTTTTTACTGCACGCTGCTAATATGTCGGAACCGACCGGATCGGATCACTATATCTTATACCTGCCATAGGAACTATCGGTCGAAAAATGGGTTTTAGTGAGAAAAACTTTTTTGTTTTCAATGTTAACGTGATTAAACTCGGTCATTAATAATATTATATGCTTTCAAACAGATTTGCAAATTTTGGTCAAAATCGGATGACTATATCTTATAGCTGCCATAGGACCGATCGGTCGGAAAATGGGTCTTACTGAGAAAAACTTTTTTGTTCTCAATGTTAGCGTTCCCAAACACGGTCATTATTAATATTATATGCTTTCAAACCGATTTGCAAAATCGGATGACCATATCTTATAGCTGTCATAGGAACCATCGATCGGAAAATGGGTCTTAGTAGGAAAAACTTTTTTGTTTTCAATGCTAGCGTCATAAAAATCGTACATAATTAATATTATATGCTTTCAAACAGATTTGCAAACTTTGGTCAAAGTCGGATGACTATAACATATAGCTGCCATAGGACCGATCGTTCGGAAAACGGGTCTTAGTGAAAAAAACTTTTTTGTTTTCAAGTAAATCGTTCTTAAAGTCAGTGATTCTTAATAATAAACGCTTTTAAACTAATTTGAAAAAGTTGATCGACATCGGGTGACTATATCTTATGGTTGCCCATCGGACCGATCGGTCGGAAAATTATTCTTAGTGAGAAAAATCTTTTCTGTTTCAAATTTTATCTTTCCTTAACTCCGCGATTGTTAATTTGATATGTTTTCAAAAAGATTCGCGAAATTTGGTCGAAATCAGATGTTTATCTGTCGGAAAATGGGTTTTAGTTAAAATTTTTTTAGATTTTTATGTAAGCGTTCTTAAACTCTGACATTTCAAAAACAGCATTTGCAAGGGTATAAAAATAAATAAAAATAAATAAATGGACTTAAGCTTTACAAAGTTTGAGTTCCGTCGTGTTGAATGTAGGCTTTATAAAGTTGTTTAGTAATTGTTTCCATTTTGCTTGTTTAACAAATAAATGAAATTAAAAAAAAAAAATTGTATTTACACAGTCCAAAGGGCCATAAGCCAAACTTCTTTCAATCGCTTGACATGTGTGCTTCAATTTTACGCACAAGAGAAAGGGATCCTACAATTCAACAGTAAACTGCAATGTTTGAGAAGCTTTTCATGGCTAGTTACTTCACAGGTAGCGCCAATAGCTGGTGAGAATATCTGTTTGTGTAAAAGTTTTAGGAGAAAAACCATTTTTTTTGTTAAATGTTCCGAGGCGGGATCGAACCTTGCACAGCAGCCACATACACTGCCCACTGCACCACAACCGGCCAATTAACAACTTAATTGATTTTCCAATTAAGTCGGGCAAAACATTTGATAAGCTAAGGTTCTCGGAACTCAAATTTTCAAACCTTAACCTTTGTTAATTTTGGTTCAAATCCGTGAACGGTGCTGCGCAAAATATTTGTTGAGTTAGCAGCCCCGATTTTATCAAGGCTTGTAGAGTGCGACGACACATTCAAATACCCTTGCTCAACTTCACGGCTATTCCCTTAAACATTAACATTAGCCCCTGGGGTCCGAACACACTCGGAAATTCACACCTAATGCTTTGCCGAAGTCATGCATCACTGAGTGTAAGAGAGAGACAATGACATTTTCCGTCCTCTCTTCTTGGGGAACCCTGCTGTAAAAGAACCTTAACAAGGACGTACTTAGTAGAGAGTTGAAAGTAGAACACATATTAAAAGAGACTAAAATAAACTATAACCTGTCTTGTCCTTCCTCTCACTACGATTAGTGTTATTTTTTGGGGTATAGTTGTAATATTAGTTGTTTTTTTTTTCAAATAAAATGAATTAACTTTTTTGAATAAAATTTTTAAAAACAAAAACAACCAAAAGCTTAATTTCCAGGTAACTTGGCTACTCGCACCCTCTACACGATAGAGGAAGCCAATAAGCCATACACCTGGCTTTCCGGATCTGTCCCAGATACCAGATAGGTCAACCATGCACTTTGGGTGAATTTCATATGTTAGAAATAAAGAGAAAATTTCCTTTGTAAAATAATCCAGATTATTTTTCTATAAGCTAAGTCTTTAATCACAAGACTCTGTGTTTAGTTCAATATACGCCATTAAGGATGTTTAATATTTGGTGCGGCAGTAGCGTATATTAAAAAACAAGAAAGAAAGTCGGTCAAGCCCGACTATAACATACTCTGCACCCTTAATGTCGCAGCTCGCATTTGGTCAGGAGTCAAACGGCCAATTAACACTCAACGCACAAAGCAGTGCGCTCTCTAAGTCTCTCTCTCTCTCTCTCACTAAGATTGCTTCTGCTGAACGCAATGCTTAGGTTATGGGTGGGGTGGGTGGGGGTGTTAACTGACCGTTTTTTCATAACTTGAGTATCGTTCATCCGATCTTTATCATTCCTTCAGCAAATCGATAAATAATTTTGAGTACTTAATATCTCTAGAAAGTACGAACCATCTATCATCAAAACTGTAGGAGTTATGACGTTTTTTTCAAATTGCGGGGGCGCGTGGGGGCGTGGCAAAAATTGAAAATATACTTGATCTGCCTGCAAGTATAAGAAATATATGTCACATACATGTCAAACCTCTATCTCTTACCATCTCTGAGATCTCTTCGTTCATAAAGACGGACGGACAGACAGACAGAACGGGGCAACTTCTGATGAAATCAAGGACATTTTGAAGCTCTCTCCTGTTGGACAGAGGGCAGTTTGTTTGACTCCTCGTGACATAACTAAAATTGCCTCATACATACATACACATGAAGTTCACAAGATTGTGTATCTCGCTATTTGATTGAAAGAAGATCGTAGAAAACCAAAGAATTTTAAAATAAAATAAAGTGCGTATACGCACAGAAATTAAGCGTAGTGTGCGTATGCCTCAAATATTAGAACGTAGAGTGCGTACTTTTGAAGTATACACGCTTTTCAAGCTATACGTATGCGTCTACGTTTTTGGTACGTTTTGCAGTTCTCTGGTACGCGTATAAAAAGAGTCAAATAAGGCATTTTTTGTATCTTCAAGCTCAAATTACTAAAAATCTCGACGTGATGGACCATTACTGAAGACAGATTCGAATTTACCAGACGAAAATCATCTATAATCACCATCTAATTTGGTTGCCTAGTGGTGTTTAATATTATAAAATTGTGATTTTAGTAGATACAGTAAAATACTATTCAGCAATATACGTAACCAGAAAGATAAATTTTTGATAAAACTCTATATTTTCCGAATTTGGAAACTGTTTATAAAATTTTCAAAAAATTTGTGCGAAACCGCGAATTGCGGTTTGGTTGGAATGTCGAGTTCTAATTTCGGATATTTTTTTTTTCGAAATACAAAAAAGAGTGAGTTTTAAAACTTTTCGAATGAAAAAAGAACCAACCATGTGCTTGATTTCGGTAGCTTTTTAACGAATTAATTAAAAAATGGTTTGGTTCAGTGGCTCACAGAAGACTTAAACCTAAGGCTCGTCTTATAAAATGGTTTACCAATTTTCTTAAAACTATATGCATTCAATTGCTAAGTATTTTCCCTTTTTCGATTTGGTTCAAAGCATTGTTAAAACTAAAGAAGAATTCCAATTAAACCGCACCGTTGTACAATCGTTGGATATGTTGTTCTAAAGTTAATAGGCAAACTTTTCCAATTTCACAAAATAAAACCCAAAATATGTTGACAAAATGCAAAAATACTTGTATGTGAAAATTCTGCCAGCATGCATGGTTATGCACCTGATGACTGTGGGAATAAAAACTTTTCCAAGGTGAAAATGCCTCAAATTAGAAAGTCAGGCACATGAAACCGAAAAAAAAAAAAAAATCACAAATTAAATTATCAACTTGGAAAATTTCATTCGGTGAAAAGGGGTGGCCAAAACGCGGCAGGCATTGATGAAAGTCGGTCGCTCGGCTGTGTGTGTGTGTGAGGGGGGCACACACCTAGCTCAGCAACGTGCTGAGCCGTGTGATGAATGTGCAAGCGAGCGTAAGCATCTGTTCGTGTGTGTAAGTGTCTCTCAATGTTTGTATGTGTGTGTGTGTTTGTGTGTGTGTCTAACGAGCAGCGAAATATATGGCGGCGCTGCAAAGTATGCAATAAAAAATTTTACACTCGAGCACGTTAATTACGCGAAAGGCTGCCAAACACAGCTGAAAGTGATGGGTATCTATTTGAGATTAGGAATGGAAATTTATTTTTAGAAATTCTTTTTTTCTACACAGAAATTAAATTATAGTAAAGTTTTTCAGGAATCAAAACTAAATTTTGTACAATTTTCGATTTACATCAACGCATCTTGAGTCGAAATGCGGGAAAAGTTAGTAAGGGGAAAAATTTATTTTTTATCCGACCTGAAAGTCGCTGTATAAGAAAAATATGCGAAATTATTTTGAGTTGTAATTTTAGGATGTTGAAAAATCTGCTTTTAGTGCGGCACACTTTGTATACGAAAAACAATTTTTACCTCCGATTGAGCTGAAACTAGCTTTGTAAGGAAAGTATGCCTATTAATTTGCTTGATTTCATTTTCCGATGTTGAAAAATACGCCCCCCAGATAGTGAAAGTTCTGTGAAAATTCTGCAAGAAAATTACTTTTCCTCCAATTCATTTGAAACTCGGTTTGTAAGGTTAGTATGCGAAATAGTTCAACATGTGACTTTCCGATGTTGGAAAAATTTTTTTACATAATTTTCCGATGCAGGAATATTTCATATTGTTTGTATTTGTTATTTCTTCAGAGGTAAGTTTAACAATGTTCAGTTAAACACGAATTTAGGTGTGTAGTGTTGAGGGATAAGGGATAAAAGAGCAATGGAGTCAATCTCGCCAGCCAATAGCTTGAGGATGAAAATAACAGAATGATATATTCTTCTGGAGTTAAGTGACTGGAGGTCAATTAGGCGCAATCTCCTGTTCATAGGGTAGGGTAGATGGATGGTGGTGTCCCAGTTTAGGCCACGAAGGGTAAAAATCAGAATCTGTTTCTGAATAGTTGAATTGGAAAGAACTTGCGGGATGTTGTTAATGAATAGGTTGAATAACAATGGACCAAAATGACTGCCCTGTGGAACTTCGATTTCGGATACAGCAGGCTTAAAACGCACACGTTGCAACCGATTGGAAAGGTATGATCTGACCCAGCGGAGAAAGTTGGATGGAAGACCTACTAAACATAATTATTGTAGAAGTAAATTATGATTCACTGAATCAAAGGCTTGGCTAAAATCCGTGTAGACGACATCAATTTGTTTACGATGAAGAAATCCCTGATTTACTATGGAAGAAAATTCGAGTAGGTTAGTGAAAACCGAACGTCGATGGGTTGTCAAAAATGTTGTAATTGGGAAGTAATTATATGCTCGAATAGTTTAGGAATTGCAGAAAGCTTACAGATTCCTCTGTAATCGGCTTTATCTGACCTGAACACTTTTTTATGAATTGGAATAATAAACGATTCCTTCCATAATATGGGAAAATCACCAAGCTCAAGGGATAGATTAAACAGCTTTAGAAGGGGATCGCAAAGGACGCAGCTAGTTACATTGTCTGGTCCAGGTAAAAATGACGGCATAAGTGCCTTTAAATTAGATAAAATACAACTATGATCCATTATAGGAGGGTGAATGCAGTTAGAGCGACTAATATGGTGAGGGTAAATTAGAGAAACATCGTAGTTCGTATCCGGATGAGCATAGTTGAGCTGGAAAAAAGAGGGAAATAGTCTGGCTAAGTCACAATCATTCTCAGCATTGGCATTATTGAAATGAAGTGAAGGGGAGAATTGTGAGCAGTTACGTTTAGAGCGGATACAAAAAAAGCAATATGTTGAGGAAGAAATAAGAATAATCGGGAGTGTAAGTGAGACTCGAAAATTTTATCAAGAGGACGACTAACTGAAGGTTTCAAGCCCGGAGTCACACAATGCAAGCACGAAAATGGGAATCTGGTCACAGATCCGCAAGTGGAGGGTGGTGACGACCAACACAATGCCGCCTCTGAAGAAGTAGCAATGTCACCAAGCGACGTAATTGGGATAGACCCGCTGGACCATCACGAAGTCTGTTTAGCCATAAAAAGGCTAAAGCATAACAAAGCAGCTGGTGCTGATGAACTTCCCGCTGAATTGCAGGCAGCGAGAAGTCTGTTAGGTGCATGCACCAACTCCTCTGCAGAATATGGTCCGACGAAAGCATGCCCATAAATACGAGTCTAAGTGTAATTTGCCCGCTTTTTTAAAAATGAGTCCCTGCAGTTTGCGCCAACTTCTGTGGGATCAGTCTCCTTCCCATTGCATATAAGGCTCTGTAGTGCATTATTTGTGAACGTTTAAAGCCGCTTATTAGCAAACTGATTGGACCTTATCAATGTGGCTTTAGGCCACCACAAACCAGATATTCCGAAGAAGACCTATGAGAAAGATATAAAAAACTACCATCTTTTTGTTGATTATAAAGCCGCCTTCGACACACCGATAAGGTCAAGGTTTTTTGAAGCCCTGTTTACCTTTGGTATACCAGCAAAGTACATTCGACTTTGCATGATGACGCTGAGAAGCACGCAAAGGAGGGTTGTCGAATATTTCAATAATATCTATATCGATATTTTTGACGATATAGAAAAGGTATCATTTCGATATAAAGATTTTAATGTAAAAATATCGATTTTATCGATATTTTCCATGTTTTTCAATATAAACCCGGATCTTAACAACGAACAGGTCTATTGAGGTAATTGAGGCGTCATTTGAAGCGTAATATGAACCACATTCTGACTGCGCTTAAAAATATAGATTTAATGTATATTTATTAAATTAACAAAAGATATTTATTTTTTATTTCATTTCTAACATAAGAAGTTCTGCATACTAAGTCATAACTTCAATTTATGGAACGAAAGAAGTGTTTACTTTTTAAATTCATGATCTTTCAAAAAAGAGCATTCGAACTAAAAGCATAAAAAATAACTTATTCAGTTAAATCTACGAAACGTACGAACTTCTGATTTTACCAATAATCGTTAGACAAAGATTTTAGTAAGACGCGTTGAGTTTGGTGCTCATCGGTAATTCGGCTTCTGGTGTCAGAAACCACACTTCCCAGTATAGTAAGATATGACAATGCCAAGTCAGAAAGCACTGGCAATGCGTCTTTAACTTCCATGCAGAACTTAAAAGGGTCCCGTTCCAGCGTAAGCAACGGTAAATAAAAATTCCTACAAATTCCAAAGTGTCAATATCATTTATACATACATATTTATACGAAAAAAGGGCTAAATTTTATGTCGCTTTTGATGTCGCACACTTTTGCTTGAAGGGAGAACAACATGCGTGCAGCATGACGACTTGATGATAGTCGTCATTCTGCAAGCATGTTGTTCTCCCTTCCAAATCCAGTGTACTACATCAGAGCGTCATCTACTTTTAGGCCTTTTGTTCAAGAAATTGCTACGATGACGATACGAGCCGTGTGCGAACGGCCTAACATTTACGCTTTCTAAAGATGGGCTACATTTCAGCCTAGCATTTCTATGCTTTGGTTTTAACTGCGCCATTATATTTGTTGAGTTGCCACTGGTCTTTACAACTTTATTGCACAGTTTGCACTGCGACTTTTGTGCATTAACTTTAATAAAATAACTTTGAAACATTTGGCTTTACATGTCCAGAGCACAAGAAAGAGTTATTCGCAGCAGTGTGACTGAACGCTAAAACAAAAATATCACCAAAAAATATTTGATATCCGCCTCGGGAAAATATGCGATAATGATATTTGTCATTTTGGGCTAAAATATCGATATTTAGATATATCGATAATATTTTCGACATCCCTAAAGCAAAGCTCCGTCAAAATAGGAAAGAAAACAGATTTTAAACAGGGTTATCGTGTAACTTCTCTAATATGCTGATAGATTATATACTGCGCCAGTGCCCAAATGCCAACAGATGGGGCAAAATTCTTCTTAAAGATGTAATGTTACGCGCATACGCCGATGATATTGACATTATCGGCAAAAACGAACGGGCGGTAAGCAGGGCGTTTTCAGAGATTGATTTCTATCTTCGCGGATCACTAAGGGAAACGAGCCGTAATTTTTGGATACATTTATCGCGATTGCAAAGCTCCGTGAAATCATGTGCAAACTTTAGATATTGCCGTATGGTTAACAAATATGTGGCCGGTTGTGGTGCAGAGGGAAGTGTGTTTGCCATCTGTGCGGGAGGTCGTGGGTTCGATCCCCGCCTTTATTAACCGGTCTTACATTTTTATGTCTGCACTCTGGTATTACTATACGCATCGGGCGGAGGTTTATGGTTATCCTTAACAGACTACCGGGATGGGTTAACAACGCAAATGCCCATTCCGATGGATGGTGGTTGGCTCCAGTCGCCTGGCGGATAGCTGACATTTCAAGTATAGACTAATCTGGTAGTGCTGTGCGGATCGGGCAGAGTCCAATGGTTACCACTAGATGACTGCCGGATGGTTAACAGAAAATGTGCTGTCTGCAGGCTGTCCCGAAATGGCCAAGGCGGATGGTTGACATTTCATGTATAATCTATGTTATTGTTGTGCCGATCTTGCCTGTGTCCGATGGTTATCCCATAACTGGCTGCCGGGACGGTTGATGGAGAACGGCCTGAGTCTTTCCAGTGTTTCTGTGCTGATCGGCCTGGCCGATGTTAACCCTTAGCAGACTGCCTTGATGGTTGACTATATATTTGTATGAGCGTCTGGGAGTACTGTGCCGAACGGGTCACCGGATGCTTTGCTTCAGCAGCAAAAAAATACAGGGTTAAAAGTTACTAACTGAAGTTTAACACGAAGTCTATCCTCTACTTTTTATCCAATTGCAAACTGCTTTGCAAGGGGGCAGGGATGTTTAGGTCTACAAATTATTTATAATTTAATTATTATTTTAGCTTGTTCCAATTCCATTTTAAGAACGATCTAAGATATAATCGTTCAATTTGGGAAAACTTTCCCCGAAATCGAGAAAATAAGCGGCGGGTTTATGTAGAAGGCCAAAGGTTGCGTTCCAATCGATTTTGTGTAAAATTAAAATTGTAAATTTAAGGATAAATTTTCTAATTTGGGAAAATCCACCGGAAAGGTGTACCAAAATTTGACTTTTTTCTATCTTATATTCTAATTTAAAAAATAAAATTCATAAAAATATTCATTTCAGTGTAAAGACCTCTACTCCAATTTGTTAATTAATATCTTTGCCATTTTACAATATTTTTGCTTAACCAACATTTCTTTAACAAGAAGAAATTTTTCGTACAATTTTATGGCACACACATGTAAGTGGCCCACCCCGTTTTTTTTTGGTTTTTTTTTTTCGAGTGCTCCCTAGAGAGTATAAAACACAACAAGTGTGTCGAGTGCTGAGCAAATATTTGAAGAGTAATATTGAAAAAGAAACTTCTACCTCGAACCCGGCCTCTCTGACCCACTATACATCTCGTTGCCATCATTTTTGCCTGCACAAAAAATTAGCTTAAATCAACAAAAAAAAAACAAACAAACACACAACGAACGCACTTTTGTGCATGGCGCAAACCATAGTCTCAAGGCCTACAAAGTTGCAACAAAAAAAAATATATTACCCATACGCACCGTTGGCCAAAAGCGCAAGCCAAGCGTTTAAAGAGAGAATGCAACGAAAACGAAAAGGAAAACTTTTCTGCAGTTTTTCTTGTGACGCAATAAAAATGAAAGGCTGTGGGCCAAATTGTTGTTGCTTATATATATTTTTTTTTGGTTTATTTTATGCCACACACGAACGAACACACACACTTATACACTGTCACTCTCCACACTGCTTCCTGCTGCCTTATTAAATTTTCAAACACATGCTAAACTTAACCCGAGGATGTGCTTAACCTTCGCTCTGTTTTGATTGAGTGGCTCAAAGTGTTTGTTTATGAGTCCCTTCCTTTCTCTCTTTGTCAGTGTGTGTGTGTGTGTGTGTTTGTGTGTGTGCGTGAGTTTTTCTTGTTTTTTTCCTTATTATTCTTCTTCACGTTTGCTTCTACACAATTAAGCAGACACTGCAGTTTTATTTGTTGTTTTTTGTTTCATAGTTTTGCACTTTTCAACTAAAGAAATACAAAAATTGCAAGACCATTTTGCAGTATGGATAAACTCTGCCTTCCGTTTCCGCTGCGCCATTGTGCAGGCAGTTTTGTGTCTCCAATTTTTTAAAGTTGCCAACTTTTGTCAGCCACTGTGACTGTTCGTGTAGTGCAGATATTGTGGAAATTCATTTGAGCTCACTCGTTGGGCGCCAGAAGGCAGAAATTTCTACTTTGTTATGAAAATTTGTTTCTGCCCGGCTACTGCTGATATATTTACAAATGTCAAGCATATTTTGCTCTATGTTTAACTATAAATATTAGGCTGATATATGAATATATGAATATACTCATTATAATATCGGAAATGAACTTCAAAAATGTTTAAAATATTTCAAATATTTATATAAACATCTGGCTGATACCTCGTACGTTGGGTACCCAAAGCCTTTTCTGATATTTGGGTGCACTATTTCTTTATAATAATATATTTAAAGTGAAATAAGTTCGTCAGGCAATCTAAAAAGAGTTTTAAAAAATATTACATTAATAAGCCCTTTCGTTGGGCGCCAAATACCAATGCTAATATACCAAATTATATATAAATTCATTTTGAAAATCTTAATAAACTTTTAAAGTCTTTAAGTCTTAAACTTTATATAAACTTTTGGCTGATACCCTGGCTGAATCGATCCTCTTTCTACCCCTAAAGATGCCTATCATCCAACTCTTGAGGTAGCCTTGGAGATTTCAACATCTTTAGTGACTGCATCTGAGCTTGAGCCTAGATCATGTCGCCTTTTCTGTAAAGCCAATTTTTTGACACCTTTTGCAGGTTGCTTGGTCCTTTTAGACTATTCTGATGCTAGTCCAGCCGTCATAATTGACTTGTTTTCTGCATTTGACTTATACGTGCCTTGTTCCTCATTATTGGTAGCAACTCGTAAGCCTCTCTGGTTAACTCGCAGATTATCTAATCTCAAAACTGTGAGAAACAGACTACTTAAAAAATATAAGAGGACTGGACAACTGGCGGATCATTCCCAATACGTTGCCGCTCAGTCGGACTTTCTCATTCACAATTCTGGAAATTACCTGTTTAGGTGTAAAAATGAATTTAAGCAAAAACCCTAAGCAAATCTTTTCATTTGTCAACTCTAAACGTAAAACTTCTCATTTTCCTCCCATCCTTCGGTATAATACCACCACTGCAAGCAACGATGCTGACATTTCCAACTTATTTGCTGATTTTTTTTCACAAACAACCTACTCTTTTTCTGCTTATAAAACTTCAACTCATTACCCTTACTCTATTCCGCACTCGGAAAGCATTTTCATGCCACTGTGTTGGAAAATCTTAAACTTGTAAAAACTTCCTTCTCTTCTGGTCCGGACGAATTTCCTAGCTGTATTCTCAAGAATTGTGCAAATGCTTTATGCAAGCCTCTTTCCAAAATTTTTGAATTATCTCTACACCACCGCTTTTTTCCTGATATCTGGAAGGAATCCTTCATTTTACCACTTCATAAAAAAGGAAGTAGAACTGATATTCAGAATTATAGTGGGATAGCAAAACTTTGTGCCATACCCAAACTTTTTGAATTGGTTATAACTTCTCAGTTGCAGCACCAGTGTTGCTCTCTTATGTCTCCATCACAGCACGGGTTTATGAAGCGCCGTTTTACATCAACAAATCTTTTCGAGTTTACTTCCATAATAAGGGACGGATTCCAGCAGAAAAATCAGTCAGATGTCATCTTCACAGATTTTAGCAAGGCATTTGATTCAGTTAATCACCTTTTGCTTTTAAAGAAATGATCACTTTCACAAACTGGATTTCAATGTACTTGGCAAACCGCACACAGAAAGTCTTATTTAACAACACACTATCCAAGAGTCACTTCTGGAGTTCCTTCTGGAGTTCCACATACATGCTATAACAGACCTTGGCGTATTATTCAGCCATAATATGAACTTTTCTGATCACATTGGGATTATCGTTAGCAAAGCCAAAGGGGTGTTCGCATTTGTTAAACGTTGGTCTAAGGAGTTTGATGACCCATTTACCACTAAGCTTCTTTACGTCTCAGTTGTCCGACATATACTTGAGTACTGCTCATGGGTCATTCTTTTATAAACTATATTTGAAAAGCTTGATAAATATAAAGCTTAATTAACAAGATTCAGTCACATAGCTTTCAAACTAACATCGTGGCAAAGCTTTATTTAAGGGCATATTTTTATTTGTTTATAACTTCATAAATTCATATCTTTTAAACTATAAAAGTCTCCATCTTTTTGAAAACACCGTAATTTAAGGTTTGTTTAGGGCAATAAAATGTATCTTCCTAGAAGCCATATCATGGTGGTTAACACTGAGAAAAAATTATATATAATATTTAGCAACAATTACTTAATATTATTAAATAATTTTAAAAGTTATTAAATTATTATTTTAGTAGATACATTAAAATACTATTCAGCAATATCAACACGAGACCTGTCCGATAAACCAATCCTGAGAAATCAAGTTGTTAAAAAACCCTTTTTTTTCATATTTCCATTTTTGACGATTTTTGAATTTGTTTCTAAAATTAACAAAAAATGTTTTTGCAAAACCGCAAATTACGTTTTGGTGAGCATGTCGAGATCTAGTTTCGGATTTTTTTTTATTGGAATCAAAAATGGTGAGTTTTTTAACTGTTCGGTTTATAAAAGAATGACCCTAATGAACCAGGGCCTTATTGAGTCGGTGCAGAAGCAATTTCTCCTATTCGCCTTACGTGGGCTAAACTGGGAACAACACCGTCGCCTGCCGTCGTATGTGGACAGACTCCGTCTATTAAGCCTACCGTCTCTGCAAGATCGTAGAATCTGTCATGGAGTTATGTTCCCTCATAAACTAATAAATGTCCTTATTGATTCTGGTTTTGTTTTGAGCCATATTAATTTTTCAATTATAGCTAGATCTACACGACAGTTCCGACCAATTTTCTTAAATATAAGTAGATCTAATTTCGAAACTCACGACCCGTTTCGTATTATATGCAGGTTGTGTAACGATTTATACCATTTGTGAAATTCTGAGGGTTCGATGTGGGAAAATGTTTCTAATATTTTGACATACTTCTCATCCTCTTAGTGATTGTAAATCTTTGCCTCCGCCCACCTGATGTGAGTAGAAGCAAATCATAAAAATGTTCTCCTAAATCGGACGGAAACGGGACTAGGATTAAGTATATTTTTAAAAAATTTTGTATTATTTTTTTTTTATTATTATTATTATTATTATGTTGTCAGCTAAATTTGTCAACTCTATTAAATAAATATACAAATATACAAAATATACCCTACATTAGGCGCCTTAAGTCGTTAATGGCCTTTTGGGGAACTCTACTTTTCGCTTAGTCATTAAAGCGCTCGTTTTCTGATCATAAATGATACTTTTGTCGGGAGAAAATGGTACCCTTGCCGCGATTCTTCATGAAGAGTCGTTTTTAACCCATTTTTCTGATCAGTTTCGACTCATTTTCGTGTCGTTTTTTAATGAATAACATTTTGAGCAAATACAAGAGTCATTTTTGAGTCTTCCTTAAATCGCACATGAAACTAATCTCTTTTTAATTATCAAATGGGCTCAAAAAAGACTCACCAAGGTGAGGAATCACCTAATGATCTTCCAATTGCTAGGTAAGATTCTTCATAGTTGCATCTCATAGCATTTGGAAGATCATTTTAGCAAGAATCACCTTGTTGAGTTCTTTTCGAGCCCTTTTGATGATTAAAAAGAGATTTATTTCATGACTCGAAAATGAGTCATGCATATCCTAAAAAAATGATTAGTTAAAAAATGACGAAAAACACTCGCAAATGATTGGAAATATGAGATCAAGAAGAGTCGCGGCTAGGTTACCATTTTCTCCCGACTAAAGTATCATTTATGATCAGAAAACGAGCGCATTTATGACTATTTTAATCAGACAGAGGACTCGAAAAAGACTCGAATGTGATCAAAAATTTCATAAAATGCTGGCTGGGATTTCTTTTCTGCTCTGCAGTTGTCATTTAAAAGTTCTCCGTCTCGAACCAGCTTCGATCCATTATCGACGGTGATAGCATAAATCTGACTTAGAGAAATGTCGTGATATCAGTCCGATTACAAGAAATTGCTATATTTCCCTGTATGTGTCGTTGGAAAAACTAATTCATTTTGTGAACCGAACCTAATTTTTCGAAAAAGTGATCCTGTTCGGGTTCAGGTTCGCAGAGTGAAAAATATAGAGAGCCTGGTTCATGGTCCGGTTCGTCGGACCCAAAAATCACGATCCGAGCCGGTTCTTAGGAGTTCGGTTACGGACTTGGTATTATCTATTGTATTATCAAATGTTTTAAATGTTCTTAAAATGAAGAAAGTTCCACTTCAATTGTTCTTGATCTAACAATGTTTTGCGCAACGTTAGTGTTTATATATAGTCCAATTTTCTCTAATATTTCCCTCAAAAACAAATAAATGTTTATAAATCTCTGCCTGACAGTGAAATCGGACTCATGTTCTCACCATCTGCACCAACGGACTTCTTACATGCTGAGTGCTGATTTAATTAGGGATTTGCCACGCCGTCACGCGTGTGGTCGACGTTGGCCTGCGTTAATACTTTGAAGTTCGTGTTCAGTCCGAGTTAAGAATCATAATACCATACTCTATATCAGGCCTCGAATATAGATGCCAAAATTTTGGAAAATTCTTAACTTAATCCTAGCACATATCTTTATACTTTACTTTAGCGAATTAGTGTGCACTTGGGAAGTCGCCTTGTGATGGTTAGCCGAGCGGTATAACTAATTTTTGTTAGGTGATGGGGGCCAAATTTTATATATATAGAAGCATTTATTAAGCCTAGTACTGAGGGCGTTCGAATTTTCCTTTCGTCACAGTATTTCATATAATTAGAAACACCTTGGCTTTTCTTTGATGCTCATGTGCTTTTAGAAAGTGTTTCTATTTATGTGAAATAATGTGACGAAAGGAAAACTCGAACGCCGTCAGTACTAGGCTTTAGCATAAGTTTTTTGGTACCTTTTTCTGGCTCCTTAACCTAATTTAACGCTGAATACATTTTGGTCCTGCTTTAGTTATCTTCTATTAAGATATTCGTGTTTTTGTGTATTACTGTTTGTGAGTTGAGCTTTCTTACAAAATATTTGTACTGTTTTGTTTTGTTATTCGTTATTTTAGTTTGACATTGCGTGTTTTTAAATTTAGATTTCCCTTTTCGGAAGGTCCTTAGGGTGGAATCTTTTAAATCTTCTCTTCTTTTTCCGGCCTTGCTTCCTTCGTGGTCGCAGTAGTTTCCTAGCGAGGTGGTTTGGATGAGCAGTCAGTCTTTCTGTATAGTCTCTGAGGCTGCTTGTTAATAACATCGCCCACCTTAGCGACTTTAAGGTTTTCCTCAATTATTCTCGTCCTCATGTACCAATGAACACCGGTTATGCGTCTTAGGATTTTGGCCTGCAGAATCCTTATGCGATCTAGGTGCGACTTTGCTGCTATACCGTACAACTGTAGTCCGTACCTCCATGCAGGTGCGAGAATACTTTTATAAATGAGTATCTTGTTTTTTAGAGACAGTTTGCCCCTGGAGTTCAGCAGCCAGCTCATCTTTTGTGCCTTGAGGTAAGCGTTCGGTAAAGAAAAACTCCCAGGTATCGGTATCTTGCAAGGTGATCCAACAGCTCTCCTTGGAGAAAACCTCCTGGGCAATCGTCTTTTCTTAGAGTGTAGGTAGCACTGGCACACTTTGAATTGGAGCACCAATTTACGATTCTTACTAGATACTCTTGCATGATGTCAGTAGCGGAATATATGCAGGGATCCCTTGCCAATAGAGCTGTATCGTCTGCAAATGTGGCGATCATGAAATCGTTTCTGTCAACGATTTGGGGATTTCGGTTAGATGGCATATCGTGAGTAAAAAGGGTGTAGAGCGTTGGGCCTAAGACACTTCCTTGTGGGACACCAGCGCTAATTAGCTTTGTCTCTGATGCTCCTTCCTCTTGGACAACCGCGAAGATCCTTCCCAGTGTTGCCAACTTTTGCCGAGCAAAAAAATCCGTTTTCAGCGGGTCAACTGTATTTTTTGACAAAAAAGCTGAAAAAAAGCGCATGGCTTTTCTTATTATTTATGTAATTATTTACAAATTAAATATGTATCTAATATATCTTCAGAGTGATGAAGTTCCTCGTCCTCATCCTTGTCGTAGGCCTCAGTTGTACCTATTAGCTTAAGGCAACTAGGGGGGAGCTTATAATCGACGCAGCATTTCTCATGTCGACGTAACACAATAAATTGAGTATTAAGTTGGTTTTTAAGGAAAATGTGAGGTGATAATAGTAAAAAAAAAATATGAAAAAATCTTACGTTCGCGACCGGTACTTTATTCAATTTGGATAAAACCAATAGAGATAAATTATTGTGTAAACACTCGGGAGAATTCTACATTAAACCTCTTTTAAAATAAATAAATCGCTTTTGAATATTCCGTTCCATTTCGTAGATTTTTGCATTTTACTAGATTAAGCCAAAGTCGACTTTTATTTCGCTTACGTTCGCGACCACATGTTTATTGGTATCATCATGAAAACTAAAACTCGATGAACCCCATTATTTTCACTAAACACAGAGCTAACAAAATGCTATCGAATCGCAAAAAAAAAAAGGTGGGGAAAATTTTGGTTTTCTATCTTTTTTGTACGTAAAATGCGTAAGAACGTACGTTCGCGACCCGCGGAAATGCCCATATTATATTTTCAATTTTATTTCAGTTTCACTGATATCCAATATTATATACATAAAATTGAATTGAGCGTGCTTACGTATATTCGATTTCTGAGTTTTGATTTTACAATATTGAGCTGACTGAAGACACGCTCAGCTTCAGCGTTGGATTATGGCAAGGACAACATCTGAATCGCAGACGAGGCTAACTCAAAAAATCTTTGATTACCTCCAGAGTCTTTGAAAGCGATCACTTCACTCCAAAACTTTATAGTTTCATCGTTGTTCTCCCATTTCACTAAATGTGTGTCATTATATTGTCACTCTATTTTCCCAACATCTTCAACGGAAAAACGAAAAGTTGTCAATTTGTTGAAGAATGCTGACAACCTGAAAATAATTAAGTTGCTTAATACAATGAATTTTATGAAAATCCGAAAAGCAGATCATTACCTCAGCTTCAGTTGCTTTATAAGATCAACTAAAAAATTTGTGCAGCATCCTCGAATAGATTTCTCCAATTCACAATCCATCTGAAGCATCTTAATTTGCTTTTTCAAAGGCATATCCTTGATATAAATCTTTGATAACAAATTTCTCGAAATCGTCTACGTGAATTATATCAATTTTTTCAGGGAATTGATAGCCATCAGAAGATCTTTCAGCAAGCCCGTCGAGTCAATGCTATTATTTTGAAAACACTTGTTCAATTTTTTCATTTCCAAAAGGATGGGTTTCAAAAAAACCAAATAAATGTAGTTTACATGGTCGTCAAACATTGAATGCAGTATTTGGGCTTTATGGCATATCTCCTGTTTTGCCGCAACACTAAAATGTAATTTTAACTCCTGCCACTGATCCAATATACGTGTCACTGCTAATTCAATTGGCAGCCACCTGGTGTCACACACTCTGGGAATTTTTAGTGGCTCCTTTGAGGATAGAAGTTATACATAGCATTATATTACTTGTAGAGAATTTTAAAAAACACTGTTAAAATTACATAAAAGGACAAACACTTTTGACAATACATTGTCGTTAGTAAACGCTTAGAATAAATGAATCGAAGAATCAGAAAGCGCTGAAGTCACACAATCCTGATCGTTGTTTATAGACTGATATATATTTTTATACTCAGATTGTCGATTGTCGAACTCTTGGAAAACCAGTTATATGTTTCAAAAATCAAGAACTCCAAGCCTTCTGAAAGAATCTCCTTACAAGCGTGATTTGCCGCCAACTGCACAGAGTGGCACACGCATTTGATCAGGACTGGATACGGCGCTTCCTTCCTGAGCTCAGTAAACACGCTTTTGTTTGAGCCAATCATAAATTTAGCATTGTCGGTACCGATACCTATTAGGTTTTTGATGTTCAACTTAAAGTCCCGCAGCTCCTTTTTTACACTTTCTGCTATGCATAGTGCGGTTTGAATTGCCTATATCGTTGCGCAAGTCTTCTTAAAAGTGGGGCGCCAACACATTTGCTACAAAACAGAATAAAGCTGAAAAAAGCCAGAATTCCCGCTTCCCGCTTTTTGTAAATTTGTCCCGCAATCCGGTTTTTAAAAAAGCTAGAAATGACGGGAAAAAAGCTGATTTGGTAACACTGGTCCTTCCAGTCAGAAAGCTCTTAACAAGCAGGTGTCTTATACCAAGGAAGACTGTCTGCGAATCAATTCAGCTAACAAATCAGACTGATCTTTTACTAGCACGTGTGTTTTGTACCAGACGAAAAGTTACAGAGATGAGTTAAGGTGTTAGATAAATCGTTAACGTTCTGATCGATGTATCGATCACAAATAAGCCTGCTAAAGGTGTTTCGATGACCCGAAACATGCTCTTAGCGCCAGCGACTAGGTTGCTAGGTCCAGACATGGGCACATAAAGTGGGGAATAAAGCATTTTTATACGAGAATCTTGAGAATTTTGGGTTGAGTTTTCGTTTTCGAACCTATTATCTTGGCTTACACTCAGAAAATTATTTTTCTATATTTAAGAAAATCGCCCTAGAATTGAAATCGCCCTGCAATTTAGGACAAATTTCGGAATTTAAGAAATTTTTTTCTGTAATTAAAGTAGTTAAGTAAAGTTATTGATGAATTTGTTAGAAAATATTTTTCTAAAATTTAGGTTTAATCACCTCAGGCAATTTCAAAATATCAGGTCAAATGGGTCCTTTTAGTATGAGTTGATTTTGGCGTTTTGGAATAAATTTGTGTGTCGGTCTACAAGGACCACTTATTTGTCCAGTCATTTGATAAGTTTGTTTGAAAAGCTTGTACACTTGCTGCTGAGCTGCTGCTGCCTCTTTTAGCTAGTATATTTATCTGAATAGAAGCTGACGGAGGACTGAATTAGAAACAACTTGATGTTGATATTCTTAATAAAATTAAAGTAAAATCATTGAATAATATCTAAAAAAACAACTTTGCAATTTTAAAAAGTGCTCAAAATTGTTATGTAGTTAAAGCCCTGATTAGCTTTAGAAATTTCCCTACTTAGCTATTCTTTGCCACCTTTTGTCTGTAATACTAACTCCGCTACGGCTCAAAATGGAACAATAATTTAATTCTAAATTCAATTATTGCAGACCCAACATCAAATATCAATACTCGGCTCTGGACAGCGGCAATGGGATTGTGGAGCGTAGTCCCAGGGAACGAGCACAGCGCGAACGCGCCTTAAATGCCACCCAAGAGTGGATACAGAGCGCCAATGGACGTTATGAGGTGATTGCTCATCTAGATGAGATAGGATCGAGGCATGGCAAAAACTGGTTTCTGGTCACAGATGCATCGGTGAGAACAGCTTATTAGAAATTTTTATATCAAAACTAAATTTTCATTATTTATTTTTTAAAGGTACGCACAGATCGTCTGCTGACTTTGCTACCACTGCCGCCCGATTGTGTGGCCTTTGAGGATTTGTCACCTAGTGAAAGTGCCCGGGAGATACTTATGGAGCTACTGGGTTCACTGCATCATCCTTATATTTATCCGGTATTGGATTTGGGATTTTTGCGTAATAGTTCGCATAACTATGCCTGTCTGGTAACGCCCTTCAATTCGCGCGGTAGTCTCAAGGATCTCATATATAAGGTAGGTGCTTTTGTTTACACACGGTTTACTATTTACAATGTCTCTATTTTCTTCCTTCCTTGTTTCCAGGCACAGTGGAACGAACCCTGGGCCCGAAAATACACACGCAAACCAAATGGTTTGCCAGTGAGTCAAGTTCAGCGTCTGGGACGACAAATTCTAGAGGCTTTGCTCTTCCTCAAAGAGCGTGGTTTTCCCCTACATGGTCATCTGCACAGCGGCAATGTCATTCTACAGAATGGTGCCGCCAGGTGAGTAACTTTAATTTAATTCAAATTAAATCGCTTCTTCCTTCATTTATCTTACATGCGCATATGTAAATGTTAAATTAAAAGCCATTCAACAAAATTGTTATCCATTTTTAGGCATTTTAAATGCATGCATAATGGAAACAGGACAGAGCCCAACATGCCCTTTTGTACATCTCCTCCACACAACTCTCCTCTCCCTCTCAGGGGTAACATCGAATGTTTGTTACAAAAATAAAGCTTCGGCTTTTTGGCCCATTTATAAATAAATGTTGCATTGTGGACATAACAGTAAAGCTGCACACAAAATGAAATTCCCTCCATATAGCTAAAAGTCGATTAAATTTTAAAATTTACCAAAATATACGCAGGTCGAGTGTAGTGCATGACCCAGTTTAGCTTCAAAGCTGATTTTCATATAAATTGGACATACATGCGCGAATGTTTTTAGAAACTTTGATAAGACAAAGCTGGAAATAATATTTTAAATATTTTTTTTAGACTATTAGACTCAAGATGATCACAATCGCTACCAAAAACTGAGCATGAAAGGGTTTTCTCATATGTAGCACAATGTTCTCACTTGAAGAATAATTTTTAGAGAACGCAAAATCTTGATTTTTCGGATTTGATTCGAACTCGGTACCTTGTGCACTTAACGAACAACGTATGCAATGGCGTGCTAGCGCATTCAACTATCACAGTCTCTTGCAGCTTCATGTCTTATACTTTTCTGTGTGCTAATCTGAGTTGAATTGTGCTGATTTCACGTACTCTAAAACATTTGAGCTTAAAATATTTGAATTTATTCAAAATTTAGCATCAACTAAAAAAAATGTTTAAGAATATAATTTTATTCTCTAAATTAAAATACACAGTGCTACAGAGCGAAATATCCTGCGTATTGACATAGCGTTCGTTGTAGAGTAGGTCGCGTATAGCACTTCCTCATACTTGGTTTTCTTCGGGGACCCCCAAAATTTAAAGTTATGGCCCAAAAACCGTTTTTTGATCATTTTGCTCACTTAACTTGAATTAACTCGCGAATGTACCATCTGATTTTATATAACTTTGCTAGTTCTGATAGCGACGAGAAGAGTCTAATATATTGTAATCCATGGTTTTAGAGATTTAAGGCGATGGTTGAGAAACGCGGGTAACAGATCGGGTATTTGGCCACCACTCTTTAAAGTTTATTTAAAGTTTATTATAAAATCCCATTTAATTCTGCGTTGAACAAATGTTTTCTCGTTAAATTTGGTTACCTGATAACGAAGTTATTCGCGGACATCTAAGCACACTTCGACAATCTAGTATACTTTTTAAGTGTGTTAACAGAAAATCGATTGATTTAACATTAATTCCCCGAAACGTATACTTTGCTAAAGTTGGGTGGGAAATTTAAATTAAGTTTTTCATATAATCGAACAATCACATAAATGTTTACATATTTGTTTGACAATTTTGGACTTAGACTATTCCTGTTCCTGATCAAGCTTATTTTAAATAATTGCCACGCGCCACAGTGGGCGAAACGGTCATTCTAGCGCTTCGAAATTCAATTTTTCAAGTTTAAAAAGGCGTTGTTTTTTTTTTGTTTACCAACTACCGATACTTTGATTAGCTTATAAAAGCTTAACTCAAAGCATTCTGATATATATCTGCAAAAAATCAATGTAAGTGATCCAAGTCGCCTTTAACTTTTTTTGTCAGTGTGAGTCCTTGTTGTCTTAAAATTTCCAAGATCACCTGCTAATATGTGCTACCCTTGCTTTAGTTGGACTTTTAAGGCGCAATGTCAGCATCAAAACAAAAGCTTTTTTTAGTTTGGCACAAAGAATTCTCTAGCTTTGGAAAACTATTTTTTGATACAGTTTTATATCACAAAACCAGGGCCGTGTTGATATCTGGAAAAAAATTGCGAGATTTTCCAATCTCTTGAATATTTTCAGTTGCATAAATACGGCAATTTTGTTTGATTATTGTTCTTTTTAACATGAAATGAGCTTCATCGGTCTTGCTGTTTTTGTTTTTGAATTTTCACAATTGACTTGTATTGTTGAATGTAAATATCAACAATTTGAAAGTGTTCGCGTGGCGTGTACTCTTCCATGGTAAAAATCTACTTGGACCGAAGCACAGTGTATGAATTCGGAAATCCAGCGGGACAAAATAAAACTGAATAGAGAACTGTGATGAACATAATGGAAAAATAACTAGAAATAAGATATAATGCAGAAAAAATATAAAATTAGACGTATATTGCATAATATAATATATTGAATCTAAAGATCATCAGAGCTATCAGAAAGTGAGTCATTATCATTGGTTTCAAACTGTTCTTCAACTATTGCCTGAATATTTGGTGGCTTTAACAGCTTCAAGACTTCTGAGCTAATAGTTGTTGTTGTGGAATAATCTCGTGGTCTTAATGATGTTATAATTGGGTCTGAGTTTACCAAAAGACTGTGCAGCAGGTCTTCATTGGTTTTTTATTCTTGACATCTTTCTTGTGTGCTCTAATCGAAATTTTCTGAAGTCTTTGTGCATGGATTCTTACGCCTCTACGGACATTTGTACAATTGGAAGCAAAAAACGTTTTATTACTTCCGGACCATGAATAAGTATTTTGTGCAAAGTTACTGGCATTGGGTACCAGTTGTAAAGCGAAACTTATAAGTTCTCAATTTCGTTGCAAAAGTCATTTAAAGCAGACAGATTAACGTCGTAGTCACTTGTCAGCGTATATGCAAGATACATTCCATAAATCGAATTTGCTCATGTAAGGTAGACAGCCCCCAGTTGAAAGTACCTGCATCTATTTTACGTTGGCGAATATTTTCTAACACATTGCATACCTAGCCATCCACCATTGTTTCTTCAAACTTGTGTTTTATTTCGAGGACTCGATCATTAGATTCTACTGAAGTAGCTAGAAGACTCTTTATTTGATTTCTAATATTTTCAAATTCTTCTAAAATTGATTCAGTGGTTTCCTGAATGAATCTAAATCTTATTGGACTGCAGTATGAAGTTGATGACGGGCGCGGATTTTGCAACAGTACTATTCTTTGGTTTTATTTATTAAGTCCGTATAATTACATCAATGTTGTCAAAACATTAGCTTCTTCGAACCCATATTCATTTGACTTCTGTTTGTAACTACTTTGTCCACCACTGCTGTCAACTCCCCATTTGAAAATCATTTCAATATTTTCAATTTCTTTTACACCAACGCTATCGAATATTTCTTTTTGCAAAATACAGAGTTGATTTATTGTTAAGTCTACTAGGGACTGTAGTCTTACTTCTGCCAACGATTCGCCAAATATAGAATTTTCCTTCGATGGATAACACATTTGTTTTGCTGATTTAATTTTTTCATAAGATGGATAAATGTTCAATCCTTTATCTAGAGCTGATTTTCTCATAATTTTGTCCTTTCTACAACTCAACTTCATAGCAGCTATTAAAGATAGTGCTTCTTCAGGCGAATACTGGGGTATTGGGTGCATAACATCTTTGACTACTTTTTTGATTTTATTCATTTTATTCATTCGTTTAACACTTGTGCAGCGTCTCTTTTACCAGACTGACGCAATTTGAGATGTGTAGCATGTGTAAATTCACTCAAAGATTGGTTAGTTAGCAGGGCGTGCACCTTTCGCCTATTAGTTTTTGTTCCGCTTGCACTAAAATCCTTTTGCGGTCGTCCGCGATTAGCAGTAGCACTTGTATTTGGTAAATCCAGGTTCTTTATATTGATTTAGGTATCCAATCACTGCTCGTTTTTATTAAGAAACAAATTCCAATTACGGTGACAAATTTTCTATCTTAAGTTAAGCCCTGTAACAAAAGAATGGACTACCCGGTTAAGTTCTTCTAACATGAGTGGAGTGCAGTTTTCTAGCTCGAGTTTGTTCATAAGATACTTTAAAAGCGTATCTTCTGGCTTTTGCTGTTGAGCGCCGTTTGTTTTTAATTGTTCCGAATAACTCCCTTTTTGAAAATAGCATGATGTTACTTGCAAATAAATGCGTGTGTTGGTAGAAACGCCAGGTATCAGCAGACAAATTAAGTTTTTTAGAACTCAGAGATGGTGGTAGGTGAAAAAAAAACATTTCATGGCATACAAATGTATACAAACCTTTTGGCAGACCATAGAAGCCGCTATTTACAATGCAATTTTCACCTAGTAACATGTATTCTTTCCTTGCGCTGTAAAACAATCAAATTGTTGTAAGACAAACAAAAACACAAAGAAAATGCATTGATTAAAACAACAACAAACGAGAAGGCTAAGCTAACTTCGTCTGTGCCGAAGTTTTTATACCCTTGCAAAAGCTGTTTTTGAAATGACAGAGTTTAAGAACGCTTAGATAAAAATCAAAAACTTTTGTAACTAAAATCCATTTTCAGTCAGATGAACATCTAATTTCGACCAAATTTCGCGAATCTTTTTGAAAACATTTCAATAAACAACAAAACATATTAACAATCGCCAAGTTTAAGAACGATAAAATTGAAAACAAATAAGTTTTTCTCACTAAGACTCATTTTCCGACCGATAAGTCCAATAGCAGCCTGAAGATATAGTCATCTGATTTCGACCAAATTTTTCAAATTAGTTTGAAAGCGTTTAATATTAATAATCATCCAAATTAAGACCGATTTACTTGAAAACAAAAAATTTTTTTCACTAAGACCCATTTTCCGACCGATGGCAGCTATAAGATATAGTCATCCGATTTTGACCAAAATTTGCAAATCTGTTTAAAAGCATTTAATATTAATAAGGGACGAGTTTGAGGACGCTTACATTGAAACCCAAAAAGTTTTTCTCAGTAAGACCCATTTTCCGACCGATCAGTCCTATGGCAGCTATAAGATATAGTCATCCGATTTTGACCAAAGTTTGCAAATCTGTTTGAAAGCATATAATATTAATAATGACCGTGTTTGGGAACGCTAACATTAAGAACAAAAATGTTTTTCTCACTAAGACCCATTTTTTGACCGATGGTTCCTATGGCAGCTATAAGATATAGTCATACGATCCGGTCGGTTCCGACATATTAGCAGCGTGCAGTAAAAAAAAGACTCTGTGTAAAATTTCAGCTCGATTGCTTTAAAACTGAGAGACTAGTTTGCGTAGAAACAGACGGACGAATATATAATATATACATAGTTTATGGGGTCGGAAATGAATATTTCTATGCGTTGCAAACTTCTGGGCAAAATTATAATATCCTTTGCAAGGGTATAAAAATAGTGTCCAAGTATGTACACGTATAATTCTTGTTGGCGCCTTCTTTAAGAACCTATCGTATCGTCTTGCGTGTTCTTAGAAGCAAGTCTGACTGAAAACTGATTTGGCGAGCGCTTTTTGAACCGAATTGCGTGTTTTTTCTTTTGAAATTTTTTGTTTTCGTTTTATTTTAAAAGCTTTTTAATGAACATCTAGCATGTTGATTTTTGGATTTTTATCCCGCTAGATTTGCGAATTCGTACACTGTGCGACGCTTCAAACGCGCTATGTAATAAGTCGATCTGGCAACGCTGTCAAAAGTTATAGTGATGCCAGATGGGTACGTCGAATATGGCCAAACCTGTACTCTGGGTACATTTGGTACATAGTATACAAATGGTACTGCTGTAGTGATGATGCATTAATGGTTGACTTGACTGGAGTTTATCCTTGCCCCAAAGGGTAACAGCACTCGAACAGAAACAATCTAAGTCCAAAATTGTCAAACAAATATGTAAACATTTATGTGATTGTGTGGTTATATGAAAAACTATATTTAAATTTCCCACCAAACTTTAGCAAAGTATACTTTTCGGGGAATTAATGTTAAATCAATCGATTTTCTGTTAACACACTTAAAAAGTATACTAGATTGTCGAAGTGTGCTTAGATATACTAGATTGTCGAAGTGTGCTTAGATATCCGCGAATAACTTCGTCATCGGGTAACCAAATTTATCGAGAGAACATTTGTTCGACGGAAAATTAAATGGGCTTTTATAATAAACTTTAAGGAAAAATCGCATAGAATAAAATAGTTAAACAAGTGGTGGTAAATTTCCAAAAAAAAGTTGAAAATAGCCGATCTGTTACCCGCGTTTCTGAACCATCGTCTTAAATCTCTAAAACCTTGGATTACAATATATTAGACTCTTCTCGTCGCTATCAGAATTAGCAAAGTTATATAAAATCCGATGGTAAAATCCAATGCGTTTTATGGGCCGTATCTTCCGATTTTGGGGGTCCCCTAGGAAAACCAAGTATGAGAAAGTGCTATACGCGACCTGCTCTACAGCGTACGCTATGCCAATACCCAGTTTATTACAATTTTTTGAAATTTGTAGCACTGTGTTATATGTACATTCTAAACCACACACTTTGAACCTTAACATTTGATTAACCAATTTTGTAGAATACACATAAGTAGGCGACAAAAGCATAGTAAACTCTCTGGGGTGTTCTTACCCTACCCTTAAATCTACCCTTCTCTCTGCTAACACAGTAGTTACATGTCCGGCTCTGTCATAAAAACCTGCACCGTGTGTCTCTTCATTCTCTCTCGCTCCCACAATAATCCATAAAAATATAGTAAATTTTGGGCCATCCATCCAATGGGGTGTTAGTAGATGTAGATGTAGATGTAGATGGCTACCACCTGCCCACATGGCGTATTCATAATTAAGAGTCAAAAGGACCAGGAAAGTAGGTAGGAGGAGGCAACATTGTTGGTCAACATTTAATTATGCATTCTGTTTGTCTCTTTGTCAGGTTATCTGGCCTGGAGAATGGCCTGTTGGGTCTCAGCTCGCGCATCAATGCCGTGATGTGGTCACGGGCCGTGACCGAAATTGAGAATGTGGACATTGTGTGCTTTGGCCATTTGTTATACGAAATGTGCACGGGCCAAGAGTTGACCACACCGAAACCGTCCATGCGGGTGCTGGAAATGGAGCTGCAGCATTATCCACAAATTGGCCAGGTGGGTAACAGCAACAACTCGAGACCAGCTACTAATACATTTTTCATATTGACAGATTCTGGAAATATTAGGTTTAATCTTTGAACCGCCTAGCGGTGTTTGCCCCTCCGTTGAGGACCTAGTCCTGTGCGATCTATTTCGCAGCATCGATTTGCGCGAGCTACGTGGTCCCTGTTTTAGTGTAAGTTATGCAATTGATGCTTCTAACAAACTGAGGATCTAATTGAAGCTATTTTAATTGCAGACAATTAAGCCGAGCCTCAGCCGTTCTACATTGAATCTGCTGCATGCGGTTAAGAAGCGTCAATGTGCTTCATTGGGTAACTCCTTCAGCGAAGCCAGTTCACCATGTACACCGCCCTCAACGCCACATGATCGACGCACTGGGTAAGTTTTGAAGCTTCATTGTTTCTGTCAAACATAAAATTTGAAAAGCAAATGAAAGCCACTCACTCACCCACTCAACAATCAATTCGATTCACTCACATAATCACCACTTCACACAATACTTTATACACAATACCACTCTCTTCATGCGGTGGGTCATCGTTGCGACTGCTGGTTAGGCCTTATTTTAGGTTTGGGGGAAAGGGATTAGTCTTGTATGCACTTGAAGTTAAAGTGGCGGTGTGTGTAACTAAATTTAGTTAATCGTCGCATGAAATATACGTGTTCGTATATGGAACCAAACTGCTGCCAAGTCATTTGGCTGAGATCAATTAGAGCATATTTCTTTAAGTGTTCAAACTCTGTTATCGGATACTCTTTTCCAACATGAAGAAACATGGTCCTTTTCCTTTTTTCTGGCTTATGAATAAAATTTTTTTTCCGGAAAAATGTTCCTATGCGATTGAATAAGAAAATTAACCACTTTGAATAAATATTCTTGATCAACATGACGAGGTGAGTTGATATAGCCATGTCCGTCTGTCCGTCCGTCGGTTTCTATGCTATCTCCTCAGTCAGTTTTAAAGCTATCTTAACCAAACTTTGCAAAAAGTTTTTTGGTACAAAGACGCTGCACATTTATCGGAACACGGCCGGATCGGATGACTATAGTATATAGCTGCCATAGGAACTATTGGTCGAAAAAGTAGTTTTAGTTAGAAAAACTTTTTTGTCTTCAACGCAAACTTGCCCAAACCTCGTATTTATAAGTTTTCTATGCTTTCACATAATTCCACCAAGTTTTATGAAAATCGACCAAATATATGGTATAGCTGCCATACAAAAGACATTTCTGAAAAAAAGTCTTAGCAGGAAAAACTTTTTTGTTTTCAATGCTATCGCTCTCAAACTTGTTACTGATCAATATTATATGCTACCACACAGTTCTGCCAAGTTTAATCCGAATCGGATGACTATAGCATATAGCTGCCATAGGAACAATCGGTCGAAAAAGTAGTTCTAGTGAGAAAAACTCTTTTGTTTGCAATGGTAACGTCTTTTTACTTTCCAATTATGAATATTATCAGTTTCCACACAACTTTGGGGAGTTTGGTCAAAATCGGATGAGTATGTCGTATGGCTGCCATACAAACAAACTGGCAAGCAAATGCTCAAAGTAGTGGCGCCCTCAAGCTGCAAGGGTATATAAGCTTCGGTAGAGCTGAAGTAGGCTTTCCTCTATTTTTGATATTTGAAACAGTAAACGCGAAAAATCTCATAATTAAAGTTAAAAAGCCAATCCGATGCTAAGCTGGCAAACAGCTTTTAATTTTATTAGTTTCATGCAAGGCGTACAAAGCTTTTAAAGAGTATAACTCTAGAACGGTGAGAGCAAATTAAAATGTTTTTTTCAAGTAATTTTAAAATTTACCCATATTTTAAACTGCATCACTAGATTTTTTGATTTTCATAGAAATTTTTAGAGTTATAATGCGTTTTTTACAAATTTTATGCAAAATATACGAAAACGAGACAAAAATGCTGTTTTTGAAATGTCACAGTTTAAGAACGCTAACATAAACTCAAACATTTTTCTAACTAAAACCCATTTTCCAACAGATAAACATCAGATTTCGACCAAATTTCGCGAATCTTTTTGAAAACACAAAACAATCGCCGAGTTTAAGAACGATAAAATTGAAAACAAAAAAGTTTTTCTCACTAAGACTCAGTTTCCGACCGATCAGTCCTATGGCAGCTATAAGATATAGTTATCCGATTTTGACCAAAGTATGCAAATCTGTTTGAAAGCATATAATATTAATAATGGAGGAGTTTGAAGACGCTAACATTGAACACAAAGCAGTTTTTCTCAGTAAGACCCATTTTCCGACCGATGGTTCCTATGACAGCTATAAGATATAGTCATCCGATCCGGTCGGTTCCGACATATTAGTTGTGTGCAGTAAGAATAAGACTCTGTGCAAAATTTCAGCTCGATAGCTTTAAAACTGAGAGACTAGTTTGCGTAGAAACAGACGGACAGACAGACAGACGGACAGACAGGCGGACGGGCAAAGCTCAATCGACTCAGCTCGTCACCCTGATCAAGAATATATATAGATTATGGGGTCGGAAATGAATATTTCTATGCGTTGCAAACTTCTGGGCAAAATTATAATACCCTTTGCAAGGGTATAAAAACGTAATATATGGTACCTAATTGAGCAAAAGCATAGCCAAAACTTATCGTTTATACGCATAAAAGTAAAATTTTGACATTTTTCTGCTGCTGATTTGAAAACTAAGAAAATCGTTGTTATTGACCAAGCTATAAGTGAAATACAAAAACAGTACGGAAAACCCGATTTTTGGGGAATATTCGACTTGCGCGACCTCTAAACGTTTTCCGAAACATCTGAAAAAAAAAACTCAAAAATACTTATCCCTATAATATTTACGAAATTTACATACAATGTAAGCACTGATAAATCAGAATGTCACGAATGCAAACTAAATATGACCGACGGGCATGCAACCAATTTATTGCGACACCTTCAAAAGAAGACAAAGGCATTTTGGATCAAATCATTGTAAAAAAAAGTTGCAAGTGTGGCGAATAAACACCAAACGATGCTCAATTTCGTGAGTGAAAGACTAATTTATGCACTTTAGAAAGCATAATTAATCGGACTGAAGATTTATACACTAGCAATGAAGGAAGTCCATATCCAGCACACGAGCTTCAATCTCAAGTCAATTATAATCGACGTCTTGCAGACTTACAATGTATTTATGCGTCAGGTGTACATATACCTATTGTATTGTAATTTTATATATATTGGGTAAAACGTGCAACGAACCAAGGTTCGAACCAAAACGAAAGCCCAAAAAACTCGAATCTAAAATTTCCGAACCTTAACCGTTGGCAAATTTTGGATCGAACCTGCAAACCGGAGGTTCCGAAATTTTTTTGGGCTTGCAGCCCTGGCTTAAGTTAAACTATTTGTGTTTAGTTTCGTACAACTGCGCCGTGATAATCAAACTAGCCAGTTTTAGCTGGCTCGAGGTCATGTTATGTTTGCACATATTTCTTTGAATATTTTCTTAATAAAAATTTTTTTTATTTGGAAACGGGAATCGAGACATTAAGCACAGAAAGTGGAAAATGTAATAAATTTAGTTTCAAAAACTCAAACTCAGCTAACGCTAATGAAGAAAATAATTCTTTCGCAACTACAACCACAGGAAATAGAAAGAGAAACCCGATTAATGTTGTTGCACACGCAGTCAATAACAAAACCTTCGCTCGAAGAGAAAGAGAAGAGAGAAAACATTTAAAGTTATTGTTGCTCTACGCTTAGCCAGATGCTTTACGCGACGGGCTATTCGCGCCAGCTATTCGGAACCAACAACTAAGACTGCGCTCGTAGAGAAAGAGTAGAGAAAATACATTTGAAGTTGTTGTTGCTTTATATATATCCATAAGCTGTGCGTGCGGCCTATACGCTCAGGTCTGCCTTTGCGTAAAACAACAACGAATGCGCAGCGTGCGCAATGGGCTTGGGCACCCCTGGTTTAACCTATGCTCCAAAAATTTTAGAAAAAAAATGCTGTGATAATCATATGATAAGTAGATATCGGATTTTATGCCATTTTTTAAATGAAGGTTGATTGAGGTCAAAATTTGGATTTATACTAATTTAATAACCCACTTTACATTGAAAACTGCATATTCAATTATGCTAATTTTGCATATTTTGTTTTATTATTTATGCATATTTAAATATGCAAAATATGCAAAAATTCTCGTTATTGTGCTTAGATTATTATAAAGAATATATAGATGGCAAATATAGACGTTTAAATGGAAGTTGTAGACCGAGCAAAGTTGAAAGTTCTAAAATATTGGGAAATTTCCAATTTGTTCATTCAATTCAGATTTTTATGAAGATTTTATGGGCGGCTAGAGTACACCGGTAAATAAAGGAGTTGTGGAACAAATGATCAAGAAAATCGCGAAATTTCAAAAATTCTCATTTGTGTTAAGATTATCATAAAGAAGGGTAAACCCGCAGGTAAATAGGTGGAGTAGATCAAATGGTCAAGATAATCGCGAAATTTGCAAACTTTTTAAAAGACCTAAGATTACTATGAAGGTTGGATAGATGGCAATTGAAGACGCGTATATATGAGGCTTAGACCAAAAATCGCGAAATATGTGCAATTTTCATTTGAGTATTTACGAAAGCGCAGGCGTTGGTAAATAAGAGGCGTTGAAGGAGGATTGAACAGGTAAAAAATTGCCAATTTTTCTCATGACCTAATATTATTTTGAAGATTTTATGGATGGCAATGTAGACGGGTAAATAGGAGGTGCGAAATTTGCCAATTTTTCATATGAGCAAAGATATTATGAAGACTTAATAGACGGCAATTGTAGACGGGTAAATATAGGAAGTGTAGACCGGACTGTAAAAAAAATCGCGAAATTTCCAAAATTAGTATTTGAGCATAGATTTTTCGCGAAATTTCAAAATTTTATGAGTTTTGGCCATCATTAAGATTTAATAGATGGCAATTGTAGACGCGTAAATAGTTAAAGTGAGAATTTTGGCTTCAAACATGTTGTCTGTATCTCGCAAAAGAATGAGCTATTTAATTGTATTGTTGATTTTGTTTCATTACAACCGTACTCTATAAAAGTGGCTTCAAAAGAGAGAGCATGAAATAGATTGGTTCTTACTGTGAGAGCTTTTTGAGATTTAAGTGAAATTTAAAACAATATTAAATTAAATTATATTAAAGAAATTTAAACTGAATCGTCAAAAGAAAGGTGCTAACTTAATTTTTTTGATAAATTTAATGTTTTTAGTTTGTTGAAATATTTTATAAAAATGTATATTTTGTCAGTACTATTTTTTTGTGTGCCATTGTCCATTTGATATAAATTCAGCTAAAGTAATAGTGATGATCCCCCCCGATTCCCCCAATTGGACGTATTTGATAAAATTTGGCAACCTTTTAAGATTCTTAAACTGCAAAGTTTAGCTGCCGGAAAGTGCCGGAAGTTGTGTTATATCCCAAAGCCTAGAGTGTGCTTGTGTTTTTTGCTTTTAGTTACTGCGGAGCAACTATTACATTCGTGGTCTCTGTTTTGTTGTGGTCGATTCCTTTTTGACTGTTCCATCAAAGCACAAGTCAATTCGACTAAAATCTGTATTTTATTTACTGGATTTACTTTAAAATCTGAGATTGCAGCGATACATAGTACATATGTTTTATTATGAACTTGATTTTTTTTTTTTGAGGATTTATTAATTAATTTTATTTTCGTATTTTTTTTATGTTAAGTGAAGGCTTTTAATACAAAAATTAACATAACAGAACAAAATAAATAAAAATTAAAGCACAAATAAAAAATTGTAAGTTAACTTTTTTCTTAGACTTGGTAAAATTGTATGGTAGGGGTGGGAGTGTGAGAGTTTAGTCTCGCCCATTTAATTAAATCTCATATCTAACGGTCTTATAAAGCCGTAAATAAAGTTTCAAGTCGATATATCTACTGAAAGTATTTTTGGCCATGGTCTCCATACAAGCTGGCCCACTGTGCAACGGTAAAAAAAGTTTGGAAATGTACAAAGCTTTTGAATGAGTTAGATTATAATGTAGACGGGTCAAGATCAAGCGGTCCAAAAATCCGAATATATACAAAATTTTATGATTAGTTCAGCTCTTCATGAAGATTTAATAGTTGGCAATTAAAGACGGGTAAATAGGAGGTGTGGCTCAATCGGTTTAAAGAAATTTTAACATTTGCGAAATTCTTATATGGGACGACGACGGTTATATCGACGGGTAAATACGAGGCGAAGGTCATACGGACCATAAACTCGGGAAATTTGAGTAAAAAATTTAATTAAGATTTGATAGATGGCAATTGTCTATCAAGCTTGACTTCTTTAAATTGTGTTTGAAATTCTAAAGCTGGCGCAGCAAAGCAGTCCGGTTGCCTGCTATGTAAATATGTTTGGCAAAACAGTTTGATGGCATTTCTCTTAGCCATTTTATCACTCATTTTCGGCATTTTAATTGATTACAATTGAATTGGTGACGTTAATTTACAAGTTCCAACAGATTTGTAACAAAATCAGAAAACAGTGAGCACAGAATCATTATGTAATTTCATAAAAAAAAGGTTTTTTTCATATTTGCAATTTATGCAAAATGGTTTTTTCAATAAAAATAAGATGTGAGCAATCAGAACTTAAATCGGACATGTGGTTCAAAATATGCAAATATGCTAAATCCGATGTCTAGTGATAAGCATGATGTGTTTTCGAAAAAATTAATATAATTGGTATATGGATCTTCGCATATATTTGGAGAACTAGGATTTTCGGGTTTAAAATGGAATATAGAAAATCTGATTCCAGCTTTAAGCTCTGAATTATTCTTTTTACAAACCGTCTCGCGTTAATTCCATGAGTATCCATTAGCAGTTTGAGTAACTAACAAGAAACACACACACACACTTGCGCGCACACACAATGAAGAGAAACTCACACAAAAGTGTACAAAATGCAGTCATAAAAATGGCGCATATGTATGTATGTGTGAGTGCGTGTGTGTTTGCTACACCTGTCCACTTAGCCGTCTGTTAATTATGGCCATATTCTGGCCTCATTTTGCATACAAGACCGGATTAGGATTAAGTAACAACAACAACTAAAAGTGAAGAGGAACAAGTGCGCTTAAAATCCTGCTCTCATCCCTTGCCTCATGTAAATTTAAGCAAACTCTCAGTGTAAATTATTCCTACAACTGCCTTAACTAAAATTAATATAAATATTTAAACAAAAACGCATGACTTATTTAACAAAAAACAAAAAAAAAAAAAAATTTATGTAGTTGAGGATTTTTTCGACTAAAGTAAATTTTGTTTGTTTTTTTTTCGTATGCCACATTTTACTCTCTCTTCCTCTCTACCAAACTCTCTCTCTCTCTCTCTCTGTCTGTCTTATGCGTGTGTGTGTGTGTGTGCCCCGCGCCTTAGTGTTGCGATCCCTACCAGAATACCGTTACACCAATCTTCTCATCATCTATACATAGACACATACCGTTCAGCTCTTGAATGTATCTCAACGTTCATTTTTGTTTATCTAACATATGTCTGTGTTTTGTTTTTGATTTACAAACTTTTGCATTTCTGCATTTGTTTATTTACATAACCCGTTTCGACTAAATTAAAACCACAACAACAACAACAATCGACAACGACAACAACAACAACAACTACTACAACTACAACAACAACTACAGTGTTCCACCTGCGCCCTATGAAGTCTTTCGTATGTACTAAACCAACCAAACGAAGCAACAGCGAAACCAAAAACCACAACAACAAAAAAACCCCCCTAAACATCTTTCACAAAAAATTTAAGTTAAAAATCGTGTGTAAAAAACAAAAATAAAAAACCATCCTGAAAATTATCACCACAAATTTTTGTACTAAAATGCAATTTTTGTATTCCCCTCCAAATAAAACTGAAAGCAAATAAATTTGTTTTAAAAAAAAAAAAAAAAAAACGTGGTAAGTGGCAAATTTTTGTACCACCAACCACTAACACCGCTACCAACAACACCACCAACACCAACACCACACCCACCCCACCAAATTCAATTAAAACCACCGCCAATTGCAGCCAATTTTATGCTTTTATTTACAACTTTTTGTTTTTGTTTATGCATTCGTATAATTTTGTATTATTGTGCTTGCCAATTCGATTGCATTGCGACGACCACACTTTTTGTTTAGTTTCTTAATTGCATGCATAATTTATGTAGTTGCTGTGTATTCTAGTTGTTTTTTTGTACTAGATCATAATGAATAAGGCTCTTGCATTAAACTAAGTTCTACAATTTCAATTTACCTAAAAGGTGCACTGTGTATGTAGCTTAATTATGCCAAATATGAAACTAATACAAAATTGATACTGCCAACCGGGATAGCTCAGGTTCGGCTCAGGTTTATGGGATCCTAAAAACCATACCTAAAGGCCTCAATAGTCCAGTCAAATTAGGGTTTCACTTTGGAATTTGATATAAGCTGGAAATTTCTGTACACCTTTGTTTTGGCGTTCTAAACGTTGTGCCAAAAGTCACATCAAATCTCGTGTGCGCGTCGTTTGTTATTCAAGGTCAAAGGTCACAAAAATCAGCGATTATCTCGGTTTCTATAGCTCCAATGGTGTAAACACCTATTATAAAAATTGTAGAGCAGCAAATTTGCGACAAATTTCATCTCAACAATTTTTTCATACGCAGAACCGTTTTTGAGATAGAGGGTAGAGAGCCCGCAGTAGTCAGCATTAATCCCAGTAATGCTGGCATTAGCTGGCATAGCTGGCATTGGCCAATAAATTAGTCCCACCGGGTCAGAGTTTGCTATTAGCTGGATTTTGATTTGGATTAATTTTTAATTAGCGTTTAACTGAACATTGTTAAACCTACCTCTGAATAAATAAATAAATAAATAAATAAATAAATAAATAAAATGCAAGGTCAACCGTGAATCTCAGTGTATAATACCAGGTATAAATTTATTAAATCATTCAAATATCATAAATAATTAGTATTATTGATTATATTTAATAACATTTGGCATGGCATTTGGCATAATGCTTACCTACTTGGTTAATTAAAAACTCCTTAGATGACATACCTACACTGATCGACAAAATGAATGAGGCGATCTTCAGTCATTGAACCAAACCAACTTTTTCTAAAGTAAACTGGCCTGCTGACCACGAAAATCGATATGAATTTTATTCAAATTCTACCGGCTAGCTATCGAGATATTATCGATAATCGTGTTTTTCGACTTAACAAAAGTTGTCTCCACATTAACTTTTATAACTTTGTTGTTTTTTAACCGATTTTAAAGTTCTAAAAAACAGAAAAAACTTGGACAAAAGTTTCGTTTTTAGATAAAAATGTGCTCGGGTGAGTACTTTTGATGCAGAAAAAAAAACATTTTTTCCAAAATTTCAAAATTTAACGTATTTAAAATACCTGTAGATGTATAATGAAACAATATTATCAGATTTGTAAACCCTTGCAAAGGGTATTATAATTTTGCCCAGAAGTTTGCAACGCATAGAAATATTCATTTCCGACCCCATAAACTATATATATTCTTGATCAGGGCGACGAGCTGAGTCGATTGAG